>VWZF01006550.1:226078-366452 GCA_013396755.1 Sclerurus mexicanus
GGGGAGAAGCAAGAGAGGTTTGTTGTCCAAGTACACCCACAGCTGAACAATCTCGTTTGTACAGTGGGATTTTTGGCAGCTTCTTGTATCTTCTGGTGCTTCCAAGGCTCTGATATATTCCTACAGTGTCATTCATGTTTTTAGGCTGCAGTAGAATATTGACATGTGTTTTACTACCTTCTACCAGAGAAGGTAATTCCTCAAAGAGTAAATGAGTGTTCTGAAGGCTGCCCCTCCCCAGAGCTGCAGCAGGGAGGATTTACACTGCTCTGGCTGTGAGGGTGCTCTGGGTATGCCAACACTGGTAATATTTAGAGTCATAAAATTCTGGCTATTGGACAAGCTCCTAATTACTTCAGTCTCTGTTAGTCTTACCAGAAGTTGGATAGATCATATTAAAACAAGACAGTTGCATTTGCATTAATCTCAATATGTAGGTCAATAGGTTTTTCTTTTTTTTATTTTTTTTTTTACCACAGAAAGAGATGGGAAAATTAATTTTTCACTTGGAGGTTTAAATGAAGGGTATTACTGTACATATGTGTTGTTTTATCACATCACATCATTACGTGATTCTCCAGCTGGGTGTCAGAGGACTCTGCTCAGCAGAGTAGGTCTGTAGTGCTCTTAGGATGGAAAATACTTAAAAATTCCCATATGGACTTTGCCCTGGATTGGTGTCGTAAGAGATACTATCAAGTAAAAGGAAATAAAAGTAATATAAATTCAATTTTCATTATTCTTTGATTCTGCAAGTTGCATTCTTTCCAAAATAAGTGGTAGCAAGGTATTCCTTGCAGGTGTTGCAATGGAAGTTATTGCATTCATTCATCAGCAAGGTGATCTCTGCTGCTGTTCCTGGAAGTCAGTGTCTCAAAAATACACTGTCAGTGTCTGCGAAACGCTGTGCTGCTGAAAACTACCAAATTATATTCTCTCTTTCTCCTTCTGATGAGCTGATCGATAAGGGAGGCATTTCCATAACACGGTATTTACTCTCTCTCCAGCTGAAATATAATATTTACAGTTGTAAATATTCCTCACAGCTAGTAGCTGGTTTCTCTATCCTGCTTTTATGATAAGTTTACAGCGTGTTGTTGTCACCAGGCTCAATCCTACATGTTTTTTGGCTGCCTCATCAGAAAAGAAAAAAAAGAAAAGCCAATTGCTTTGAAGTCTTGTATAATGTTTATGAACGAGATGTGTGTGAGTATCCAGGGTTTGTGAGTCCAAGTCAGACATTCCCCCGCTCAATTTTGTTTGACTTAATCAACCTGTACCTGGATTTCTTTAATGGTTTTGAGCCATTTAGTGGAAGCCCGAACCAAGTGAAAAGTGGGAAATAACCTGAAGCTTGTGGGGGGATAAAATTGCTGGAATGTGCAGAAAGATGATGCAAGTTCGGTGTTTGGTTTGGTGAGCTCCAGGGAGGGCTGTGAATCTTTGAATTTCTTCTGCAATTCTTTGTCAAATATTCTTCTCATTTCTACATATTTTTGTTAGTCCTAGTTAAATCGTTTATAGTGCAAGAATTACTGGAGATACATATACATACATGTATATAAAATACAGATTTTCCCAGCCCTGTCAACTTAACAGCCTTATTAGCATTTTCATATCATCTTTCCAATTAGTGAATCCTTTGTTGTTGTTGTTGATGTTCATCTTGCAAGTAAAAGAGAAAAGCTACCTTGGATTAGATTTACACCATGTCATACTCTGATGAAAGCACTGATTAGCAACGAGTCATTTGGTGTCATCCCCCCCAACCCCCCCGTGCCATTCCCCAGGAGCTGTCACCTTTCATCAGGAGCAGGAAATGCATGTTTGTAAAGTATAACTGCTATTAGCAGAACTCAGACTATGGGAAGGTTGGGTTTTTTCACTCGCAGATGTGTTGCAGGAGTAGGGAAGTGTGTGGGCAATGTGCTGTTTGGTTTCGCTCATAGTTCTGCCCTGCATTTGCAGTTCTGGTGTTGTTGAATGACTTAGCACAAGTTCTCCCACCTCTGTGAAAAACAAGTATTTGCGATAATGGGTGTTTGTTGTTGTTGACTGGTACATCAGGTCCTCTGTTAGCAAACCAGATAAATGGTGAGTCATTCCAGGGAGTAGGAGTGATTGCAGCACCCAAAGAAAAACAGCGTAGGGAACTCTGGATTAATATAAGCAGAGAAACTATCAATAGAAATGCTGACCACTGGTGTTTCCCGAAGCACAGCAATCTGGCTTTGAGGAGGAGAAAATAGACTGATGTTGATATTAGCAGTGAAGTCTTAGTGTTTTCCATAGACATTTCTATCTGGCCTTTGGAAAGAAGATGGCGGCACCAAACGAGGGGACGGAGAGCTGGCCAGAGGCTGCTCCATGCGCTGGCAGCAGAGCTGGGAACTGTCCCCACGCAGTGTGCATCCCCTGGGAGTGGGTCTGCGTCCCGTCAGAAAGGCAGGAGAGTCCCAGAGCATTATCCTGGGTGCAGGTAACGCAGGGCTCCGGGATGTGAGCAGGAACTGCTGCTTGAGCTCCTGGAGCACTCGAGGGACACTCCTGTCCTGCCACAGCACACCTGTGTGCCAGCCCTTTCCTTGGGAAGAAGAGGAGTGCGCGCTGCTCCTGCCAGAGCCTCAGGAAACATCTTCTGGTGGTTTTCACATCAATCAGCAAGTGTCTGTTAAAAAAAGGAAAAGAAAGAGGGGGAAAAAAAAGGTAGTTTTGAATTTATTTATTTGGAGTATTTGTGAAAGTTCAAGGCTTTGACTAAATTGGTTTTGCTGGTTCTGTTAGCTAAAAGAAAAAAAGTGAGGTTATGTAACGAACACAGTCTTTTTAATGGTAACATAAATGTTTGCTAATTACCATATGGAGATGAAGGTCATATTAATTACAAAACAGTTCTTGCAATGCTACCAAGCAACCATCCTTTTAATTTTTTTTTTTATGGGATTAATTAGAGATAATATGCATTCAGGACTGACAGCTTTTCTTCATAATGTTTTCCAGAAAAACATATATGACTCTATTTGAACCTAATTGACTGCTGTGTGCCCTGCACATCTGTGCTGGGTGGTGGGATTGACATCTCAGCCGCACTTTGGCCAAAAAGGGCAATCAAAGCAAACAGTAACTGAGCAGCAGCATCAGAGCAGATTTGGCCTTCTTAAGCATGAATTTGAAATATAGATGAGAGCTTGTGCCAAGAGGCTTCTTGGGAGCATCAGGTCTGTTCTCATTAAAGACTGTGGGTTAATTCCTGTGCTGGCAGTGCAAATACGAGAGTGGGACAGGCAGGATAAACCTGCTGATGCTCAGGCTGGTCATGTCTGGGGCTCTCTCCTCTGCTGCATCACCAGCAGACCTGGAGTGGGATGCAGAGCTTTCCTCTGGCACTGGGCTGTTCCCATCAGTGGCAATTGTGAGCTCTTCCCTTCCCCCATGTCTGAGTAGTCTCAATGCTGGAGACATAATTTAAGTTAAAATGGGCAAGATGTTCATGGCCAAAGCCTTCCTCCTCCTATGTGTGCTCCTTAGGTCCTCAGTCCTTGGACATGGTGTGCAAATGGGCAGTGTACAGTCTGGGCAGCATGGGGAGGTGTTTACAGGCCATGCAAGGATGTGAGCTTAGGCTGGTGGGCATGAGTAGGCTGGTTCCTGCAGTCTGGAGTGGGATGGGATGGCTGATTGCAGTGTGGAGCTGTTTGGGCTCATGGTTTAGCTGACTTCATTTTGAATGGCTCTGGGCATCCTTGGCACTGTGCTGGTGAGGAGGTACAGGACATCTCTTCTGCTTGCTAAGGCACTTGTGGTGGTACAGAGTCCCATACTGAACCCGGGAGAGGGGGAAGTGGTAGTTTGTGCCACGTGTGCTAATTGCAGTCCTCCATACTGCTGACCCTCCTTGGAGCAGAGATGAGTCTCTGGAGCTCTACAAAATGAGCTGCTATGACTTGAACCATGAAACCAAATCTACAAATGTCATGTTACAAGAAAATCTCATGGAATCATAAAATGGTTTGTGTTTGAAGGGGACCTTGAAGATCATCTAGTTCCAACCTCCCAGCTGTGAGCAGGGACACCTTCAACTAGACCAAGTAACTCAGAGCCCCATCCAACCTGGCCTTGAATACCTCCAAGGTATTGAAGGATGGGGCAGCCACAGCTTCTCTGGGCAACCTGTGCCAGAGCCTCCCACCCTCACAGTAAAGAATTTTTTCCTGGCATCTAATCTAAACCTACTCTCTTTCAATTAAAACCCATTCCCCCTTGTTCTGTCTCTCCAGGCCCTTGGAAAGAGTCTCTCTCCATCTTTCCTGTCATCTCCTTCAGGTCCTGGAAGGCCACAGTTAGGTCACCCCAAAGCTCCTCTTCTCCAGGTTGAACAATCCCAATTCTCTCATCCTTTCCTCCCAGCAGAGCTGCTCCATCCCTCTGACCATCCTAGTGCCTCCTCTGGACCTGCTCCAGCAGCTCCATGACATTCCTGTACTGGCCCCCAGGGCTGGAAGCAGCTCTGCAGGTGGAGTCTCACCTGAGGGAAACCTAGGGGAAACCTGGGGCAGAATCCTCCCCTGCTCTGCTGCCCATGCTATGGTGTCAGCCCAGGGCATGGAGGTTTCTGGGCTGGGCTATGTCCAACCTCTCCCCTACCAGCCCCCCAAGTCCTTCTCCCAGGGCTGCTCCATCTGCTCATCCCCAGCCTGGATTAATCCTGGGAGTTGTCCTCACCCAGGTGCAGCACCAGCTCTTGGTCTTGTCAAACCTCATTGAGATTCCCAGGGGCCACTCCTTGAGCTTGTCGAGGTCCCTCTGGGTGGCCCCGTCCTCCAGGTGTGTCACTGCAGCCTCAGCTTGGGGTCACCTGCAAACCTGCTGAGGGTGCCCTCAATCCCTTTGTCTGTGTCATTAATGAAGATATTAAATAACAGTGGTTGCAGTATGGACCCTTGAGGGACACCACTGGTCATGGATAACCACCAGGACTCTGAGCCATTGACCATGATGCTTGGGATGGGACCATCCAACCAATTCCTAATCCAACTAAGGGCCCACCCATCAAATCCATCTCTCTCCAATTTGGAGCAAAGGATTTTCTGGGGGACTGTGTCAAAGGCTTTAACAGCATTCCAGATAAATGACATCTGTAGCCCTTCCCTTATCCCCTGATTTAGTTACTCCATCACAGAAGGCCACTGGGTTGGTCAGGTGGGACTGGCCCTTGGTGAAGCTGTGCTGGCTGTCCCGAATCACCTCCCTGTCTACCATGTGCCTCAGCATAGCTTCCAGGAGGGTCTGCTCCGTGATCTTCCTAGGTGCAGAGGTGAGGCTGACAGGTTGGTAGTTCCCAGGGTCATCCTTTCTTCCCTTCTTAAAGGTGGGTACTATGTTTCCCTTTTCCCAGTCACCCAGGACTTCCCTTGACTGCCAGGACTTTTTCAGTATCTTGGCAGATCCATCAGCCAATTCCTTCAGGACTTTGTGATGTGTTTGGTTGAGTCCCATAGACTTTTGCACATTCAGGTTCTTCAGGTGGATCTGATCTTCGCTTGCAGTGGGAGGAGCTTTGTTCTCCCAGTCCTCATCCTGTCATCCATCCTCTTTTGAGAGGTGTGGGACCTGTGACCCTTGAGCTCGCACTTGCCGTCTTTGCCATTGTGGGAAGTCTGAGGTGGCCTCAGCGTGCAGGCAGGCTCCAGCCCTCTGCTGACCTCAGTCAAGTGGAAAACTGGAGCAGTGATACAAGAACTGAAGACTGGGGAGGTGTTGTGGCATTTGGCACCTTCTGGCATGCATGGGCTTGTTATATTTGCTTGTGTGGGTGTGCATTGGTGCCACGCTGTAGGTGAACTGAACCAATCTTCTCAAAATTACAGCTCTTGTGCCCAGACATTCTTTGATTGCTACAAAATGATCACCAGTGATTGGGATTTATAGTAATCAGGGTGGGGATAAAAGGATGGCAAATTTGAAAGTGCTGTCTGGGGTTCAGGGTGCCTTCACCAGGGGCTATACCTGCAGTGTGGTTTGCCCCCTCTGTGTTGGTTGGATGACTCATGTCATGGCTGAGCAGCTTCTTTGTCCTCTTCCTGCCCACGCTTTGGAAGATCACACTGAAGATAAAAGTCAAGAGGAAAAATAAGCCCTTGCCCACATTTCACCCTGTGCCAGGATTTCAGTTTTAGGCCAGAACTCTTTGCTCTTCAGTTTTAGATGTTTAACGTGTCACTCAAGTTGAATGTTGCGATGACAGCGATCAGATTCACTTGAGTACTTTTGTGCTGGCACAGTGCTCCCGCTCGGATTCATGTCAGCAGAGGGGATTTAAAAATACGGATATGCTATGCTAAACCAGGCTCAGAAGGATTGTGTGCACAGAGAGATGGCCAGTGTCTTAAAACAATTACTGTTCAAATAGGGTGGGAAGGAGGAAAGAATACTAATGTCTCTGTTCTGGTGATGTGCATCTGAAGCACTGAAGGGTTTCAGACTCAGATGCTTGAAGGTATTTAGGAGTGTAAGTCTAGCTTAGGGGAGCAAGTCCTTACATGCAGAAGTCTCTTTGGAGAGCACAATGAAGGTCACAGGATAAGGACTAGTAACAAGCCAGTGCTAGAAGCTGAACCCAAAGCGCCTTAGTCATAAGTTGTTGTGGTGTTTTTCACCTTTAGCTTCACTAACATGTAGGTGCTGCCTTTATTTTTGTAGCTTGTTCTTCTCAAGGTATGTATAGTGGATTTAAGCTCATTGATCATGGGCCAGATTTATTTTGTTACCCTTCTGAAATCTCCTAGATGTTAAGGGTCCACTCCTTTGAAAATCACTGCTAGCACTAACACTATCCTGTTTAGTTTCTCAGTGGTTCAAAGAGATGTATAAGACTTAATATGTAAATACAGCAGAGGGTTTTTTTTCAAGTAAAGAGAAATCATGAAAACATAGCTGTTAAAATTTCTGAAGAAACCTTGTCTATAAGATCTATCTAAAGAGGTTGGCTTTAAGACACTCTTTGGATCTCATTTTAAAGGAATCATTTTCTTGATGAGAAAATTACTCTTACTGATTTTTTATTAATATAATTTGTTGTTGCTGATGAAGCTGAAGGTGACTTTCTAAGGGAGGATACCCTGAGAGATCTGTACTGATGTAGCTGGAGCAGCTGGGTCATCACACAGCTCTGCTGGTTCTTCAGGAACATTGTGAGGACTTTGGGAAAAAATACACGCGTGGGCATCACAGCAGTTCTGTGTTGAAGTGGGACCAGGTGTGTCAGGGTGATGCTCAGAACTCGAGAAGTCCATGGACTATTTCTGACTTGTTTGGGACTTGTCTAAACAGCACAGCTGTGGCCATACAAACGAGGGGGACACCAGATTTGTCCTCCTTTTCCTCTTGGTTTTGACTGTCACTAATTTGACTTTTTGCATCTTAGGTCCACATGCTTTCTGATCAGGCTGCACCGTTTGAGGGCATGTTCAGCATGAAGTGGCCATGTGAGGAGGTGGTTGGCAGCCGTTCTTGTCCCTGTGTGCTGGCTTGGATTGTTAAACTCTCTGAATCCTGTTTTTAAGTTTGATGCTTGGTACCTGTCATCTGCAAACTAACACGTGCCTGTGTGGTCTTTGTGGCATTCCTGCCACAAAAAACTGGCATTTACTCACCTGACTCAGGGCTGGAGTTCAGACTTTGGGAACCCTTGTGACCACCAGAGATGATGTGGCTATATGGAAGATCAGGGTGATTGTCCTAAAATGAAGACAGTGATGATTGGACCTGCTGCTGTCTGCTGGCTCAGAGCTGGTGCAGAGGACAAGGTCCTTTGTGCTGAGCTTCCAGGTGCATCTCAGGAGCTCCCTGGAGAGTGGACAAACTGTGGAGGGTGAGGCAGTTTATCCCAGTTTCAGGGTGTGTCTTTCATCTTTTAGCTGATTTGAAAAGATGCCTTTAATATCACTCCAGTGATATTAAATGAATGGTTTAGTGAACTGGGGACTAAAAACCATCTTAAAAAAATTAATTCCTCTGAACCACAATCAAGTAGAAAATGAGAGGATTGTTAAGCCTATGTTTTCTTTGTGGCAAAGACATCTTATTGGAAGTCTGGAGTGTGCAACTGAGCTAACAAAGTTTTCAAAAGCCAACAGAAATAGGTAGCAGAACAACGTGTGTCTGACAGGCAAGTACAGAGGATGTGGTGACAGAGGCACGGAGTGAAGTCTGTAGAGATACCAGCAAAGGGAGTCTGGCAGCAAAAAACAGGCTGGTGAGAACAAAGCACTGCCTGTCATGGGAATGATTGCTCATCCCTTTTGATCATGGCGAGGAGGGATGCTCAGGGAGCGGTGTTTAGACAGACAGAGGCAAGTGAAGGGGGCAAGAGGCTGCAGCGTGAAGGGGCATCGCTGGGCACCCCGGGCACTGCATGGGCCCTGCCCAGCACCAGCAGTTCTGGGGAAGGAGGGAAAGGGGCTTTTCTCCTTGAGCTCGGGACCAGAAACCCTTTACGTTTCTACCTTCTCTGAGGAAGGCGCTCTTGGCTGTGGCTCAGCTCTGCCTGTGAGATCCCAAGTGACAATTTTAAGGGCTGAAATACGACGTGTGTAATGTGCTCAGCCTCTGCCCTGGCTTTGGTTCCCTTCCAGCCCTGTGGGTGGCCAGGAGGAGATGGAAGCTCTCCAATGACACGCTGCAGTAGGTTTTGACCTCTGAAAAGATAGAACGGGAATTGTAATGGGCCACACTTTCTGTCTGGTGGGGTTTGAGCAGGAGGCTTTTGTGTGATGTTGGATTAAGAGACTGCAGCAGTGGCAGTGCTGGGCTCTGCCATGGACCCTTGTCCTGCTTATTCACCCTCCTCCTGCAGCTGCTCCATCACGTCTCACAAGCAGCCCCCGATTTATTCATTGTGAGCACAGGGCTCTGACTGGGACACACTGCTCAGCAAAGCCAGAATTACAAACAAGGTCTCTAATTTGGAAAAGGTAGCAGTGCCCAGTGCTAACATAGTCCTGCCTGTCCATTTTCCCATTTGAGGGGCAGCAGCTGCAAATAGGAACATTTTACTGATAGTTTCAAGTTGAGCCTTTCCAGCCCACAGCATGCTGTAGAGTATTATTAACATTGTGTTTTTAATTTATTTTTTGGGGGGTTTATTATTTTTTAGACTGCTTGTGTGGGCCAGCTCTGGCCACACAATGGTGGATTTGGTGGCACACTGGTCTGTTTGTGCAGCAGCCCTGCTATCCCTATGTACAGTCTGTATCCTTGCTGTGGAACAACTGCACCAAAGCCTTTTAATCAGCTTGTTTTCACTCAAGTGTACAAATTCTCCTCTCATTACACATACTAGCTCTCAAGTTTACAGGCAGGAACTTCTTGGATAGACTAATATTCCTCGGCCTCCCTAGCGTGCAAATTTAAAATTTAATATCATGCTGCAGGTCTCTTCACTTTTATGCAAATTCTAATGTAAGATTATGTTTTGTAGTTGTAAATTAGAAATTAAAGTGAGTTATGCAGGGGAAGGGGATGTGTGGAAAATTGCAGTCTTGGATTTATATTTTTTTAAATGAGGTAATCCTAATGGTTTGAGTAATACAGAGATGCACATCCTCTAAAAAGGAGAAGACTTGAACAGCAAACATGGTTTTAAAGGGCACTTATCTCTGTAGCTCTTAATGGAGAAGTGGTTGCTACAAAACTGTCTCCCTCAGTCTCCTGACTTCTCTGAATGCATTTTGAGGCAAACAATAGGTTAATTGTTTTGGTGTAGGGAAAAAACTGCAAAATCCAGAGGTGGCTCACTTTTGTTCTCCTGTGAGCCCCCAGGCTGAGGGTGTGCTGCCTGCAGGAGGGTGGTGGGAGCAGTGGGCTCAGCTGTGAGCCTGTCTGGAATCTGGTGGTTCCTGGGGGATGGCAGCTCCTGACACAGTTCTCTACCCTTAATTTCTATTAAGCAAGTGTCTAGCCTTTGGGACATACTAGGATAGCTGTATCTGGCTGTTTTCCCAAGTGTCCTGGACCTTTACATGGCAACTTGACTTGGCCTGTTCCAGCCATGCTGTGAGCAGCTCCTCCCGTGCCACGGTGACAAATGCATGAAAATCAGGAAGAGCACAGGGAAGGGAAACGCAGAACCTGAATGAAATCACTTTGCTTCTGGTGTGCTGCTCACACTTATTCTAGAGGCAGCTAGAGCATTAGAAGAAATTAAATTCCCCAAGTTCCCATATTGACAACACACAGGCTGCACTGAAGGATTGGTCTCCAAGACTGACATTAAGTTGTCCAAAATTTGCCATGAGATAGATGAGAGCAGAAGGAGAGAACTCAATAATAGAGAATGCTTTTGTGTATAGCCAAAGAGCTTCTGAACACTCTCAGTATTTAGATTTGCTCTTTAGAAATCAATATCTCTTTTAAGTCACTGAAGGGAGTGACGGGCTGTAGTGCTGTAATATCTACACCCAGCACACTTAAAAAAGCTGAAATCAAAAGTACTTCACAATAATTTTAATTGCATATGGATAAGATTTTGCAAAGCAATTTGGGTTCTGTCTCCCTCACTGACTTTCAGTGGTGCCGGAGCTGTTGTGCTTCAAAGCAGCTTTTGAAAATGGAGTTTCAAGGGTTGAGCCCTGTGTGTGCTTTTGAAATCACTCCTTAACTCTGAAATACTTGTATTTTTCTAGATTGCCTGTTGACAGGGTGTCTTTTCCCTTCCCATAGTGTCTCTGCAGGAAATGTGATGGAACCCTTGGAGCCTGGGAGTGGGACTGTGCCTGGTCCCAGAGGACGAGGCTTGGCCTGGGCTCGCCCCCGCGGCAGCCCCGGCACACACAGCAGGGCTCCCAGGAATGCCTTCCTAGCCCTAGGTGCAAAGAGCTGAAGGAAAACACCGCTATTGTGGGCTGTGCAGTTCATTTCTTTGCAAAGCTGCAATGGCTGACATCTGTTTGCTTTTCTTCGTGGTTTTGGAAAAGAAGAGAGGATTTGGATCCAAAATAGCTGTAAGATGGCTTGACATGGAGTAGCATGAATAGGCTTGTTTTGTCTCCTCCTGTTATGAATCACTTTCCATATTAATTTCAGGCTTTGAGTCGATGTGTATCTGGCCCTGTGGAGCTGCACACTTTGAGTCCAGTTGTTTGAAAAAGAAATACCTCCTGTTTGTTTGCTTCATGTCAGAAACACACGTGGAGGCTCGGAGAGCTGGGTCAGAGCAGAACCTGAGCTTCCAAAGCGAAGCTGAGCCGGTTCAAAGGCTCTGCCTTAGCTGGGGAATTTCAGGCGTGATCCCAGCCCTCCAGCCAGAAGTTTAGACGGGATAATTATCCCCATTGTGCCATTTCTTCATCCACCACCTCAGGTTTTGCTTTCTGTCATGTCTCTGCAGCCGGCCCATGGAGTGGCCCATGCTCTGCACGGCCAGGGCAGTGTGCTGTGCTGCAGTGGGACAGTCCCATGGCCTGGCATTCACATCCTGCCAAGGTCCCCTGTCGGCTGCAGTTGCAGAACCACCAATTAGAGCTTTTTTTTCTCCTTTTTTTGGATTAAATACCAGTCAACTTGTAGTAAAGGTCCTTCCCTACTCTTTTGCCAGATGTCATGGATTACTGCCTCTGAACGGCTTTCCCATGCAAAGCATAAATAAATACAACTTCTCGGCGTGAAGTCAAGACCCCCCTCCTCTGTTTTCTTGAGCTTTTTTTTCCTTCTCTTTCTCAGACAGATTAATGTCTTGTCTTTATTGGCCTATTTTGGTCGAACATCAAACCCACTCATCCTTCTGTGTGTGTGTGTGTGTGTGTGTGTACCTGGAGGAGACCGTGGCCATTTCAGGGATGAAGAGAACAGCCGTGAGGTGGGAGGCTGAGCACCTGCCCATGGGGAGCAGCAGCTCTGGGATTGTCTTTGGACATTTCTTCTGTCTTTTGTGTTGGTCTCAGGGTCAGATGAAAGTGGGAGAGGGTGGTGTTTATGTGTAGGCTGTGTTATACTATACTGCTCGATGGGTGATCCGTGGGATGAGTTCCTGTTCTGTGAACAAGGTAATGGAGTGTTGGGGGCAGACTGGAGCAAATGGCGAGAAGAAAAACCTGTGGATCTTTTCAGTGCAAATGATACCACAGTGCTATTCCTTGTTCTGTATTGCTGCATGGGTTTGACCCCACTGAGCTTACAGTATTCCTGGGAGGGTTCTCCGTGTTGGCTGAGGGATAATGGGATCTGATCCACAGTATCAGCTCATTGACTTACAGTGTTTCTAGCCCTGTAATGTAAAACTCAGGAGTTAGCCCCCCACATAAAGGTGTGATGCCAGTTTAATAATCATCGAAATGGGAAGTAAGGAAGGAGAGGGCTTTACACCTGTCACTGTCAAGTCCCTCTCTGATATTTTGAAATTCTTTTCATTGGAAGCTGAGAGTCCCAAGCCACGTGATTCCTGGAAGGGTAGATCAAAAATGAGTAACGGGAGTGAAGAAGAACGTAGTTGTTAAAACCTTTGCAATGAAATCAGAGACATTACCAGCACTGCACTAAATGAGTGTGCTGATTAAAGCTGGGAGGAGCTGTTTGCATTTCCTTACATTTCCCTGGGAATTGGGCCTCTCATCTGAGCACAGGCTCCTGCAGCCACATGTAGTTTGCTATTGTTGTGGCACCTTCACAAAGGGAATATCAGGCTGCCTTTCCAGGGCAGACTGCAAGCCTGGGAGCTTTGCTGGCAACACCAGTCACCTGATGAGGGACCAATAAATTAGAGGCCTGGGACATGTATAGAAAGGGATATATTCAGGTTTGCTGCATGCCAACACTTGCCCAAACACTACCTGTGGCCACTGTTTTGTTCTCAGCTGCCATCCTTGTGATGCTGCTGTGCTGGCTCTGCTCTCCTCCCAATTCTTTTGTGATTTGTGAATGATTAAGATGGAGTCAGACAGAAAGTAGAGTTGGCACAGCCAGGCTGTTACCCTATTAGAAAGTCCAGATGTACTGAATCAGGGTTCCTTGTGGCTTCTGATGAGGAAGAAACAAAACAGGGCTCTAGTTAGGTTTAAAGGATTTGGTAAGCACATGTGTCATGGGTCTAACTGCCTTTGATAGGTACCAGATGGCAAACAGAAAGGGGAGGATGGAGATGGGGGCAGGCAGAAGGATGGAGATGTCCTTTGTGAGCCTCTGCAGGAAAATGTCACATGCAAAAGGTGCCTATATACACATGTACATAGATGCTTGGATAGAGTTACATATGTCTATATGTATAAAATAATTTTTCTACCCACTGAGCGACTGAGATATGAACCTGTTGCTTACCCTGCACCTTTCTTTGAAATGATAAATCTCATTGCAATGTATCTCACACTTCTGTGTGAGTTTGCAGCCCCTTCATTTCCAGGGGTGCAGGGGCAGCCTCCCAGCTGCAGCTTCAGCCCCGAGAGCCAGGAGGTTTGGTGGTGGTGCTGCCCTGGGTGAGAGATCTGCACTGTCTTCACTTGAGTCACATCCAGTGCTGAGTCTCAGCCTCAGAGGGGATCAGCTGCTGTCACACAGGGATGCTGCCAGGGGCTGGCTTTGGGAGAAAAAATCATTGGGTCCATTCTTACTATTTCAAATTATAATTGCTTTCTAAGTCACTGAATCCTTGGGCTGATGAGATTTTCTCTTAAAAAAATTACATTTGTATATAATGAGTCAGAAAAGAGAAGACAGCTCACTGGTTTATTTGTGTACAGTGGTTTAAACACCGTGAGTTTTCTCAGTCAGTCCTAAAAAAGCCAAACACACTGGAAACAGTTGAAAGGATTGTGTATGGCAAAAATACTGCAAGAGATCTTCATTGACATGGCACCATATTCCAGTTTGCAACCTGTAGGACGCTGCAGCTGTAACCAGGAGCTTCTGTTGCTTAGATAGTTTGGTAAATAGTGAGATATTAGGATTCAAAATCCAGGCTAAATGTCTCATTAGAGTAAATCAGCATAGCAGTTTGGCTTCCAAGGAAACATATAGATTTTTATACCACCTTCAGGTACGACATGGTATGTTTTCCACTCTTGTGTTGTAATTCAGTACAGCTTGTACAATAATGTAGATGAACTACTGGCAGGGAAACGGAGTAGATAAATCTTTTATGAGTGAGTCCAGTGTCCCTGGGCTGGCTCAGCCCTCTGGGGAGCTGCACGGGAGCTGGGCTGGCTCTGGCCATGCTCTGGTGTCTGAATGGAGAGAGGCAGAAGCATCACAGCCGGCACCTGTGACAACTCCCTGAAGGCTCTGTCTGCTCAGCCTGGCCATTGCTCAACGTGGAGTTGTCCCATATTTATGGCACAAACACATCCTATGTATATGTAAATATATGTCCACCTCTTTCAGTGACAAACTGGGTACTAGCAAAGCCCACAGCTTTTTCCTTTTTCCCGCAGGAGCAGGGAAGGTGTTCCATGCAGAGCTGGGAAAATGTTTTGACAAAACCTATTTCATTAAAAACAAGCCCAAATATTTGTTATAAATCACATGTTTAGAAAAATGTGTCCATTCCAATATAATTTACATGGAGAAATATTTTGGAAATAAAAAATGTGTAGATCTGGAAAATGTCAGAATTTAACTGGGGAATTTTGCAGGGTAGTTTTATGTGTGTTCCTTTCTCGCATAATTTTTTTTGCATTTCATAGTATATTGAGTGATCATATTATTGAGCCAGCATAATACGGTGTGATTTGATATGTAGCTAATGCATTTATTTACATTTCTAAAATGTGTGTATTTAGACACATATGATTATTTGTTGAATTATTAAGGGCAGCTGCTATTTACTATGGTGTGAACCCCCTGCTTTCCTGCGTCAAAATGTTTCATTACCAAATACTAAAAGTTGGTATTTTTGATATGTCTGAAGTTGAGCTGAAGGATGATTTGAATCATGATGAGTAGTGAGGGTTAGAAAGGTCTTTGATCCATGTGGAAGTTGGGCTGGAGGTTCTTTGGCCCTACCCATTCCTCAAAGGAGGAATACCTCAAGTTTAGACCAGCTTGCTCAGAGTCATACCTCACTGAGTTTTGAACACATCCAAGGGTGCCAATTCCTTGGCCTGCCAGTGCTGGATCACAGTTCTGCTGAAAGCTGTGTCCTGATACCGCAGTGCCTCATGCTGCAACGTGCGTGTCCTTGCCCCTCTGGAGCCAGTTTCCCTCTGCTCCACACCCTGAAGGCTGCAAGAAGGTCCCCTCCTCTTGAACAAAACACGTCTCCATCAGACTCTCCTCCTCCATCATGTACTCCAGCCCCAGGGCTGCAGCTGAACGCCGAATATCCATCTGACATTGATCCGGTTGAACTGGATGCCGTGGTAATGAAGACACATTCGCACAAGATTCAGCCTGGGTGGCTGCTCAGGTGCTCTCCACGTGTGTCCTCGCCGGGCTCACAGCTCCATCCCCACGGCCTCTGCTACCTTCTGCTGCTGGAGATGCTTCAGGTCTGTTAATTCTCCTTGTCATCAGGTTTCCATAGCGTCATGCAGACGTGGCCTTTGTGCCAGCATGGAGGACGCTCTCCCCGCAATGCAAATCATGGATATTTTCATCTAGACAAAAAACGTTTCAATTAGCAATAAACAACAGCTGTTGTGGAGGAATTAAAAATAATAGAGTTGCTCAACTCATATGGTGTGGTGCATCGTGCAGACAGTATTTGGGGCAAAAAAAAAACATTCTGCACAAAATTCTAAGAGCTTATGTTTTATGGTGTTTACTTAAACTGAAACCCAGCACTTGCACTGGGGCTGTTCTCTTCTGGAGGAGTCAAGTGAGACATGGAACCCTCGGTTTCTGTTCACACCCTACAGCTGGCACTCTTACACACTTTGAGGCATCTTCCACACGAGGATTTGCAGGCTTTGCCACCAGACCCATCAGTCTCAAGACGGCTCAGAAGTTGCACAGTGACCTCTGTTTGGGGTCTCTGCACACTCACAGAATCACTGACTTGGAAGGGACCAACCCTCAGCCCTGCACAGGACCATCCCCAAGAGTCACCCCCTGTGCCCCAGAGCATCATCCAAACCCTCCTGGAGCTCTGGCAGCCTTGGGGCCGTGCCCACTGCCCTGGGGAGCCTGGGCAGTGCCCACCACCCTCTGGGGGAAGGACCTTGTGCTGAGATCCAACCTGACCCTGCCCTGACACAGCTCCAGCCCTTCCCTGGGTGCTGTCCCTGGTCCCCACAGAGCAGAGCTCAGTGCCTGCCCCTCCCCAGGGAGGTGTCCCTGCCATGAGGTCTCCCCTCAGTCTCCTCTTCTCCAGCTGGACACCCCAAGTGCCCTCAGTGTCCTCACATGCTTCCCCTCCAGTCCCTGAACCATCTCTGTGCCCTCCTTTGGACACTCTCCAATGGCTCAATCTCTCCCTTCCATTCTGTCCCCTCAGAGTGCCCCAATATTGCAGGTGATGCCACCCTAGTGCAGAGCAGAGCAGGACAATCCCCTCTCACAGAGCAGTTTGCTGTCACTTGTGGTCTCGTTTTTGGCAGAAAGGCTCCCTGCCCTGGCAGTGCCTGCAGATCCTGGCACGGTGCCAGAGTTTGCTCTGAGTGTGCCATGAACATGGAAGGGGGGAAGAACTCCCGCTGCTGCTGCGCTGCAGCTCCCTGGGATGGATGGTTTAGTGCATCCTTCTGTTTGTTGTGCCAGCAGATGCAAGGATGTAAGCAGATCTAACATGGGCAGCTGAAACCAGGGAACAAAGGACGCTGGTGTGCATGAGCCTTGGGAATACTTGGCTCATCCTGCCATCAGCAGGCTAAATATTTGTAATTTCTATCATAAAAAATTCACCAGCTGCAGAAGTCAATAGAGGGGAAGTAGTAAACATGACATGACATTGCTTTTCTAGCATTGCTGAGAACAAGAAATCTCTTCTTTCAAACAAAAGCCAGACGTTCCTGCCTGGATGGACTTGAATACTTTTAGGATCTTGTCAGAAAAATGTCTGCCCCAATTCAGTCATTTGGAAGAGGATCCCAGGTCTCTTTAGAGTAATGAGGCTTGAATGTAATCTTGAGCAGAGTGATTTAAAGTGCAAGGAGTGTTTCTTTACCCTGCCTATTTATAGGGCAATGCATTTTTAATATTGAATGATCCAAAAGTCAGTTCAGGAAGGATATACAATCAAAGGAAGGAAATAGGCCATAATTTCTCACAAGGGACTGCATGAAACCTTCAGTCATCTTAAATTCCCCATCCAGTCCATTTCCCTGATATTAGATGGTGCCAAAATGGGGGCTTGTTTTGGTGTTTTTCTCCTGGTGATTTGGCATGGCAGCAGCAGCATATGTCGAACATCTCAGCTGGGGTCCTTGGGGCCAGAAAGGTAAAACTGTGCCCCATGGTGAAAACAGATGGGCTGGTTTCTCTTTACTTGTGGGAATAAGGCACGTGCCATTACTGTAGAGGAGGCGCAATAGCCAACCCCTGAGTTACTGGAAACTTCTCTGGCACCGTCTTTAAGGTCCCAAAGCCCTTATAGCTTCAATGAGAAATGAAATTATCTCTCTTATTTATATCCAGGAATAATTGCTTCTTCTAATTGCCCTAGTTTGTGGGTTTCTTCCCAGCAGGTTACACTGAAATTTCAATTTGATTTGCATAATCACTTGAGCCTCTTTCCCTTCCTCCCTTCTTTTACTTGACATCACAGACTTGGCTGTCCTCCCCTGGGACCAGATGTGGTCCTGCAAGTGTATGCGATGGAAGGAAGTGGGTTAAACTCCATCAAGTCTGTCTTTCAGTGCCACCTCTGAAGTTACATTTGTGTTGTCAGACTCTCTTGGTGTTCCTCAGCAGCCCATGATGGCTGGGCTGAAGATGTGGGTGATCAGGTGTCACACTGGGGGTGAGGTGGGGAGGTTAGGGGGGTGTGCTGCTCTTGTCGCTGGATTTTCTTTTACAGGAGATGTAGAAGTGTGTGCAGCCTTTGCTGCAGGTGCTGCCCAGGATGCAGCCACAGGTGTATGCTGTGACACCTGCATGGGGGGCAGCAGACACTGCCAGCTCAGGCTGTGCTTGACTCCACGGCCCTGCTGCAGGGATTAAACCAGCACAGATGGAGGACACAGCTCTTTTAAGCATTCTTTTGTCTTTGTACATGGCAAAGTAACTTCTTCTCAAGTAGGTTTCCAGACTAGAGGAGGGGAGGTTCTGGACCAGGGCTGCAGGGGCAGCCTCCCCGCTGCAGCCCCCTGTGTTCCCCCTCTGACAGTGACTTCCCCAGGCTTGGCAGGGAAATGAGAGTATCTCCATGGCTCCTTGTCTGCCCATCCAGCATCTGCCCTTAATGCTCCTCTTACCATTGAATGGCACACAAAGAGGAGCAGTGCCTGGACAGGCACATCCCCCTGTCTGATGTACTTTGGTCTCCCCGGGTGCTCCCTCCTTCTGCCAGGGGCTGTAGGGCCAGGGATTGGGGACAGGGGCTCAGGGGGACACGAGGGCTCACAGACAGCTGCTGTAGTGTGTGTGTTGCAGCATTTCCCCCACTGATGGCTTGTGACCTCCTGTGAGCAGAGGCTGGGTTTGCAGCGACTCCCTGATGCTCACAAACAAAATCTGGGCCAGAAGGCATGAAACTGCCTTGAAGACAAAAGCCCTCCCTGTCTATAGATCACACGTTGTCCTCTAACAGATCTCTTTGGGAAAAGAGCCTATTTTTCTCACTTATGTCCCAATCTTTCAAGGTGTGAAGAGGCTTTAGTCAAGCTGAAGGGAGAGTGAAAGGTTTCTGGTGAAGAGATTTGGTTGATCTGGGGTTTGTTTTTCAAACCACATCACAATTTTTGTTTTTGCCCGCATTTCTCAGTTCACAGATCTGCAGAAATTTTTGGAAGGAGCTGGTATTTTCCCTAATTACAGCCAAGGGGTGCCAGTGATCAAAGCCATTTGAATTCCTGGAGGTGGTTTGTAAAGTTTGCTGGAGTCCGTGAGAGCACAGGGTGGGGAGGGGTGTTTGCATTGCCCGGGAACCCAGACAGCTTCCAAATGGGATGCTGTCCCTGTGGATGTTGTATCTTCTGCTGAGCAGAGCGGGAAGGATGTTGCTCCTCGGTGAGTAACCACTGCCTGTGTGTGCTGTGTCTGATGGGCTGGGGGAAGGTGGGGATGGGGAACTGGGGTCAAAGGCAAGCTTTTGTTACTAACTCAACATCTGAGCACACAAACATCAATTTTTTTATGCATCTGGGTTTATTACTGGTTGCTGTTTTTTAGTGCTTCCTCTAAGCCTGTGGGTCTTAGATGTGGTTCTGCATTCCAGTATTAAGAAAGCAAAAAGACTCTTAGATTTAAAAATAAATTGCAGGGAAGAGGTTATATATATAATGTTTTTGTTGCTGAGGTGACTCTTGGGCCTGGGTTTTATCCCTAAGCAGAACTTCCCTTGCTCTTCCAAACTCATCTGGAGGGGAAGGGGGGTACCCTGTCCTGCCCACGCTGTGGCCCTTAGTGATGCAGTGGTGGGTATGTTTATGGAGGGGAACTAAGTGGCCTCCTTGGGCAGCCTGGGCAGTGTGAGCGAGCTGTAAAACCTGATAATGACTGAGCAGGAAGAAATCCTCACTGCCAGTAGCTGGTGCAGGTGCTACCATAACCCCACATCTAAAGATAGAAGAAATCCCCATCTGGGGCATTTGGGAGCATGATAAAGCTCAGGTTTACACACCCCAGTGTTTGCCAGGATGAGATTTGACAGCCCTTTTCCACCACTGGCAGTAATTAGAGCTGTCATGAATGTTTGCCAGTGGCACTGGCATGGGCAGCTGGCCATTGCCTATTGCATTTTGGATGTGGTGAGGAGAATGGTAAGAGAACAAATAAAATAATCAGTTAAGCTGCAAGGATTGTGTCTGAGCCAGGCTGTGCTGCTCTTGGAGCCTGGCAGTATTTTGTCCTGAGTGATGACTGGATGTTGGCTCCCTCATTTGCTTAAACATCAGATTTGTTCCAAAGGGAACAAATTTTTTTGAAACAGCAGTGTTGTGATGCTTACTGGGAAGACCAGGATGTGTCTGGCATGGCCCCACAGGAGGAAGTGGGACAGTTTAGCTCACGAGGATGTGGAGAAAAGGCAGTACATCTGTACAGACAGCACACAAGGTACATGAATGTGTGGAATCTGTCTTGGTCGGGAAACCAAGGAAATGGTGGAGAGTTTAAGGTACCATTTTGGACAACTAAAAACATTAAAATGCGGCTTTGGAAAAATTGCTACTCTGTGTCCCATCTCCCTCCCCTCCTTGCAGCATCCTATCTCCACATCTGGTGCTGAGCAGGAGCCCTGGATGGCTGCCCCAAGCTTCAGGAGCACCATAAGCCCGTGCTCTCTGACTTGGTAGCAAACTTACTCTAACAGCTCAGTGATGTCCCTTGATGTTGCCAGTGTAATAACAAGGAATTAAATATAGTCGTGTTCATTTTGAATTCCATTTGAAATACAAGTAGTTAAACCCTTATATTAAATGCGAAAGAGCCAGTGCAAAAAGGAAGTTCAGTGAACTTTTTTTTGTTTAAAAATATTCTGAGAAATCCTACAAAGGGCACTGAGTAAAACAAGGCCAAGTAACAGGAGAGGAGCTCTTGCTGCCTTTTGATTCAGAAGCACACAGGAATGTTTAATCCTGGGCTGGCTCCTGGGATGGGAACCCGTGTGTCTGCAGCTTCTCAGGCAAATGAAGGAAGGGGCACAGCTGAACTTGCCTGACACTGCTGGTCCCCTACTGAGTCACCTCAGGCAACTTGTTTTAATCTGTCTGGCCTTCTGGAGCACAATAAAATAGTATCTGCTGGGATATTGTGGGTGCACATCTGCCCTGTGGCTGCCCAGGGAGAGGAAGAGTTGCTGTTCCCCTTGGAATAGGCCTTTGATGTCTCTGACAGTGTAGTCAATGCTTGGCTGTGCCTGTAATTACTGATATTGTTATTGACCTGTTTTTCTAACAGCTGACCCCAAACCTGTTAATGCAAAGAGAAAGAATCCTATTGACTTTGTCAGACTTGGGAGCAGCCCAGGTGTTTTGTCCTCTGCCATCAGGTGTTTATGGGTGCAAATGGCTGTGGCCATGAAACATGCCCTGGCCATGAGACCTGCCGTGGCCACGAAACCTGCCACGGCCATGAGATCTGTCATGGCCACGCTCTGCCCTCCGTGGGGGCCGTGCAGGGATCCCCTGCCATGCTGGGGGCAGGAGAGGGTGGATTTATGTGCTGGGGTGATGAGGGGCCCTGGGGCACAGTGGTGGCATTGTGGTGGCTCTGTGTGGCCATCAGAAGCCAGGCCACGTGGGCATGACAGTTTTCAGCTGCAGGAATCCCTGTGGAGAGAATGGGACAGGAGAGGGATTAGGATTTAGCCCAAATTTGCTGTAAGATGGGTTACACCTGGGGAAAACTTCAGAAATGTTTGGTTTATGCTTTGCTTCACAGACTGGCATGCAGGGAGCAGTTTGATTCTCGAGTTCCTCTCCAATGAGGAAAGGCTGAGAGAACTGGGATTGTTCAGCCTGGAGAAGAGAAGGATTCAGGGTGACCTAATTGTGCCTTTTAATACCTGAAGGGAGCTGGCAAGAAAGATGGAGAGAGACTATTTACAAGGGCCTGGAGTGACAGGACAAGGGGTAATGGCTTCTCACTGCCAGAAGGCGGGGTTAGATGGGACATTGTGAAGAAATTCTTCTTCCCAAGAAGGGAAGGGTGGGGAGGCCCTGGCACAGGTCTCCGAGAGAAGCTGTGGCTGTCCCATCCCTGGAAGCATCCAAGGCCAGGCTGGATGGGGCTTGGAGCACCCTGGGCTGGTGGAAGGTGTCCCTGCCCACGGCAGGGGGTGGGATGGGATGGTCTGTATGGCCCCTCCCAACCCAGACCATCTGTGGTCGGTGGCAATGTGCCACCGAGCAGATTCCACTTCAGCAGTCAGCAAAATTGGTTCCTGTCGGAGCAGCTGCCTCCTGTTTTGTTCAGGGGAGGAAAAAGAAATGTTCACCTGGGAGAGAAGAATACATGTTTGTCTGAGGCAAACGTGGCTGTGAGGGAGGCGGGGAAGGGCTAAGCTGGGCTGGCACAGCCCTCCCTGCACAGCCCCTGCAGAACCAGCCCCAGCCGTGCCAGCACACAGAGCTCTGCCGAGCCCAAACGCCGTTATCCTCATCAGCAAGGACTCAGTAACCCTGACACTGCCACAGGATCTCATGTTTCCTCAAAGTTCCCTGCAACACTAGCAGGGGGAACCAGTGGGTTTCTGGGTTTGTGTGGCATCCAGGCATTCTGGTGGCGGCAGAACTGAGCCCCCAGTGTGGCTCTGAGATACTGCCTGGTGATGGAGAGGAAGAGTCTAAAGGGCGACTCAGTAAAGCAGCAAAGCCTTGTGAGCGCTGCTGATAACAGTCCGGGATTTGGCTTCACCTGAGCAGAGCAGAAGAAGAAAGCTGTCGGAGTAAAGCCTCAGGGCTTGTGGTTTTAGAAGTGTCTCTTTGTTTTGAGCTGTCCAGTTCTGGTGGTTGAACTCAAATCTCACAGAGTTGTTGCTCAAAATTTTCCAAGAATGGAAGCTTTTAAAGGCGATTCAAGTTGAGCTCCCCTCTTCCCACCACGATTTTGGAAGATCATGACAGAGGCTGCTCAATTAAAATGTAATTTAGTTTTTCTCATCTGAGATCTGGTCCTGTTTATTCATGATGTTGGTGTTATTCCCAAAAATAGTCTCATGGCATTCCCTGAATTCTAAATACCTGAATTTACTCTGAGATCAAGTTGTTTGAAGGCCTGGGCAGCTGCAGGCCAGGCCAGCAGCTCCTAGTTAGCTTTCTGAACGTGATCCTTCAGCTCCAGCTTTTGCTTTTGCTGGAGTGGGTTGTTAGAGAAAGGGCTGGGTTGCACCATGCGAGAAAATTAATTTGTGTGTTCAGAGAACATTTGAAAACCAGATGTCAGGGCAATGAATGTGCTGATTATCGGAATTAGGGAAGAAAATATGCGACCTCCAAATCCATCTGACTAATTTCCTGGCTCTTTTACCCCAGGAAGCATCCTACATCTCAGACCTAGAGGAGTAAATAAAATTGTTGATGTATTTCTGATAATCGACCCCAGCCTGTCTGTTTTGCCTTTCAGATACATTCACTATTGCATCCAAATTATGAATCCTTTGAAGATAGGGGGCAAGTGTGTATTTGGGTCTCTAAGACTTATTAGCCAGGCTAAAGAAATCAGGCTGTACTAGGTAAGTTTTAAGTATCCCCTGATGACATTTTAAGTCCAAGTTAACTGCAAGTGCTTCATACAATCTGTCAGTCAATCCAAAGAGAGTCTCATGATGGATAAACCATGTGTTGGCTTGTCTGACACTTCTCAAAGATTCTGACAGTGACACGTATCAAACAGGACTGTCTTTCAGCTGCTTTGTCTTCAGCTTCCTGTTGCTGGTTCTTTTAAGTTAAGTTATAATATGTTGTGTGGAGGGCCCAGTTTAGAGTACTGGGTTGACAATGATGATTATGTCTGAATCCAGGCACTAACTGCTCAATGCTGGGTGATTGGATTGTGTGCTAACAGCTTTGAATTTGTTTCCACATGTTGAATTTTGATAAACCAGGAATCTAAATGCAGGTCTGATTTAGCCTTCTCATGGTGATCTTAATAAGTGTCATGTCCAAGACATGTAAATGGGACATCTGGGCACATGGGTTATTGGTGGGCTTGGCAGTGCTGGAGCCACAGTTGGACTCGATGGTCTTAGAGGTGTTTTCCATGATTGTGTGTCAGTAGAAGAAATCACTCATTTAAAACAAAGTCAGCCTTGATGGAGAGTTTTAACTTAGAGATGGAAAAATTATTGTCACCCCATCACACTCTTCTTGGGATCTACATTGCATGTGGGTTCATTACGGAAATGATCATGCTCTAATTAAAGTCCACAGAGAACAAGAATTGGTTTGGTGCAGTTAGAATAGGCCCTTAAATTAGCATTTAATGAGTAGAACAGAGGATTTTCTGTGCTGGTCATCCCTTATTTCTAAGACTTAGAGAACTGCTGTTTTGGGGGATACCATTGCTTCTCCTCACTCCTGGTCTGCAGGTCTGCACTCATGGCCTGCAGGAAATTGTGCAGTGCTGGGGAAGGGGGAGATTTCTTCCAGCCCCTTGTGTTTGATCATGCATTTTGACCATGGAAGGGTGGGCTTGGTGAGCTCTCTACAAGAACTCAAGGTCTTCTCTCCGTTACCCTGACTTGTGTGCATGGTGGGGTTCTCAGTCTGGCTCCATGGTGGCTTAAGTTCAGGTAGTTCTCACTGTTTAATGCCAAAGCCCTGTGGGTTGTTTAATCATATTTTTTTGTATCTGAGTGCTGATGGAGAACCATCAGAATGATTTTTAACAGCTCCTTGGAAGCTCGAGCTGGGCTTTCCAGGCATATTCACGCCATGTGCTGCTGGTGTGTAGGTATGAGAAAATACCTGATCTTCAGTGACAGTGAATGTCACACTGTGCCCTCTGATTTGCCTGAACATCCAATATTGCAATTAGATAGAGCAGCATACACATGGATGACAAAACAATTAAACAGCAGTGAAACATAAAGGGAAAAAATTAACAAGGAACCAAATTCATTTGACACAGAGATCAAAACATATCGATGGTGCCTCACAACTCTGATAATTCCATTGAGCTGTTCATAGCTCAACGTTGATGCTCACACGCAGCCTCTGATTAACATTAAGTGGGGCTGTCATTTTGATATAGCTGGATAAACCAATATTGAAAAATCTATTAAATATATCAGACTCGAACAGGGAGAACAAATCTTATTATGTTATTTCAGCTGTAATTAGGTGGGAGATAAAATCATAAACAGGGAAGTTCAGTGAATGTTCTGATGGTGCAGAGACATCTGGCTGTTCGTCGTTTTTGGGAGAGGCTGGAGTGGGGCCAAGGACATGCTGCTGCCCAGCACGTGCAGGGCTGGGAGGTGACTTTGCTAATATGCACAGAGCAGGTGTGTAAGTTCAGTGATATTAGCTACAGTCATCCTGAGATAATGACAGTTGTAATGAATGTCCTTGCATTTAACTGGAAATAGTATTCAGTGCTTTTACAACCCAGAGCCTCTCTAATTACTTCTCTGAACAGATAAACATTGCTACTTAGAAAGGTTGCTTGAAGATGTTTTGCATTCTGTTCTGATTAATAATGGAGATCATGCTACTAAAAACCTTCACGTGATAAAAGTGCAATTTTAAAAATAAATCTCTTGACACCTTTTCCATTTTCAAGACTACTGAGGTGCAAAGCCAGGCTCTCCAGAGCAAGGAAGGGAAAGTTGAGGTTTCCTCTTCAGCTACAGCTTCATGCACAGAGGACACAAGCTTACTTTTATTATGCGGCCTCATCCTGTTGTTTCCACGCCAAGTTTGTGACTTGCTCCAAGGAACTCAGAGCTGCAACCTGAGCCAGCAGCTGAATGAGCAGCTTTAGTGGCTTTGAACACGTTTTGTAGGTTGGGGATCAGAAAGTCATTCTTTTGTTTCTTGTTATTGAAGGTGGGATTTATCCTACCCATTTTAGCTGCTGAAAGGCTGGTGTCCCTGTGTGGCTGAGGTCTTGTGGAACATCCCTCCCATCTGATGATGAGGGGGAGCCGAGCCCTGTCCAAAGATGCCTCTCTGCATTGCAAGCTGGCTAAACTCCAGTGAGAGGAATTCAACTGGGAATGTCTAGTCCCCATCCTGATTTAATTTCCTTCTGCCGGTTGTCATTCTTTGATGACTCACCATCGCTGCACTGCTGCCTTTCCTGAGCATTTGACAAGTACAAACCCTGGGAAAAGTGAGCATCCCAAGTGAGCCTCTCAAGTTTACACTGAGAGTTTGCAACAGGCAGAGAACGTGCTGTTCCCAAACAGCAATGTAATGCACGACCAAGAAAATATTCCTCGTCTTCTCTCAAAGCGCTTCATCTCCTCACATATCCTGAATGCTCTGTGGTGAAGGAGGGATGAGCACCAGGGTGCTGCTGGCGCACCAGGGTGCTGCTGGCACACCACGCAGCATCCCTGGGCAGGAGCTCCTCAGCTCTCGCTGTGATTCAAGGAGCTGTCGAGCTCCCTGGGAGCTGATGGGCCTGTTGCCATTAGCTTCAGCCAAGCCAGGATTTTATCTTCGTTGTACAGCCCTGTCTCATTCTCTGTCCAATGTTTGAACTAACTGAGGCATAAATTTAGTTCTGATGCTGGTTGGTAAGAAGTGAAAAATGAGTTTCTGCCAAACTGGGATATATTTTCAACTCTATTTAATAGGGTCTGTATCCCATCCTGAGAGGTCAGGACCTCTTTCTAACAAAGTTTATGATAATAGATTTAACTTCTATTAGCATATTTGCAGGGAAAGAGGCGCTTTAAGAAATAGAAATGATTTATGTCAGGTATAGAATGCTTTGCTCTTTCTCATGTACTTCAGAGTTGTAGGAATGAACAAATAGTCTGTGAATAAATAAGGGAATATTTATATTCTTTCTGGGTCTCAACTGCCCAACGTCTTTCCTTCTGGAATGGCAGAGTGTTCTGAATAATTCATGCAGGCAGTCATTAATCCTGCCTTCTCCTTCTCCTTTTCTCAGGGGGACACCTAGTATCACACTTGTGGCCTTTGAGTGTATGTTGGAGCTCACAAGTTAAAGTCAAGGAGCTTGCCAGCAGTCTGAAATGTCATTCATGAGAGCAAACTTGTTAGCAAAGAAGCCCCATATTTTGGTAGAAGCAGAGAGCTTGTTGAGGGCTCCCTGCTGGGGAATGAGTTACTGGCAGGTTCTCAGACCTCACCTCTGCCATTACAGAAAAGACAGATGAGAGTTTAAAAGGAGGACACGACAGAAGGGAAAGGGGAGACTGATCTTTCTGGCACACAAATCTGTTGGTAATCTGTGCAAGCAGAACCTCGTCCTGGTGCCAGGTAAATACCTGTGTGATAAAAGAATATGTACTAAGGAATCACAGAGTGTATTCCCAGGTGGACGGTGGTTATTTGAACTCCACATTCTTTTACGGTGCCAGGAAATGGTAGAGCAGGAGGGGTGGTGTGGATAATTAGATGCTTTTGGAACGTGGCTTTGTTCAGAGTGGCTTTGGTTGCCTGACCTTGTAGCACAGGAGCAGCCACCTTCCCTTGTTCCACCACAAACCACGCCCAGCCAAGCTCAGAGTGGCTGGATGGATGTCTCAGGATGGTGGTGATGCATCCGATGGTGACTTTTCTCTCTATGGCTCTGCTTATCCATCTGTCCTCTGCAGCTGCTGTTAGTGTGACTCTGAGTAAGGGGTGTTTTACAAAATGAATGCAGAGCTGAGCACAAAAGCAGAGCATGGAAGGCAGTCCTGAGCTGATAGCGTTGTGAGTAATATGTCTCTGACTTCTGAATATGTGGATAATAATCTTACTTGCTGAAGTGCACCAACAGAAATGTAAACACAAGTGATCATTAATTTTATTGCAGGGTGTTTTTTTTTCCTTTTAAGGAAGTTTGGAAGTGTTGTAAATTTGGATTTGAACCATCAGGGACTAGAGTTCAAAACATAGGCTTGACTCTCAACAAGATTTATGCATGTACTTAATGATTCTCTTGAAAGAGTTCCCAACTGGAGCCTTCCTGTCATTAGATTTGAAGCATGTGTTAGGGTACACATCAAGTACATGTATGAGGGCTTCTTAATACCCATTAACAGAGAGTGAAGACCTTCACTGGCTGTGAAGGAGAAATGTCTCTGGCTGTATGAATTGCACATACCATGGAGACTGCTGGACACACAGCAAGACCCAATCCTTGTCTCTTCTTGTTTCCAACTAAACACGGCTAGTGGGATTATACAGTGATTTAAAATTTAAAAATCCACTAAAACAAAAAAAGCTGTCACACTGGAAAGTAACTGCTAGAGCCATGGCAGAAATCTGCAGGGCATGGTGTGTCTGTGCCAGGAGGGCTGAGAGCACCAGCAGCAGCAGGATGTGCAAAACACTGTCATGTCCCTGCCTTGTGGGAATCCTCCACAGCATCACAAATTCTCCTAAGCCTACTCATTTTGAGAACAATGAATTTATTTTTTGCTTTCAAATATTATTAGGCTCAGAAGAACTATAATGCTTTAAACAATGAGCCATGCCCATTCGGATGGAAAGTAGAGCTGTCCTGTTTCAGGGGCTGTTCAGCTGGGAGAGCTGCTTGGAAGCATGGAGCTATTGCAGGGAGGGCGAGGAATAGCTCGGGGAGAGGAAAAAGAAGTCTGATCCCATAAATGGGAAATGTTGGTGTTGGTGTGCTCAGGATTAACTGCAAGGCATATTGCATGTAACTGCAGTCGGGGATGATGTTTCCAGCTACTTTATGTATTTGTTCTTTTGGAAAAGAGATGAAATAGCAAGTGTTTAGTTAGAACCCAGCCTGCTCTTCCCTAAGCTGGTTATTACTCCACGACTGACAGAAGTGCTGAAGAACAGCTAGAATGACCTCCTGCTGCAGAAGGGAAGCAAGGATATGGATCAATAAGCAGACAGAAGTGACTCTGGAGGTTTGTTTAGAGTATCAAAGTTACCAATTTCCAACCCCTCAGGGTACAAATCCTGCCTTTCTCCCAGGAGCCTGGAGTCCACAGTGGTTGTCTCTGAACTCTGTACTGGTGGAGAGGACTGCATGAGGAGATGGTGTAGGTACTGCCTACACGGAGGAGTTTATTGCTCCAGACTGAGAAAGGCTTCATGAATGGGTGTTTTGGAAGAGAAAACACCTGCGTCATGAAGGCTCTTCTGGGATCTCGTTGCTTAGGGCTGTTCTGGTTTGATTTCTTTCCTTGAAAGCAGCGAGACCCTGGGTGCTGGCACTGTGCAGGAGAAGAGGCTTTGGGGCCACTTGTTTTGCTCGTGTTCGTGTCCAGCTCCGAAGCCAGAGCATTTTTAATGAAATTCCCACGCCTCCATGCTGCACGCAGAGAGCACTTGCTGTGGACTCCCACTCCGTCCTTGGGGTGGAGAATCGTTCAGTCATCGTGATGACAGAAGCCATGCAGGCGCTGTGCTTACTCAGACTCCGAGCAGCCTTTTATTTATAAAGCCGCTGCCTCCTCCAGTGAGTCTAAAAATAAAAAGCTTGCTCTGAGTAAGCAGATCGCCTTCCCCGTGAGATCCCTGTGATGTAACTCCGGGTTTTTTGCTCTCCTGCGGGCAGCAGGGATGCAGCCAGAGCCGGGACTGGCCGCGGCTGAGCCGGGGCTGCTGCGTTGGAGCTGGCAGTGCCAAGTGCCACCTCCCACGCCGAGGCACTTGTGGCAAGGCCCCGTGGCACGGGGAGGTTCACACTCATTGACTGCTACAGAGCAGCTCAAATCACGCCCCAAAGCTGACAGAGAAAAGAACATTTCAGTGCAGAACCACTTCAGTAAGAGCGAAGCAGCGCCGGGGCTCCGAGCAAGGCAGCCTGACAAGTGCTAAAAGGGCCTGCAATCTGTACAGTGTCATCATCAAAGTGGCTGCCATTAGCTGGCGATACTCATTAGGAAGTGATACCAGACACATCAAGCCTTTTGCTCCAGTGCCCTCAGATGCTTAGGAAAATCAGGTGGTTTCAAGGAGCCCCTAATCACATTGTGCCTTGCGTTGCACAAGTTAGACCTGAACTGTGGAGGTACAGCGAGGTCAGGGGAGCTGCTGTGTGAGGTGCTGCAGAAACACGGACCAAAAAGATTCTTCTCTGCTTGGCCAGTGGAATTCCCTGGCCGAAATACATCCACCACCCCTCAAAGATAAAAGTAGTGAAGGAAGCTGAAACATAGAGAAACCAAACTGCACACCCCCAGTGATAAAGGCAAAAAGCAGAGAGTACCGCTTGGTCACAAAGTTCAAGCAAGTTAGCTTTGGTTTGTATAACTAATAAGCAAAATTCCTCCCATGCAAATTCAATGGGAATAGAGTTCTTGTTAACTCCATCTTGAAGCTTTACAGAAATTCTGGGGCTTGGGGCAATGTTTTATAAATCGCCTCTTCATTTTCTGGAAGACCTTGATGCATCAGCTCTTCAGTCAGACAGTGCAGACTCCCGTTTGCAAGCACGTTCTGCTCGGGCGCAGTCAGACACGAGTCCTCAACCTTGTAACTCTGGCTTCCCAGAGATCACAGCATCATTTTTCTTGGCAGTTCATTTTCTAGACCCTTCTCTCCAAAAACAGCCCCAAAATAGGAAAAGAAAAGGGAAGAGCAGCCCAGTGGGTGACATTTGTTCCAGCTTCTTTCTCTGCTGCTGGTGAGTACTGAGCTGTGCAGTACAGACACTGAGTGGTTGTCAAACTGTTTGCCCTGGGAGGACTCTGTGGCAAGAAGTTCCATGAGGTAATGTACTTACAGTGAAAATTGTATTACCTCTGTGATTCCACCGGCTCCTCTTTGCTCTTATGGAGAAAGGAGGTCTTTTGGGGTCATTTTCTGATGCTTTCAGCAACTGAAGAGATATAATTGCCAAGGAAACCCCAGCTGTAAGGCAGCAGAGCTGTGAGTGGAGATGGCTGAGCAGCTGGGAAAGCACAAAGTCTCTTAGGTGATGGGAAGTGAGGATATAAGAGAGTGCAGAACATCCTGAGGCTGATTAGTTGAGAAAGTGCTGCTTTTCTAGGGAGTTTTCCTTGCTGCTAGCAAGGGGGGAACCTAGGCTGGAAAGGGAAGCTCCCAGAATCCCATCTCTCCCCATGTTCTGCCCAGCTGGAGCAGCAGGGCTTGTCCACAACTGGGAGCTGCTGTCAGATGGGGTGAGGCTGGATTTGCTTGTACCTGTTGCCACATGTGAGCTGCCTTGGCAGCCCCCTGCAGACAGGCCTGCTGCTGGTCTGGGAGAAGCCCAGCAAACCAGGGCATTAATGGTACTCTGAGGAAGGGATTGAGGTATCAGAAGATCAGGAAAGAAAATGGATTATTACAGACCTTTGAATAGTACAGAAATCTTTGTAGTTGGCCATTACTGAAGTAGAGCTTTGTGTAATAATGAGAACAGATATTACTGTACACCAGACATGAGATTTTACAATCAATTTTATTAATTTTAATTGATTATAAAATAATGGGGGATACATTTAAGGAGACTGTTTAATTCTCTGGAATTATAATATGCTTAATTATTATAAATTTGATGGGGCAATAAAGGTATTAAAATAAATAGAAGAGTAGAGGTGCTCATTAAAATTGCATCTGACCTCTGTGCATTGAGATGTGCTGGAGTGAATGCAGTAAAATTGGCTGCAGTGTGGGAGCAGTGGGAGCTATTATTTCCCAATTCACAGGTCTTGGCAAGCATGATGCAAATAAAGTGAACCTTAACTGTCTGTCTCACACGAAAGACCAGAGAGGACTTTGCTGAAAGAACAGTAGCCTGTGAATCAGTGGTGATTCCAGTTGTGCAGCTGATGCAAATGTGGAGCTTCAGGCACTGAAATTTTGGACACCTGATAGAAATTTGAATGATGCTCTCCATAGCAGCATGTAAAGATTGAGACTTGCAGGTGTGTTGCAAATGCTGTGGCACGTGCATTTGATTCAGAGTGTGATTTAGATATTTGGATGCTTATCCAGACCCTGAGCTGCTAGACTGGAAATCTTTCAAGAACTGGTGACTATTTTAGATCCTTGTTGCCAGACCCAGAGAACATTTTGCAAGCAATAATTAAGGGCCAAACTTGCAGTTACTTTGTTGTTTCTCCTTTGGGTAGGGCAGAAATTTAGTTTGTTTCTTTGGTCTGAAAATCGTCTCTGTGGATTGTTCCCACTCCCCATATATCCTTAGGTGCTGTGAGCAGGCAGGATGGAGTGGGGCAGGACCATGAACCCTGAACTGGGTCAAAGGCATTGCTGCTGCTGGTGGCCTCACTGTTTCTCCTGGACTTTGGTTTCTGTGGCTTAGAAAAAGCTGAAGCAATTTTGTGTATGTCACAGCTCTGAAAAATGTGGATTCTGATTTTTGAAGTGGACAGTGGTCCCAAAAAAACCCGATTGGGCAATTTTTTAAAAGCTGTTTTCATATTCCTGACAAATTGAACAGCAGGGGTTGGAAGGGAGGATCTTACAATGGTTGTGAGGAATCTGGTGTATTACAGACAGATTGTTTCCACTGAGATGTACAAAATGGCAAACACTCCTTTTCTGTGGTGGTTTTTTTTGTTACAAGTCTCTGCATTGTTTGCCTTTCCCGCCCTAGTGGGTGGGTGGTGATCTCTGAGGGACATCTGCACCATTCATCCCCCACAGCAGGGTGGTTGGGGTGCCCTTAGTGCAGTCAGGTGTCTGGGCATGGGCTGCCAGAAGCCACCACCAACCTCTGTGTCTGTCGTGTTTGGGTGCTCCTGGTGTAAGGGCAGTGCTGAGCATTCCCTGTCCTGCTCCGTGGGACAGGACGGATGGCTGTCAGCTGACCCTTTCCCATGGCTGCAGTGTCCTCTGCCCCTTTCATCCCTGGAGGTGCAGCAGGCGTTCTGCCCTCAGCCCGGGAATCAGTGGAATTACTCCTCCCTGCCTTCCCAAGGCTCTGCTCACAGACACGTCACCCTCTGCGGAGCCCTCCTTTCTGACCAGGTGGGCCGTCCTTCATGTGAGCCTGGCCAGTGGGTGGGAGCTGGCTGTGAATGGAGTGGTGGAGGAATGGTAATTTCCACATTAAATGTGAAGGAGGGATTTTACCCCATAGCAGCAGCGCTGCTGCTTTGCATTGATTTGGTGAGAGGGCACACGCGCTTTCCAGGAGTGAGGAATGGGTCTCAATAGGATATTCCTGTCTCTGAATGCAAACCTCCTATTTCTGCCTTCTATAGCCCATATATTCAGACTCATTTTTGCATGGCACATAAATGGACCTAAATATTTCACCAGCTAGCAAGATAACACTGCAGCTTGTTTGGAATTTGGTAATCAGTTATTAGGACAGGGCTTAGCTGAAATAAAATATGAGGGCAAAGGAAAATAACGTGCCTGTGGCATTAGAGTGCTGTTAGCAAGCTTGAGGCATATCAGAGAGATTGGTCCTGAGAGTAACATTTGCTGTCTTACTGCTTTTGAACTTCCTTTTTTTTTTTTCATTTTCCTGTTTCTGAGGTCTGGGATTTATCCTGAATTTAAGAACTGACAGGTTTTGATCATTTGAATAGGTATCACTGTTCAGTGGGGAATACATGTGCCAGCTGAGATGTCTCTTAAAGCCAATTTGTACTACCAGTTACACAAGATGATTTCTCAAGACTGTAATGTATTTCAGCTTCAGATTCTCCAGCTGTAGTGTGGTGTTCTTCTGGTCCTCCCCACCTGAACTGCAGTCCTCTCCCTTCCCAGAGCCCTGACCCAGTGCCCAGACACTTGTTCATGTTCTCTGGTGTCAATACATATAGAACCACGGGAAAACAACATTGTACTGTTGAGAGTCTGACTTTGATTTACTAAGGCAGAGCACTCTGAAAGCTGCAGTCATTTCTTAGTCCAAACCTCATCTTTTTGCGCAAAGGATGTGCAGTTTGCATTCAGGTAAGCAGAACCTCCCCTGCTGTTGAATCTCCAGCATTTATGCATTTAGCAACTCCTTGAGCTTCTCTGTATATAACTGATGGCTCAATTCCAGTGTCTTCACTGTGCTGAAGAGCAGAAGAATTGAGTTCCTATTTGGTAATAGTGATGCACAAACCAGAATTCTTTGTAGGTAATACCTATAAAGAAGACTTTTCCACTATAGTAGTGCTTATTCTGATGATGACATTTATACACTTTGGTAGGATGGCTGTGAACCGTAAATCTGGAACAAGATGCCTGAGTCTTGGAATTCAAGTTACTGGCATCCTGAGTTTCACAAACTGAGACATTCATCTGCTTGAAACTTGATTGTTTCCTATTGTGCTCCTGAAGGGTTATTTTTATGTCCACAAAAATTTATTTGGAAGTGGAGAAGGGATGGATGGTTTGAAGCATTCAGCCTGGAAAATATAGACTGTACATACATTATATGTATACAAGTATACATTATACATATACAAGTGATACAGGGATCCTGGAGAAGTTGGTGGGATTAGAGGCAAATTTTGCTGGCTGGCCAGAGAACCTGCCTGTCTCCTTTATTAGAGAAGGCATTTGCCAAATTTTACCTCCAGTTATTATCTCTCTAGGGAGATGCACTCCCTTGTGCTCCACAGAGAGATACAATGGCAGTTACTGTTGTCTCCACAGCCTATTACAGATGGACCCAAGTTATCCATAGAGCCTTCACTGCCATTCCAGCTAGACAGCCCTGGGACTCAGTTAGTTCCTGCTTAACTGCAGCTGGTCTGGGTTTGTCTGTTTGAACAGCAAATGCCAAACCTACAGAATAAAATCAATCTGCAGTGTTGTCAATAACACACAGAACACATGACATGCTCAGGCATATTTACCTGATCCTTGTGGACCCGATTTTACCCCATTTCCCATGCATCTGTCCATAAAGAAGAACCATGAAGGGAAAGGAATGGTAGGAATGAAACATTTGAAGAATGCTTTCAATGATCCCATTAAACCATCCTGCTGGAAACTGTAGCCTGGTGTGATAGGTCTGGTTCAGATTTTCCATGTGTTTGAAGACTTATGTTGAAGAATGAAGCCTCTGTTTTAGAGAAATGAGTCCCCAAGTGGAAAAAGAAAGAGTCCAGCTGTCACTAAGGCACTTAAGGTTATTTTGCTTTTTGTTGGGTTTTGTTTTGCTTCAAGTCATTCTAGCAAGTGTAGCTGATGCTGCTGGCTGGATGCTGTTTAGGGAAATCTTGTGTCCAGGTGGGAGCTCCCACTCGTGGATGGTGAAGTCAGGGAAATGGGGCCCTTGGCAGTGGCTACGAGGCAGTGTCCGTGCCTCCTACTGCAAAGCCTGGTAGTGCAGATGTAAGTAGGGATCCTAAGTACCCCCCTGGCATCTGAAGCAGCAAAGAAAAGGAATGAAGGATCAAAACATTCAGTAAAAGTTTAGTGTTTCCAAAGTATTGGTTTGAAGGCATTGAACTTTGCCTGGTGGGGGAAACATCCACCTTTGGGTTTATGTTTACAATCAAGTGTTTGGCTCTAAATCCATCCAGTTAGAAAACAAATCCACCAAGTCCTCCTTGGTGCCTGGTGACTATTTTAATGATGCTTTGCCCTTGCTCGCTCTCAGTGCAAGGCCACAGGCGAGCATGCAGTGGTGCAAGAGACATGGATGGCTCTTGATGTATTTACTCCCCTGCTGGCCAAGGAAGGGCCACAGCAGCCCTTGTTACAGGGCTGTCAGAAGAGTTAAGAATCAAATGGTTGCATGAGCAGCAGGATGATTGAAGGCTGGTTTCCAATAGACTTTTCTCTCGTCATTGATTTCCTCTGTGGGTTTGTGCTGTGTAATGAGGTGTGAGCTCACAGCCAGTCCTCCCTGTGGTGGGAGGTGAGAGAAGCCAGGCGCCCCTTCGCATCTCCTCACTGAACTTCAGTGGACTTGTTACTGTGGAGATCTCTGCCCTGCTGTCAGATTTACTTGAAATTAGTGGGTTTCAAAAGTTATTAGAAGGGGGACAGATAAGAAAATACACACAGGCAGGATGAACTTCTGCACCCCAGGCTCTTTGAAAATTAAGCTTGAAAAAAAGAAAAAAACCTGAGAAATTGCTTTGGTCTTAAAAGCTTCCTTCGTCTGTGTTAATCCTGGGATGAGGGAGTGGGCAGGGAGTGGTTGGAGAAGGCAGGGCAGGAAAAACTTGTGATTATCGTGATTATAATTCCATGCTAAAATATTCTCTCTTTCCTTAAGTGCTGACAAGTGCGTTGGTAACTGCAAAGGTTCCCAAGGACTTAAGGAAATAAACCAAAAATGGAGTCCCAGAGCTGTGTTTGGGAGTGATTTAGTTTCTAATGCTGTCTGAAAGTAAAGAAAGCATCTCCATGCCTGTTGCTCAGCTTTCCTGGGGTTGGCTGATCCCTGCCTGCTCTCCCTGGATAATGGTTTGCTCTGAAGACTGGAAGAACGTTGGATGCTGTGGCGCTTTTGGAATGGGGAAGAGCAATAGAGAATATCTATTAGCCCTGAAGGGTTGGGAAAAGCATTTTCCTTCTTTAACCCTGGAGTACAACATGGACATTTATGCAAACCTTGGGAGCCCCAAATACTTTATTAAGCCATTTCAGCTTTAAAAGAGAGTTCCTAAATGTTTGGATACAGTATAGAAATGTCCTTTCATCCACTAAACAGTTTTTATCCTCAGGCATCCACACAGTTAATAGTATTAGCTCCAGTGGAAAGCCTCTTGAGGAATTGATGACTGCACTGGAGAGTGTGGATCATTTAAACATTAACAGCTTTGGTTATTAATTATTGTGGAAAACGTGGGGGTGGAGAATGCTGAACTGGAAATGTTGTCCCATGACGTATTTTTCCCTTGCTGGATTATCAAATCCATTTCTGTCAGCTGAGCAAAGCGCTTTCAGAGCAGCATGATGGGAGCAGGGGTTATTTTGCCTCCTGCTTGGCTTCTAGGTTTTCACTTGACAATGATGATGGAGTGTCTTTTCTGTGGGTGTACAGATGATAGGCTTTAATGTCATTTAATTTAGTGTGAGCTCTCCCTTCAACCAGGAGGAAAACATCTTGTATAAACTGTGCCCCAAATACATCCTGTGAGATGGCCTAGCCTGGGAACGGTCTGGAAGCTCTTGGAGGCTGGAGATGTGCTTGTGGTGACAGCTGGCTCAGCCCCATCTCTGGGGGCTTTTTGGCCCGCTCACCCAGCTGGCTTTGCCACGCCATTTCATCTGCCCCCGTCTCTCTGAACAGGGTTTGGTAATCCTGCTGTAAATTCAAGCACAGTTGGGGTGTTTGAGCAATGAGATACCTCTGTGGTCAGTGCACCCTCAGGATGCAGAAGGGTTTGGAGCCCTGTCCCTTCCCCAGGGGCCTGGCTCCCAGGACAGCACAGCCAGAAGCATCACACCAGCAGGACTGAGCGTTTTGGAAAATCTAATTTCTTTGTTACTGCTGAAAAGAGGCACTTGAGCCCCTCAAAAGCTTGGCCTCCTTGAGTGCTGATGCCTTGCAAATATGCCCACGTGTCAGTGCTCACAAGCCTTCAAGTCCTTCACACCGTCAGCCAGGGTGTGTTGAGCACCTTTGGTGCTCAAATTTGGGTCACTCTTCAGCAAAGCCTGTCTGTGCAGCAGGGCTGGGTTGTGTAGCACAGCCAGGGTGACTTACTTGGTGTAAATAAGCTCTGCCTCTTGCTTCGTTTGCATCCAGCTAATATAGCTGTAATTACTGAATTGTATTTCCTGGACACTTGGAAGTAATTAGCTCAATATAAAACTAATGTGTCTTGCCAAATTTAGGCTTAAAATTGTTTCTGTTGTTGAACGCAGTAATCTTCTATTAGATTTAAGGGTTTTTTAAAAAAGATATTTCACTAGTGCCTGGCTTGATTAACTTCTAATGTTGTAACGCTTATTTGTGGAGGGGGTATAGAGATATTAAATGAATTTGGAATTAAGTAGGTGCTGGCTAAATTCCTGCTTTACTCAAGCCCCGGTGATCCCAGTGATATGGAGCCTGGGCATGCAATATTGTTGCTGGCTTATTGAAGCTGAATGGAGGTATAAGCTATGAGAATATGAGAGACTGAATTTTTGAGGGGTTTATTTTTGGTGCTCTTTCAGCAAAAACTAGGCTTATGTGAATAGCATACTTAAAGAACTGCTTTCCACCCCTGCTTTCTTATTAGTTAATGGCAGTACTCGACAGAGGTTAGAAAGAGGGATTTGTGGCTCACTGTTTGTCCACCTTGTTAGGAGAGAAGGTGAGGCTTCAGGAGGCAAGCAGTAACTTCAGGTAGGGAAGACCCCTGAAGATGCAGGGGGTGAGCAAAGTGCTAAGCAAGTCTTGGCATAAATCTTCTATAAGAGGTGAGCTTTGGAGACTTCAGTGCTGTCACACGTGGGCACATTGACTTGTCTTTGTGTTAAACATTCCGTATATTTAGACAGATAGAATTTGTACCTGGACACTGTGGGCTGGTTTGGGAGCCCTGTGAATTTACTTTGCATGGCTTCTTTCTGGTTTGTGAGTCATAGTTAATGATAATGATCCCTGAAGACAAAAATGAAAGAGTGCATGGATGTGGGTGTCTGCAGCCCCAAGCTGGACTGGGGAGCAGCCTGCTCTGGGCACTGCCCCAGGGGCTGCTGCTGTTGGGCTGGATCTGCAGGACAAGCCAGGTACTAAGAGCAATCCAATATTGTCGTCCACAGCAGGATTATGTGCAGTATCACTGGATTTGTGTAGAAAGAACTTCTGGGGAAAGCAGATATGATTTTTTTGGAAGAGCACCATACTGTGTATTGGTAGGGTGTGCATCCTGCTTTTTGTCATGTGTTGAAGGGTTTTCAAGGTTGCCTTCCAGTTTTAGGTGTTGAGTGAGGATGGAATTATGTGCTGTTATGTCAGGTTTGCATGACTGTAGGGCTGCTTTTTCTCTTTTTTTAAAAAATAGTTTCTGGTGCATTGTTTGGAGTGCCCACACGAAGTCAGGTATTTGTCTTAAATGCCGTAACAGGAATGGACTCTTGGGGCCACTTTGCTGCCTCAGTTCTGTATCAAGCTTTCAGGGTGACTGTATGGTCAATGTTGGGAAGTGGAGAGGTTATAGATGTTCCTACTACTACTGCAGGAAAAGCCCTCTTGCTATTAATTGATTTATTTTTTTTTCTGCTATAAAATCGATGGCTTGCTTCAAAAATGTTTATGCGGCCACGTTTGGAAATAAATTCCCCCTGTGCACATGTGTGCACACAAATGCACATGTGTACAAGCCATGCCTCTGTCCACATGGAAGTATATAAAGCTGCTGGACATTTGGTCCTGTATTTTTGGATTTTACAAGCAAGGACATATTATGCAAGTGTGTATTGTATTAATACATCTGTTAAGGGATATAAAAAATGTAGCAGTGATGTGGAATTTTGTGTGGAATGGAAATCCTGTTGTAAACATCCAAGCCCCAAATAGCTCTGCCTGGAAAGGAACCATTCATTGACTGGACCCCACCTTGGACAGATTTGTATAGATCGTAAACCCTCTGTCCCCACCACTGGCTTGTCTCAGCATCCCCAAACCAGCAACCTCTGCTTTTCCCCTGTCACCATTAAGAATGGGACTTGAATTATTCAGAAAATCTGAGTATATTACTGCTTTTTTATTTATTTATCTATTTATTTATTTGCACTGCACATTTATTGGTTTGCATATGCAGCAAAGTATGAGCCTTCCCCCGACCTTGGAGGCTTTCAGAGATAGATGAAGGCACACGTTCCTTAAGGCAGGTGGGAATTTATAGTGTTCCAAGAGACTCTGGCTCCAGTGTGGGCTGTTGGCAGCAGTGCTGATAATCACAACGTGATAGCGACTGGGCTCTTTTATTTCAGATGTGTTTAAATCTTATTTTCTTGCGCTGTGAGATGTCTTTGAAGACTATCAGGGCTCAGAAGGGAGAGAGGAAAACAATCCCAACCCAGCAGCCTTTGTTTCAAAAGGTTGCAAGTTTAAATCGTTTCTCTTTTGTTTTTGATCACCTGATATTTTTGTAGATCTGAGGCAAAATGGGCGAGTTGTTCACAAAGTGTACTGATTGCCTGCCTAAGCCCGTTTGTATGGAACAGAGCACTGTCGTCTTGCAATCTGCTGGAGCAATACCTTGCTAATTCCCTGGATTAGCCGGCCTCTCGTGTATGCTTGCATTTTAAGACTTAGCAAATCTGGTGAACAAATGTTTCACAAAAGCCAGGAAAATGCATCACAAATCATGTTCCGTCTCTTCAATACTCTTTTTAATTGCTGACAGTCATATTCCAGGGAGGATACAGCAGCATATCTCTTGTACACGCAGTAGGAGTTCAGTAGTACATGTCCTCAAGCATTTGTTTCTGAACCACAGCACAGAGTTAACAGCAGTAGCAAAATGTTCTGCTGATGTATTGTTGATCAAAAAATGTGTAGTAATGGCATCCCTAATGTAGTTGCATCAAAGATTTCCTCGGTTATTGAACGTGCAGCCACCCGTTCCCAGTCAGTGTCCCCACGAGCCCAAACCCGGCACATTCACGGGGTCACACACCAAGGTGCCCCTGGAGAGACCTCAACACCCCACACGGCGGGTTAATTGTTCCACCTAAAAACCCAATTAGAGCTTATCTATGCAGAATCTCATTATTCTCAACTGCTGCACATGTTTATGCCATACAGTGTGCTGTGGTTTATTTCCAGGAATATATGGGATTAACCCTGACCGATGGGAGCTCACGTGTTGTGCTGTAAATGCATCCCTGCAATGTAATGTAGACGTGGGCAGGTTTCACTGGGGGTTTGTAATGACATCATTTTTTAAACTTGCTGAGTTTATTTCAAACCTGTGTGGAGTGTTGGTGGGAGCAGGGGAGAGCAGGAGAACACAGACACTGGCAAAGAGAAAGGAATAGTTATGGGAGTTTTTTTAAGACAATACAGAAATTATGTATTTCTTGCAGATATACTTTCGGACGTGCATACTAAATACGTAAAATACATGTAGTAGAAGTTGATTAAGAGATGGCTCTGACATAAAACGTCCACATTTATGGCTCCTCAGTTTGGGGTTTTTTTGTACATTTTTTTTCCTCCTAGCCCAGCTTTTTTTTCTGCAGGAGCTGTGTACTGCAGATTTAGGATTCAGGGAATAGCTGGAGGGATTTTTTTTTCTCATTTTTGGGTTAAGAGTACATAGATTTCATTTCGTTCGTCTGGTTCTTGGCGTGTATGAAATTCATATCAGTGTCTGAACTCGTGGGCTCTTGGTCTGGCCCTTGTGGCTTTCCTGGGTTGTAAGTGATTTTTACAGCTTGGAGAAATATGGATCAATAAGCAAAGACAAAAATATCTGGTGTCAGACACCATTGTATTTCATGGTCTACCCATAAAGAAAAATCTGCATGGAATCATATACAAACAAAAACCCCATGCTTTATAATTGCACGGACAGCTTAATTGCTCTTTTAGAGCATATATCTATTTACGTCTCAAAATGTATAACTGAATTTCAGGAAATACTCCATGCATATAGTGTAATTTAAAATTCTGTGTACATTACCATAAAATCTGTTAGACACCACACAAACATATATGGGTTTTAGCTCCCTTGTGGTTTCAAAGGGCTGCTCCCCTGCCTTCTGCACCCCATCAGGCACAAATCCATCTTGTTGCTGTCTCATGGAGTGAGCATGAGGCCTGAGGTTCCCTCACAGAGGCAATTTTAAAGCCTGTTAATTATATCCAGTATGAAATGGGTCCTTGGTGTGTCCCTGTGGGACCAGGTGACCTGAGGCCAGGTGTGGCCCTGCTAAAGAGGGTGATGAACCTGCTAATGAGGGCCCCTGGGCTGGGGGAATGAAGGTGCTTTCTGGCCCTTTCCTGTGCGGGCAGTGCTACTGCCCTGGGTTTGGGAACGTTCTTGGCTGCATCCCTGGGGCTGAAGGTTCGGGAAGGCTGATGTGAGAATTGTGTTTCTGTTCACATCCCCCGTGATCTCTGTCCTGAGCAGTGCAGGGTTTTGGCTGGTGGGGCCTGAATTAGGGGCTCGCTGCGATGTCTGATTTGTTGTGTTTTCCATATTTAAATTGTGTGAAGTTCTGACTTGTTTCTGAGCTTTGGTGTCGGAGAGCTACGGGGCCGTTTGTTGCCTGGTCCCTGCCCTCCCCCTGCCGGACCTCTTTGTCCTCCCCAGGAGTTTAGCCTGGCACAAGCCTGGATGTCGCAGGAGATGGGGTGTGCAGGTGCCACCCTGCTCAAGCCCCTTATAGCCCTGCTGGGGGAGGCTGTAGTTTGAGAAGCATTTGCTGGGAAGGGGTAGAAGGAATAACACAGACATTTAATTCATTTTAATGAGTCTCCCAGCACACTTCCACAGGTGCTCCTGTGTCAGGTCCTTGGAGATGTTGTGCCTTTGTGACAGGAGCGCTGCGCTAAAGGGGATCTGCGGAGATAACAATAGGATGTCAAAATGAAGTGAAACAGGGGCAGGGCAATTTTATGGAGATGCCATGACAGGAGGGAAGTATGAGGGGAGGGGGGAAAATGAGAATTTAAGATGTCAGTGGAGATTTACTGAAGGCTTTCTGATGTCAGCTAGAGGAAATGTCAGCACGACTGACTTGGCGGTGTCAAGGTGATGGCAGGATGAAGTCCGATCAGCTCGGGAAGCATCTTGAACTCTGGCTGTGGAGACGAGCTACTGTCAGTAAAGATGATGTCAGGATGGTAATTATTTTGCACATTGTGGTTTAAGTAGGGCATTGTTTCTGTTGAGGTAATTTGAATTTAGCACAAGGGAGGAGAACACTTGTTCAAAGATAAAAGCCTCCAAATTGTGGCTGCTTTCCGTGATGAGAATGCCAGGAGCTTCTCACCCAGCCGCTGAGCTGGTGCGGTGGAGGAGAGCGCTGGCTGCCCTGGGCTGGCCGCAGTGGGTGCACTCCAGGCCTCGGTGGTCCAAGCTGCGGCTCTGCTTGGCATCTGCATAACGTGTGGGGCACGTTTTCACTTCTCTCCTGAAAGCTCTGCCTAGTAAATATGAGGGCAGAGGAGAAAACTGATGTCACATGGGAGTGCAGCCAGGACTTTAGACATGTGAGGTGGAGATACTTGAGGATGAACAATTGCAGTTCAGTGTTACTGATGAAAATACATGCAGCTGTGTGGGATAATGGTGAAATAATGGGTGCTAGAACAGCTACCTGTGTTGAAAGCCACTGGGTGTTGTGGATGACAGGATAAAGAGGCAGCAGAGGCTGTTCCCACCTCTCAGCTTTGTTTTAGGTTGCCTGTAGAGTTGAGTGGAGTCCTGAGGAGTAACAAAAAGAACTGTAATGGTGTCACTGAAATGAAAATTCGGGCCCTCAGCTGTTCTGTAGTTATAAGGTGTGGATTCAGTAGTAAATTGTGCCACGAGGTAAATAACAGGTCTGGGGTGCACAGCTCACCCTGCCAGCCTCCCCCACTGCCGAGGCACTTCCCATCATCCAAGTGCTACCCTGCCTGGCACCCTTTCCAAGAAGGGAATTCCCTGTTAGTTAAACAATTGCACTTGCTCTCTGTGTGTCCTTTATCACAAAACAAACAAACAGGAAAAAAATTCGCTGGAAGAGCCAATCTAAGGGCTGGCAATCCGATAATAAATCCCCTGTCTTTCCACACACACTCAGTGCCAGCTGTAGCCTAATTAAACTCAATAGTTCACAGGTGTTCCCGGAACGAGGATCGCAAGAGCACTCTCCTCTTTAGGGCTCGTTAACATCTTTTTCAGAGCTCTTTAAATTTCATACACCAGCAACACTGAGCTGAAGCAGATAAAAGATAGGAGAAAGGGACTTGAGATGCTACAGGAGTGCTCTCAGTGGTAGCACAGGCTGTAGCCCCACTCAATTCAACAGCTTTATGAGTGTCGATGGGTGAATCTCTTGGAGACCTTTCTTAGAAACATTCAGATTTCTGTAGCCAAATGAAATTCTTGTCTCTGGGGCTCACTGTATAAGTTTACGTGCTTGGGATGCCCCCAGGGGCAACAGGAGAACAAAGTCTGGGGCCAAATGAAGCAGATTTAGCTATTTTGTCAAGGCTTTTGTTAGTGCCTTCCCAGGGAGAAGCAAATGGAAAGCAAGGCTTCCTCCAGCCCTTCCTGCTTATTGAGTCTTCTTCTGGGCTATGGCTGATCTCCTGGCAATTTTTTTACACTAATATTAAAGAACTGCACTGCCTTTCCATTGACTGGTTTAATGGCACAGTTGCAGCAACAAGTGCTTCCAGTTCCAACTTGCTTCCACTGAGTGCTGTGTAGCAGAAGCTCAGATATTACTCTGGGGCTGGACTACCTCGCCTGTGCACTCATTTACTTATCTTCATTCATGTACTTTTGGCCTTTTTTGTCTGTCTTATGGAATGAAATCTAAATTTCTTTAAGATCTCTCATAATGGTTAAGAATGGCACTGGAAAGGAGGGTTTTAGTGTTGTTTTTTGACGTTCCCTAAAAACCTCCTCTTGTGGAGCTGGCCCAGATTCCACGTAAATCTGGTGTGCAACTTTTCTTCTTGGAGAGAAAACTCCTTGACCAGAAATACAGCACCTGGACCAGGCAGCCCAGCTTTGCCTGGGTAAGTAAGGTAAAAATACTTTCATCCAGGGTAAGCTACGTAAAAGATACTGTTATTCCATCAACACTAACTTGCTATACCTGATCTCTTGCATACTTTACTCTCCTGCCTCAGCCACATAATTTCCAGCAGACTGGGATGGGTCAGGTGTGGAAACACCTGGCAGAAGTGTTTTGGTTTTAAGAATGGTACTAAGTAATTTCTAGACTTTATAGCTCTCCTGATTCTGTTTATTTCTAACAATATTTTCAATTGTACTCTTTTACATTCTTCCCTAGACAAGAAAATCACAGTGATATACCTCAATCTTAAATAGATTTATTACTGATTTATGCTAAATTGATATCCCGAAATCAAAATACTATTTCCTACATGAGTGAACTGCACCAATTTAATGAAATAATTTTCTCAATCAATTCTATTACATCAATACAGTTTATTCATAAAAATTACTTAGACTACTACAAATTTTGGTGGGGCTTCAAAGGAGAAAGAGCTTTCATTCTATTAAATGTCAGATCTGGGGAAAACAATACCCTCTTTTCAAATAGAAAATCCTATTTAAGTGTAGTTTGTTCTAACTATCCTTTCAGTAATTCTTCTCTTTCCTGTGTCATTGTCAAGGGTAAGTCTCATAGTGCTTCACAGGACGAGATTGAGGGCTGATGTTGTGTACTTGGGAAACTGGCACAGACTGCAATGGGATTTCAGAGCTCACTGGAAGCCCAGAGCAGGAGTGTCCCAGTCCAGTGCTCTTCCCAGCAAAGCTGCAATGCCTCCCCTAAACACTGCTTAGTTTGCAAGAATGCAGAGTACCCCGGTGAGGTGAGTTTGAGTGGAGTTCCAGAGTTAGCCCTGGATGAATAGTTTGGATTGTATAAATCTGATGAATTTAGAAAAAGCCTAAAACTCTTTCAGCGAGTTTGCATTGAGGTGATTTTGTGTAGAGAGCTACTTTGAGATGGAGACAAAACCAGCAGGACAAGTACATGTTTTGATAAGGATTTAATTTGTTAGCACTTAAAGGCATTATTTTGTGGCTAAAAAAGTAAAACCTCAATAGGTGCATTGCACAAAGCTGAAAATGTTAAGCAGAAACTGTGCAGAGTGTAAGAAATCCTTCCCTGACCCCAATCCTAAACATGCCTGGGTATCGTTGCTTGTGACATTGATATGAGGGTATTTAATAAAGGAAAAGACTTCACAGTTTCTGTGTTGGAGGCTTTCCTGTGGCTGGCATCCAAAAGCTTATTTGCACACCAGTTCTGAAGTTGAATAGTGATGTGGCAGTTGATGTAGCACGAAGCTGAAGCTCTGGTACTATGGGGAAGGCCCCTACAGAAAGCATTGCCCTGGTTGCTTCTCCTCCCTCTTCCATATGAGGGAATGGTTGAAAATGCAGTGGTATTTAACTGATGAGGATGGAAAACATGGGATCTTGCCATGTGAGCGTTATTTTTCAATGGCCAGTGAAACAATTCCCATTGTTTCAAAACTGAAATTCAAAACTAAATGAGCAGATCCACTGTTGAGGGAAATACCTGTTAGCACAGGTAAGTTTAGAGAGTTAGATGATTTTGGAAGGTACACTGTCATTGAGGTAGCTGTTTCTTTTTGATGAAATAAAAATTGGAGCCTTCACGCCAGACTGGATGTTTCTAGAGCATATATGCATATGGACTTCTTCAGATACTTGTCTGCTTGATAACTGGGCCCATCTCTCTTCGGTAAGAGACTTGCTTTCATTGGATTTAACTACATATGTGCCATGTAGTTGTGAAGAATGATGTATGTGGGTAGGATTTGGGGAAACTTGTGGATTCTGCTATTAACAGAGCAGCTGAAAAGTTCAAGTGCCCAGATCAAACTTCAACCAGCTATTTACAGTATGGACAAGATTTCCTCACGCCTCCTTTTCCAAGCATATTCTACAAAGTCACCTGAATATAAGTTTAGGAGGTAATTAATTTCTCCTAAAATAAAATGCATGAAGTACCACATGATTTAGTATAGCATCTGAGCTCCTTATCTATAGAGATGAAAATTGATGTTAAGGTGACTCTTCAGTAGTAGTTTCAAGATTAGCTCTTTCCTGCTAGGAGTTAATAGGGAGCGAGAGATCTATGTCTGTTTATGTGATAAAATTAATTCCTGCATAAGATGAGAGTAAAGCTCAAATACTTGAAAGTTTAGTCTCTTGATATTATTTCTTGTGAAACTGAATCCTCCTCCCCTTTTAGATGGAAGGAAATAATATAGTACTTAGATATAACTTGAGTTTTCTCAAAGGAAAGACTCAAGCTCTTCTTTGAAGGCCAAATTATTTCTATCTATCTGTTAAATAAATCCTAAAGCAAATAGCAGTGCAGTACCATGTCTAAAGCAATACCCCAATCTGGACAAGTAAAATTTTAACTTCTGTATCAGTTTATGCTTTCAATTTTGTAGAAAATTGGTATTTAATGTCAAGCCACAACTTTTTAAAGGGCCTGGTAATTCTGGGGTTTCCAGATTTTGGTTGCACAGTGCAAAGCTGGTGATAAAATTGCTAAAAAAAAAAAAATTGCTGTTAACTCAAGCCAGCAGGTGTGTTGGTTGTGTGCAAACCACTTCTCTGTGTTTGATGCTGTTTGAATAGGAGCCAGCAGTGCCCTGGAGCCAGGAGGGACATCCTGGTCCAGGGGGGCATCAGGCCCAGCATGGCTGGCTGGGCCAGAGAGGGGATTGTCCTGCTCTGCNCCAGCACAGTCTCTGACTCTGTGATTCCATCCCCAGCTGGAAGAGCCAGGAGGGCAGTGCAGGGACTGCTTCTGACGAGGCACAACAGCTCATGGGAGGATGTCCCAAACGGGTGATGTCCCAAGGTGGAGACACCATCCAAAGGCCTCCTCGGGCTGGTGGTACCACAGAGCGTGTCCTTCCCCCTGCAGAATTGCTGACTTGTTTGGAGGCCTTGTCAGCTTTGGCAGTTTGATTTGTGTTGTGACTAATGGAAAATCAGCAAAAGGAGAGACGCAGGGAGAAGGCCTTCCCTTTCTTCACTGTATGGGTGTATTTATGTGTGGGAGTTAAGTGCTGTTTCTTGACATGTTTTATTGTTCCTCCACCAAACAGGGGGCGACACACCTGCTCTGGGCTGCTCTTGTGAGTGACTCTGTGACTCTGTGAGCCCACATCCCACAGCTCTGTAGCTGCTGCACAGCTCGTGTCCCTTTTGGGAAGTATGTCTTGGCTCTGTTTTAGCAGAAGTATCTATTGCTGCTTCTGAATTTCTCCTATACACTAACCTGGTTTCTTAGCTGCAGCACCAAGAGTCAAGTCCTTCCTAAATCACTGAGCATGGCTTTGACTGCGTTTGTTTGGTTTTTCTTTTGTCTTGTGTTTTTTTGGTTGTTTTTTATTGAGCAACCCAACAGACTTTGAATCATGACATGAAAGGAAAATAATATTTGTTTTCTTAGCATTTGAAACAGTGCTGTGGCTTAATTTGTTAATGGTTATAAGACATATTGACACAATTGGGTGGAAGTTGTTCTGGAAGTGAGGTGAGCACTGAGATGCAGCAATCAGGTTACATTAGAAGTGACAGGGCAAATATGCCCAGAAGGCTTGTTTAATGATGATGTTGTTGTCATTGTTATTATTATTATGTTTAAATCTGTGGATCAGCAGCAAGACTTTGGTAAGCAGAAATTCTCAGACACTTTCTATTAAGGTGAATTCCATAGTCATCTCCCTCAGCAGAACTCCAGTAGTACCTTCCTGTGCTCAAGAGTTGCTGTTTCCTCCCCTGCCTTGATGAGTCACTGCAAAGGTTTTTGCCTTGTCCTGTTTCACAGGCAGCTGCTCTTCTATTTCGGGAAATCTGTTATTTTGGGGGGGTCCTTCTGAATGAAAGGCAGGAAAATTACCATAATTAAATAATAATCCCATGGAACCCCAAAATATTACATGTTTTAATGCTGTTGCATGATCTTGGGGATTACAGATGCTTTATGTTCCTGTATAATAACCTCAAAGACATGATAACATTGTGAAATAGGAAAGAGGAAAACACTTGACAACACTGCATTTTTAAGCTAAAAATACTTAAAGCAATATTGCCTAAATTCCCCCACAGATTAATTAGGATATTCTTTCAAAAATCTTTTAAAATGCTGGACAAAGAACAGTGTGATGCTCTGTGCCCAAAGTCAAGTATTAATGGGGGAAAGCACTATAGTGGTTCCCCTTTATCCCTGCTCCTTGCTCCCAGTGTTGCTGTGGATCTGACCTGCAGGTCAGGATGGCAGCTGGGGATAGTGCACTTAAAGTTTCAGAGCAGAGAAGGAGTTTGCCTGGCCAAGGCTAGTCATGAATAGTCATCCCACAACACCTCCAGTTAGCTGAGCTGTCTTCAGTGGGCTCTGCTACGTTCATTCATTAGTTAATTTGAAGTTGTGATTGGAGCTGACCTCTCTGGGAGCTGGAATAGTTCTTCCCCACGTGGCTGTACTGTAGTTCTGTGCTGGGGAGGGACACAGTCAGTCCTTGGAGCTGGCTGTAAGAAAAACATCCCGCATGCCTTGGGATATGGGCATGGAGGAGGGTGAGGGGTTTGGTTTCAATCTGAGCCATTGACAATTCTGGGGGAGAGAGATGTTGGTCCCCAGTTCCGCTGCGCCCAGCACTGCACATCCAGCTGGGGCGAGCAGAGTTCCCCTTGTGTACAGGGAGAGGAGCGTCTGTTCCTGCTGAAATTCCTCATTTTGAAGGTAGGCTACAAGGCAGAAGCTGGAAGCGATCAGTTAAAGCTCCATTTCCATAGTGCCCTTCATGCCAAGCCTCTCAAGGCACTTAAGAAAATACTGGAAGCTGTACAGCATGAAAGAGCGTTGGCACATTGCTCAAGAAAAACAAACCTCCTGCCTGGGTTTGAAAACTGAGCATTTACAAGATTGATTGCTGAGCTTCCAGCTCCAGGAACAGAGTTATAAAAAGGACCCAGTTAGATCAGGGCAATTTGGGGGGTTCTTCAGTGATGGGGATGACATTTCTATCAGTGCTGGTGGTTTCTCTGGTAGGTTTCTCTCTGTTTTGCCACATCATCTCTTCCTTCTAACAAGCCAGGTTGTAGGATTGAATTTCTCTTTTCTGCAACAGCAACATGGTGAACCTTCTTCAGTTCTTTATTTATTTCCCCCCCACCAGGTTCTGCTACTGGGATTCTGACTTTGGAGATAGGAGATCCAAACTGAGTTCCCACTTGCTGCACAGTATCTTCCCTTCTGATATTTTGAGAACGTGGGCTCCCCCTCCCCAGACTGGAAACAGGGAAAATGTCTCTTTCTTTTGGAAAGCAATGTGGCAATCCTGGAAGGCCCGTGCTGGATGTGTGTATCTACAGAACAGTTTACTGCCTTGCAAACATTTCCTCTTTGTGCAGCTGTGGTGTACTGGATCAAACTAAGGGCACTTGCTGTGGGACGAGTATGTGAGGTGATCTTTTCATGATAAACACCTCCAGTCTGAGTAGGCATTGCTGAAGGCAGCATGGATTTCTGATATGAATGTAGAGAGGAAAATCACAACTAATAGGAGCTGCTCATAATGATCCTAGTACAGAAATCAGTCAAAGTCTGGTGAAAAAAAGGTAAATCAGTAAAGATTTCCTGGGTTTACTGCTAGAATTTATTACAGTCACAGCTAATGTGCTTTAGCCCATTTTATTTTCCTCAAGGAGTATGAAGAGCTGTCAGCTTTGGGGATTTCATCTGTGGAATTTGGGGGCCTCCAGAAGCACCAGGCTAACTGTGAGAGAGCTGCTGCTCATGGTGCAGGGATACAGTGGATGATGTTGTCTCAGAGAACTGATTCCTCCCTTTCAGCTTGCAAACGTATATTTTTGCCCATGGAGGTGGGGAGCCTGATATAAATCCACTGGTAAGAGGTTGTTCTTCTCAGTTGCCTTTGTAAGAATAATCATCTGAGTGTCTACAGTGACATTTGGAGAAGTTCTGGGCATGTATTTTCATTACTGTGGGAGAGCAAGAAGAGATTGGTTTGGGCTGTAGGTTGTCAGGAACAAAAAATAAAAAAGTCATCTCTACAAGGGGAAACAGGAGAGATTAAAGGAAGAGCAAAAAACTAGGAATTGGATGCTGTTAAATATGAATGTGTCAGAGAGCAGCTCCACATTCAGAGAGATGACAGGAGGTGATAAAACCAGTCACCCTGAGCTTCAGCGAGACTGGCATGAGGAGAGGGAAGTTACTCTGTCAGGGGAAGGGATCACCTTCTTTCCTCAGCTGCAAACACAGTTCAGCCATCCTCTGCGATGCGCTAAAGCAGCCCCGAGGCAAAAGCCAGAGGTGCATCACATGCGGTTCCCTGGGCCTTTGAACAAGCTAATCACTCCCAAAATAGCCATTTGACCCTCATCTTCTTAAAGCCCTACCATGAACCGCTAGAGTGGCTGTGGAGCCACTTTTTCATATGATGAAACAGTCAATAATTAAATCATACCAGTTCATGTAAGGCTGATAGGAATAGGGATTTGATAAGCCTTTCTTTTTCTTCTTTCCTTTTTGTATTCTTTTAGCAGGGCAAAATGAAATTACAAAACTCATGTGGAACTTTTGTGGAAGTCAAAAGTGTAAGTCTAAAGAAGCAGTACAAAGGGATTAGACCCTTAGGAAGATTAGCGTCTATTAAACATGCTGATCTGGATGTAGCTTCCAGCTCTCAAGGTCCATGAATTGCTGGTCTGTGGACCCTGAGAGGGAGGAGCAGGGAAAGGGTTACCTTAAACTCCCTGGCAGTTCTTAGAAGCCGGGATAACTATTAGGGATTGGGGAGCAGGGGAAGGGGGAAGCCTGGCTGCCAGTTAAGCAAGTTGCAAAATTCTGACGTTTCAGCAGACTTCACCTTGTCTAAAATTAGTCTTCCTGAGTCCCCCACCTCCCCACCAGCATGCCCCAGAATTCATGCACGCTGGTGGCTTCACACAACCCCTAAGCCCTGGCCACAAAAATGGTGTGGAAGGGGAGAGGCTGAGCTGAATCCATGGTGGTGCTGGTGGATGGGTGCTTTCCATAAATGCTGGGCCATGCCACATGAGAGGGGGATTTGGTCGGCTGGGGGAGAAACATCTTGTGTGTCCTTCTGTCCCTCCAAAAGTTTGGGTGAAGTGCTGTGCCGCTGGAAGGGCTGTGGCCTGCCAGGAAAGTGTCAGCAAGCCTCATTTTGGCATTTATATATGAGGAGTAAGCACAATCCTTCTACTATTCCAATGAGCTGCTTTTGCCAAGAAAAATCATTTGCAACTCTTTTCTTCCTGCTGCAGTGCTTCTCCAGCAGGCCTGGCTTGGATTGCTTTAACCCCTGCAGTGCCAGTACTGCCTTCGAGGCAGAGCAGAGCCTTGTGCAAGTCTTGGCAAGGGCTCCTACATGCAAACCAGCTCCGGAGCAGACTGAAACGTTGTCTGGCAGTTCGCTTTTCTGTTTCATCAAGTCTGTTCCTTAGGGCTGCTGCTTTTTTATGTTTTTATTCCATTCCTGGGGCTGTAGCAGAGGAGGAGGGAGGTGGTTGGAGAAAGCTGGTTTTCAGAGAGCTCCTTTACCTTAGCATGTGGAAGGAGAGGGAAAACACGGCATGGAAATGGGGAGGTGGTTTGACCCTTGCTCTGTTTGTTGTCCATCACGATGCTGAATCAACAGCACAGCAAGGCTGCCAGTGGGATGTGCTTTTAGAGAACTGCTCAGCTGCAAGTTCAAAAGCAGTTCTTCCTCTCTTCTCTGAATAAAGTCTGAAAGAATAGGAGATGCCTATGCTTTTTTATGATGTACACTTCAGCTCTTGCAGTGTTGCATATATGTGCTTTAACTTTGATCATCATTTGGAGGAGTTTGCAAGACAGGTTTAGTTATGTGAGAAATGGATGCGCTGTTTGGAATGAGTGATTTCTTCCCCTCCCTCTAGGTGCTGGCTGAATTTTAAGTTTATCACCATCCTGTGCTCTGAGCAGAAAGGGTGTTCCCTTTGTCTGTGAGTTGCTTTACACGAGAGCACTGCCTTTGCCCTTTTGTAGAAAGAAACTGGGTGGCTGCTTTGCTAAAATCCTTGATGAGATTTAGCAATTCATGTTTCTCTCCACAAGAAGTGGAAAAAGACAGTAAGTCCTTTTGTCTATATAATATGGTTTGGTTTTTTTCAAAGGCAAAGAAAAAGAAGCAAATTATTTTGTTTAAAAAAATAACATTTCAATAATGTAGTAGTCTAACCTTTATGCTAATTGCCCCAGGCTTTTAATGAAGCAGCATAAAATTAGTCCTGTGAGTCTTCATTAATCAAATATAGGAGCTGATGGTATAGTAATAAGATGCTGTGCTGCCTCTGCTCCCCATGCAATGTTGACATTTGCTTATATTCAGAGTAGAAAGCAGCTATATTTTTTTCGTAGCTCATTAAAATAATTAGCCGTGTTTGGCTTTTTAAAAAAAAAAGAATTATTTTCTTAAAAAATCCTTTTAATGAGGAAAGATGAAAACAGACAGGATGGAAAGTCAAAAGAATCAAATTAAGGTAGAAAAACTGACTGCTGGAGGCTTCCTTTGAACGGAAGATTTATGTATGTTAATGGCAGCTGTTGGCAGGAACCTCTGTACAGACACCTTGTTTGTTATTTGCAGAACTTAGAGCAGAAACAAACAACTTCAAGGATCTTTGCTGATTTGCTTTGTTCCAAATTATTTTCCAAAGGTGCTCTAAGACTTGCTGTGCCTTCTCTCTCTCCCAAAGCCTGGCACTTGCACTGGTGATGTGTCTGAGCACACAGACCCTGCTCACCCGGGGTGAGTTCTGCTGTCCCTGGGGCTGTGGAGTCCATCTCCCCTCCACAGGCTTCTGGCATGGGCTGTGGGCGTGTTTTGCGTAAGCAAATCGGGGCAGAACATAAGAGGTGTGCTGGTCTTCTGCTAAGAGCTGTCTTCAGAACAAAGCAATGCTTAAACCCCCTCCTTTCACATGAGAAGTAACCCCAGATGCGCAGCCCTTACAGGGAGTATCAGGGTGTTTAGAAAGGGCCAAATCCTGGAGCTCCAGACCAGAATCGTGTCCACATCTGCACTCCCTGGAGGGAGGGGTTGGCATCTGCTGTTGTGGTCCCATCTCCACTTCAAAAGCATTTCAAGCACTATTTTCTGGTCCGTCTGCTGCCTAAGTAGAAACTGCTGTGTGCTATAAAAATGTTTGTGGGAAAAATGGCAACAGAGTATGATTTTTGTGTTTAAGATGCTGGTGTAGCAGCTTTGAGTTTCTATGGGGTAATTATCAAAGCCGCAGTTGGCCGACCACAGCCAAGGAAGAGCCAGGATAATGATCCTTTCCCTGGATCTGGAGGCAACTATCAGCCCCGTAGTGCCTGGCTCTGCATGAACATGCAGGAGACAGCTCCTCTCTGGAGACTTCAGCTGGCAACACTATTAATATGCCCTTTCAGTTGTTGGGATGATGGCTCTCATTTCAGAGTTCAGGGCTCAGTGGCAGGGCAGGACAGACGTGACTGTGCTGCTCTTGCCTGTGTGGCTGTGCCACGCATGTGCATATCTACGGATGAAAAATGATGGTGGTCTGATGGGGATGTGGTTCGTCTGGGAATCAGGGAGCCTGCACTCAGTTCCATGTGGTACTAGCAGGCCAGCTCTCCTTTTCCTTCCATTTTTCTATCCCTGTGCTGCCTCTTCCACAGGCACAGGGTGGATATGAGGATATCCCTTTTGAATAAAAAAGAATTTGGCTATCAGTTGATGCATGATTTAAAAACGAGCACTGTTAGAAATGCCTGAGAAGTCCCTAGATTAGAATGCCTGTTAGAAATCCCACTGCTTAGAAATGACTGAGAGTTTAGCAATTTAGTCAGGAAGGCAGTTGGATTCCCCCCCATACACTCCTTCTCCCCATTGCTTTCTGTATCTTTGCTTCCAGATAAATCTTGGGTAATTTCTGATCTGTTTTCTAGTGAGGTCTAGCATCTTTCTCACTGCCAAACTTAGAACTCTTCTCTTCCAGTAAAAGTCTTTCCATTCCCCTTTTCCAGAGAGCTCCATAAAGTTTCTTTGTCCTTATCTGTTTTCTGAAAAGCGTTAAAGCAGGTAACACAGCCTGGGGTGTAGGGACAATGAAGGCAAGGGAGCAATTCATAGCAGGAAAAATGCTCCATTTCCTACACTGAAATTCTTTGGAGGAGCCTCAGCAACCCAAAATAGCTGCCTCCAGAGGACTCCCACAAAAGTCTTATTCTCAGATTGTTTCACCTTCCAGCCCTATGCAACCTCCAGTTTAAAACTTCCTTTTTCCCCAACGCAACATGATGCCCTTCCCTTTCAGTCCTGTTGGTACCCGCTTCTTTAAACACAAAGGGCTGTGATGGAGCACGCTCTGCAATTATTTGTGAAATTTAGAAGAGATGAGCCATGTGCAGTAGCGGTGTTCTGTCAAAGCCCTTGCAGGAGGCACACAAAGTGCAGCATGGTGGGCAGTCCCCTGGGGCACAGTGCAGGAGAAACCCCCTGAGAAAACCCACAGTGAGCGGGTTCATCTCCCACACATGGCACTCAAAAGCCTTGGCTTTTACATAAGGTGCAGTCCTTGTTCTCCATCACTGATTGCTCCTCGTGTGTATGCAAAACCTCACTGATGAGCTGTGTGGGATTATATTTCTGTTAATTACAACTTTCTTTCTGCTTCTCTGGCCGGCCGGTCGCAGGAGGGTTGGGGAGGGATGGGGAGGGTTGGGGAGGGATGGGCAGCTGCTGAGCAGAGGCTCTGCCTGGGATTTCTAAACACAGAATGAACTGTGGGGGCCGTGCAGGTTCGGGATCTGGCGATGCACAGATTGTGTCCCTCTGACGGGCCCTGACAAGGAGCAGGGCTTGGCTTTGGCTTTGATTGACCCAACACTGCATGAGATTTGAAGAGGCAGCAAATATATGCGAGCCAACAATGAGCTGGCTCCTGGTGTTGTGCACAAAGGCGCAGAGAGGTGCATGGGGATGGGGGAAGTGTGACTGGGAGAGCTGAAGACAAAGCCTGCAGCAAGGCCTGCCTTCTAATCCCATCCCTCACACTGAGTTGTTGTGAAATCCTTCGGCAGCACTTAATCTCTGAGTTTTAATTCTGTGTCTGTAGGGTGAGAGTGCAGATGCTTTATCCATACTTCTGTGAAGTGCTTAAGGATCAATAGAAGCCAGTTCAAGGTATTATGGCTGTTAATGTAAATACTTGTTATATCAACAATATCTTCAGCATGTTTATTCTATGGAATATATTTATACATAAAATTCTGTTATATTTATATACAGCTCCAAACACCCTGGAAGCAGCTAGGTGTTGACAGAACAGCTGCAATCTTTTACTGTATTCAATAAATACAAATGGATGTAAACAGTATCCATCTGTCAGGCTCAGTTAGATGGTTTAAACATAAAGCTATTTTGTTCCTGTAATTGTATTTAGATCTGAAATGATAGAGGTTTGATTTTTCTTTGCATAGTGATAAGCTACAAATTCGTTTGAATTGCTTTGACTCCTGATTTATTGCAATAAATTAAATAATAATCCATTCTGTCTTGTTTCACCCCTTCTCCATGAAAAGAAAGATGAAAAAATCCCTGCTGAGGCAATGAAGCATCCTGCTTACAGTAAGCCACCCTTCCCATGCTCGTAAGCACCTGGGCCTGTGACCTCTATGTTTACGAGATATTTATTGCTGTTGCACTTTCCGCTGCTACAGTGTTATCACTTCAGTGCCTTGTAAAATTTGATTGAGTTTAATAAATGTATTCAGTGCTATTGCTGAGCAAGTGTGACAATTTACCCGTTCTCTCCCTCACGTGCACAAACTCAGACACCTTCATATCCAACATATTTTCTTAGCTACGTATGTTATTGCTTATGCTGTATTGGAGGCAATTTTGGATGCATCTCAATTAGATCATTTTTCTAATTAAATAAGTGCTTGTGGTTGTAACGTGAGCGTGTCTCTGAATACTGAGTAAGTGTGATTCACTGCAGTGATTTTTCCAACTTCCGTGTGATGTTTCCTTTATAAAACTGAGCTTCTGGCGCGGAGGAATCTCATTACCTTCCCCGTCCTGACCTCTTGAGCTGATGTTGGCCAGATGTGCTTGGCTCCCTGCTTCACCACAGACTTGCTGCGTGACATCAGGGGGATCATTTGGTTTTACTGTACTAATTCTCCATCTGTAAAACAGTTGCCATAGCCCTTACCTACTCCACGGGGCTTTTGTGAAGCTTAGGCTGAGAGCACACATGGAACTGTTGTGTTAGAGCAATGTTTGGAAACCTGTGGTGTTCTTTATCTCCTCCTCCTTCTCCTCACCATCACATACCTGCACACAGGGGGACAGTGAAGCAGACATTGCTTTTCTTGTGGCAGAGGTGGCTTTTGATTTCCTTCTCTTTTTGTGTCTCAGTGTTTCTCCTTAAGGAAATGGTTTAACAGAAAAACTCTGGTTTGTGCAGCTGAGGGGATTTAGGCACGATCTCCTTGGTGTGGCTTCTCATGGGTCTGTCCCCTGCCAAAGCAAATTCTTCACCTCCATCCTGTTGCCAACAAAATTGCATGAGAAAAGGGTATACAAACAGCTGCAAGGAGGTACATAGTGATGTTTCTATTCCCTTATTTTTTAGCTTCCTTTTATGGGGAGTATCTTCCCAAATATCAGAAACCAGAGATTGAGCTATCAGGAGTTCTGCTTCTGTAAGACTGGTGGAAGCCTCATTGGTGTGGCTGGAGTGTTTCTGGGTACCCTGTGGAGTATGAATTAGTGCATCCTCTTGGGTTCCAAGGAACAGGCAAATGACTGTAAAATCTCATTGTGGACCAAGTATTTTTATTCTATGTATATAAGAAGTGCTTTTCTAATAGCCAGAAGTGAGAAAAAAATAACAGAGGTTAGAAAAGCAAAGAGGTTCTTGTCTGTTCTTTCATTTCTCCTCTTAAAATGTTTGTCTTTTAAAAATCTCCCCGACTGCATCACATGGCATCTTGGTCTTGATTAGTTGTTAGTAAAGCAATTGAGTCCAGCCAGGCCAGTGTATGGTCATGGTGTAATTGACTGGCTGTGCAGCTCAGGGTGTGTTCATCTGGGGCAGAACTGGAGAAGCCCCTCAGTACCAGGCCTTTCTGGTGACCTTCATTGCACCAGGGGCACGATCAGCCATTGAGACGTACAGCAGCCACATCTGTTGGCACAGCAACCTGACATTAACCTTACTTTGCTACCCAACAAAGTTAATTGCTCTTGTATTTTATGGAATTTGTCTCTTAGATGTCAAGTAGCACTGGTTGTAAGCAAATAATAGCTTGATGTAGTGTCACTAAGTAATAAATATGAGTGCTGGCAGAGCGGAAGTACAACGTCCTGTGTTGTCATTCGTGGAGGTTTTCCCCCTTGCCAGAGTTTAAGATGCAGATTTCATTGTAGGGCCAATTTAGGTGTGTGCTTTGAAAAAAACTTCTTCCCAAAAAGCGGCAGAGTAGCAAAGAATAGGAAAGAACTCCTGTGAGATGGAGCAGTGGAAGCTGCATTGAAGCCTGGTTTTTGTGGACAGCTTGGATTCTAAGTCATTGCTTCAAACCATCTCCAAGGATTTCAACACCCTTCTGACAAATGTGTAATTGAAGACCACTGCTAAAATTTACAGATGTGCCCAGGTTACGTTTCCTTTATGGAGTCTGGCCCTTAATAATCAAAATTTCATGGACTTTCTGATACACTTGAACACAAAAATTGCATTTGAAAATAGATGATAGGCCCTCTGTAGTACTTTCTCCAAGTGACTGGCTATTTCTTTCTGCCTTTTTCGGAAAGTTTTATACTTTCAGAACATAAAAATCTTTTTTGTTTCTTTGAAAGCAAGTATTTGTCCTGCTTTTCAGGGAATTACTGTTACTGGCAGCATCATTTCATAATAAGGGATATTCCATAATGATAGAGGGAATGTAGAAGATTAACAAGTATCAGTTTGGATAAAGTGTCAAAACAAGAGACTGAAGGAAACAATCATATTTTATAAAATTCATGCTTGCAGACCAGGATATAAAATTCAGTGCTCCTGAAACTTCAGTCTGTAGCAGATCTTTTCCTGATGACAGTGAGAGGTTTACATGGAGACCATGGCCTTTAAGTAGTGAGTAGTTCTTTAATAAGAACTCTGTTCTTATTATTTATTCAGAGCCATATTTTTACATTCAAAGGGAAAATTTGCTCCTTATTTGATCAGCACCAATTCTGATCTTTTTCTTTTCTTCCACTTACTGTGTCTCCTGCTCTATTTGCATTTTGCTTTGCTTTCTGTGCTGGAACTCCTGTGCTCTGCTGCTTCCCTGTCTTACCCCCCCAAGCCTTCCCCATTTTGTTTGCAATTACATAGTTCCACATAGTCTGACTAATTCCATGATCCAGGCTGGAGGACAGCTTTGTCACTGCCTTAAATACAAGAACCTTAAAGCACCACCAAAAGACGCCAACAGGCAGGTAGCACTCAAATGGCTGTGCGGATGCTCTGCTGTGGAGAGCTGTGCCACCCCTGCCATCTCCCAAGGGACACTGGGTGGTTGCAGCCTCCTCTCTGAAGTGTACCCCACTTCTTAAGGTGTTTTCAAGGTTTTCACATGTTTATGGTTCACATGCTGTATTTGATGATTGAGAAAGGTCTGGTTTCTTTAATGGAATAAAGGAAAAAGGAATAGGAGATGGGGCACAAGGCAGTGGGAGCATGAGGATGTGGAAGCTAGAGACACACCAGAAAGCTGTTATGCTCTGGACTATGCTGATTAATCTTGCACTTAAAGCAAATATTTCTGAGTAAACAAGAAAGTGCACTCTTTTTTGCAAGCCAATGCGTTGTAGCAATTAGGTAATTGTGAGCAGGGAGGCCTCCCTAAGCTGAGCTGTGCAGGGAGATGGTGGTGCCCATGCTGAGCCTCCCTCTGCAGGGCTGGGTCTGGTGCTCTGAGGAAAGGCTGGGAGGGATGGGAGGTGTGGAGAAAGTGCAAATGTGTTGCTGTTGTTTGGATGCAGCTGTTGAGAGACTTTGCCTGCACTTGAGACTGAAACCTGCTTCTGTGGCACCGACCTTATTGAATAAACATCAGTTCAAGAGCAGAATGTCCCACTTACATTTTTCCATTTGACAGCCAACAGAAATGCACAGACATACCGTGAGCTTCTGCGAGGAGGCGGAGTGAGAACTTTGTGATTCTTTTTCACTTAGAGTCTAAGCTCCACTATTAAATACCTGTTTCTAGTGTTCCTCCCCTCCCCCCTTTCTCTTGCTCAAGCCTACCGGTCTACTTTCATTTTGTCCTTCTTTTCCCTGTCAGAGAATATTTGGTTTTAGGACCTTTAGACTGGCAGCACTGAAAAATTAAGTCGTCATTTTGTGTGCAGACCTGCCACTGTGTCCCTGGGCACAGGGCGAGCTCCCCGCCAGTGCTTCAGCCTCTGTCTCGGAGGATCTTCCTGCTGCAGGTGTGAGAGGTAATTCACATTCCATGCCCATCTCTCCCCGTTCTCTTGAGCTGCCAATTATCCAGCATTGTGTCAGGTTAGATCTGGGGGGATGTATATAAGGCCCACAATTAGCTGGGCTGGAAACGCTGCAAGTACTGACAGTCAGACCTGCCAGTGAGACGAAGCAAGTGGGGAAGGATGAAACAATCTGGACACAATTAAGAGTCCTTCCCACCTTCTCCCAAAACCCCTTTCAAACACAGCAATGTGTGTCTTCTTTCAAGGATGAAAAGGTTTGGGCTTCATCCTCCATCCTCCACCTCCCACTCCTCTCTGTATGTCTGCACTTGTGCTTTCCAGCAGGGAATAAATGTTCGGTCCCACAGGGAATTGTTCCTGCAGTGTCTCTGGCTCAGAGCATAGCTGGAGGTGGTGGGTCTCCCAAGGGAAATTTCTTCTCATGAGGTTCATGCCTCGGTTTTGCTGATTTTAGGGAGGCTGCTGCTGTTCAGAATGGAGGTGGAAGTCGAGAAAGCTGTGGGAAATGCACCTCCTGAAAACTTTTCCATGCACCCCCACTGATTAAAATATAGCCTACTTCTTTCTCCTGCTTCTCTCATAAAAGATGTGTTGGGTGGAGCTCATCTGTCTAGAGGAAAGGAAGGCAGGGTAGTGCAGACTGGATTCTCTTTCTGTCTGTCTTTTGATCCTTCTGTAGAAGTTGAAGGTTTTAGAAATTATTAAAAGCTTCATGCAGGGTGTGAATACTTTTCAGAGGAGACTGAACCTGGAGAACTAAGTTCCAGCTGTACAGTTTCCTCACAAGCTCAGGACTGGGGTATGAAATACCATCACACTTATCAACATGGTCAAAAGAGCAAGGTGAGTGTGGAAGTGGGTTGACTTCTACACATTTTCAAAGCCTTGTTTTAAACTTACTCTTAACAGCTTTTTAGGAGGTGTTGAAGTAAAACTGGATACTGTAATGCTGATTGAAACAGGCTTTCTGTGATGCAGGTTTTTAGGCACATAATAAGCTTCTCTGCTCTGTAAGTGGCCAAAAAATAGCTAATACCTGGCATGGTGATGTACTGTATTTAATCCTGATTAAAAAGTGTTATCCTTTCCCTTTAGTCTTTCTGATAGGCAGCAAGCACCTGTCACTCCTTTTTAGCATATCCCACACATTAAATGAATGCTTCAATTTTGATAGTGAGTAATAATGAGGCCCGCTTTGCTCTTAAATTGAGCTTGTGGTTTCCAAAGTGCTTAAGAAACTCACAGCTAATTCTGCCACTGTGTATTTAACAGTAATTTTACATACTTGAAAACCTACAGACTGATACTAGTAAAGCCTGTAGTCATAAATCGTGTGCTTTTGATGAAGAATCCACTCTAAATTATCAGTCTTTTTTTTTTTTTTTTAGTTGAATAAATTGATGTTGAGCTGGGAATGAAACTCATTTCATGAGAAGTTCAGTCTTTTATCCCAGTCTCTGAATGTTACTGTCCTTCCACACACAAGGTATCACTGGTTCTGTGTCAGCAGCAAATAGTAACCCCCAGCAACACTGCAGACTGGCAGGAGGGAGCTCTTTCATCAGTCGGTTTCCTTGCTTGAGTATCAGCAGTTTGAAATAATCAGCCATTTTTATTATCTGCTTTAAATGTTACATTGGTGAATCCAGGAGCCCTGAAGAACAAGGCAATGCCTGGAGAACCTGCCTGTGCTGCCAATGTTCCCTCTAAACAACAGGGAGAAAAGAGCCTCTTCGTTCTGCAGCGGCATCAAAAGAGCTGTCGTGTGTGTAATGCCCTGTCTTCCAGCCTGCAGTCTCGGAATGTGAGATTCCCTTTATCACAATACAGTAAATCATCTGAGAAACACGCACTTGGGGATGAACAGGATTATGTTTTTGTTAGTACCTGATTGCCTTTTTCAGCAATCCTCTCTTGGGCAGTAAAGACTTGGCTCTTTGCAAACACAGTGGGTTTTGGGGCTTGTCGCCTGGTATGTGAGAAGTTGTGTTGGTTTGTATCTCGAGGCTGTTTAAAATCAGCTTGAACATCTTCTGTCCTGATAGCATTAAAGTTGCCCCTCTCCACCAACAAACACACCCGGAACTGAGCTCCATGGGTGTTCTCACTTAGGATGGTGTCAAGACCTTAAGTTCAGGTCTGTTGTACTTGCTGTAGGGCTCCTGGGCAGATTTTTTAAGCTCTGTAGTCCATCTCGCCTCTGTCTGTCAGGAATAGGAGTACCTCGTCAGCATCAGTTCCCATAGGCTGGAACAGGAGTTGGAGACATTCAGCAAGCTGTGAAATAGGGATCACCAACCTCTCTGTCCCCACTGACCTCATGCCACAAAGCTTTGTATGGCTGGAGTGCTGTAGACATCCCAGGCAGCGTGGAGAGCCTCCCAAGCTGTCTGTGAGGGGGAGATGCTCCTGGTTCCTCGGGGAGCACTGGGACAGGCCATGCTGCACAGAAGCCTCTCTGTGAGCTGCCCCGTTATCATCAGCCTCAACAGCTCCTGCTGGCCCATGTGCCCTGCACAGGATTGTGACTCAGATCCCTCACAGCTCCCGGGCCAGCACTGACCCTGGCTGGCCCACCTCAGGCATGGGAGCCTGCTGGTGTCCTGCTGGTGTCCTGCTGGTGTCCTGCTGGTGTCCTGCTGGTGTCCTGCTGGTCACATCCCAGGCTGGCTGTGGCTGCTTCTGATCTTGTGAAATGAGACTGTCGATGCATTTCATGAGAAATGGCTTGTGTTACATGTTAGAAGACTCCAAGGCACTCTTTTAGACTGAAGCACATCCTACTTCAATGATGGCATGCCAGTAGAATACAGTGGTTTCTATTGCTTTCTCTTTCCCTATTTATTTGCCATGTCTGCTTTTTGGTCTTCTGGAAAGACACAGTGAATGACCAAAACCTTTCCTGGAGCTGAAGGGGCTAAAACGCAACAATCCTAATCAGGAGATCCAGAGCTGTGCTAGTTAGCTAAATATTTTAATGTTTTCTCTAAGGTCTTCTCTTTTTAAACAGTTTTTTTCATTGAGGCCCAGGACTTATAGTAACCATCCTCATAGTTTCTCCCCATTAGAGACTGGGGAGAAAGAACTGCAGCAAACTGGGGTTTGTAATTGTGTGGTGAGCAATTACCCCTTGGGACATTAGGGCTAAAGTGGGAGGAAGGGCACAGTGGAGAGAGGCATGCTGCTAAAAATGCCCTTTCATTGGGTTGCCTGAAACAGAAGGATTTTGACATTCAAGAGGTTAGACCATCTGGTATATGGTAGGCCTTGCTTTATAGATGTTTAACTTTCTTTTAAGAGTACACTGAAGAAGCATTACTGATTCCCATGCCATGAGGCTGTTAGACATGGAAAGCCTGGTGAAAACACTTGAACAGAGGCTCTTGAAAGCAGAAAAGTGGTGTCAAGCAGTTTAACTGCTACTTAGAGTGTGCAGTTTGCCTGTGGCATGTTCTTCTTCACCTACCCCCAGCCCAGCTGGGCTTTTGCAGAGAATTATCTAAATGCTCTGTGGGAAAACACATTCAGGCCTAAGCACAACATTCTGCATATAGTGCATTCTGAATGTGTATGTTTTGTATATATGTGTCACTGTAAATATTCATGAAATAGCAATAGAACTGTGGCATTGGGAAAGTGTTTCAAAGCAGATCAGCTGGTGTAGGAGTAGAGCTTCCCTTAGATAAGGCTACAAGTGTCCATGAACCAAACTCTTCTCTGTACCTGGAGAAGTCCCATGAAGTACAGGAGGAGCTGTTTTCCTTCTTTTAAAGAGATGAAAATTGGTATTCCTTCACGTTTCGTTTTCCGAAAATATGCAAGTAAGGCAGAAAGGCATTTGTACTTGGACTTTGTGTACTTTGTTATGGTTGTGTAACTGCTCGTGCTCTTTATCATAAAGCTGTGGAATGACTTGGATTGGAAGGGACCTACAAGATCATCTTGTTCCAACCTTCCAGCCATGGGCAACAACACTTCCCACTAGACCAGGTGGGGGAAGACTGCATCCAGCCTGGTCTTGGACATTTCCAGCTTCTCTGGGCAACCTGTGCCAGGGCCTCCCCACCCTCACACAGAACAGTTTGTTCCCAATACCTCATCTAACCCTGCCCTCTTGCAGTTTAAAACCACTGCCCCTTGACCTGTCCCCAGTCCCTCTCCAGCTCTCCTGGGGCCCCTTTACACACTGGAAGGGGCTCTCAGGTCTCCCTGGAGCCTTCTCTCCTCCATGTGAACCTCCTCCAGCTCTCCCAGGCTGGCTCCAGAGCAGAGGGGCTCCAGCCCTTGGAGCGTCTCTGTGGCCTCCTCTGGACTCTCTCCAGCAGCTCCATGTCCTTCCTGTGCTGGGCCCCCAGGGCTGGAGGCAGCTCTGCAGGTGGGGTCTCACCTGAGGAGGCAGAGGGGCAGAATCCCCCCCACCCTGCTGCCCCTCTTGTGGGACCAGCCCAGCACACACAGCTGGGGCACGTTGGGCTTCTTGTCCATCAACACCCCCAAGTCCTTCTCAGAGCTGCTCTCAGTCCACTCTCCACCCAGCCTATACCTGTGCACGGGATTGCCCTGACCCAGGGGCAGCAGCTTAGCAGAGATCCTGCAGGATCTTTTCCATGATCTTCCTGGGCACACGGAAGAGACTGACCAGCCTGTAGCTCCCTGCCCCTCCCTTACAGCCCTTTTTAGAAGTGGGATTCTGTTTCCCCTTTTTCAGTCAGTGGGAACTTCACTGGACTGCCACAGCTTCTCAAGTATGATTTATATGCATTATTTATTTTTCTTTTTTCCAATTAGTAGGATTTACAGCGATACAATATGCATGCATGCTTAATTATCTTTTGGTGTTCTTTTGTTTTTGTTTGTTTGTTTTCTTAATGCAGGAAGGTGGGAATAGTAGCAGTAGTTGCTGAGAGTAGTCAGCATTCATGTTTCGTGTGATTTTCAACAGACTGGAGCTGTGGCTGTAAAAGGTCCAGTGAGACATCACAGAGATGAGGAACTTTCCAGAGGGAAAGGAATTTAAGCAGCTGAGTCACTTGAGCATGCAGGGTCTGAGTTAATTGCTGAGTTTTAGGTGTAAGAAACTGCTTAGTGTAATATAAGAACTGAGCAGCACATTCATGTGGGTCCAGGAGTCTGTCCCACAGCCTCCCCTTTCCCTGACTGCAGTTACACTGTGTGATTTTTCTATGATTATGGTTATTTGTGTCTATAGGATTTGCAGTAACAGAACCCTGATCTTCGAAGGGATTTCTTGGAGCTATTGCAATATGTTTTGAAAAGGAAACAAGTTATTTTTGGTGGCCTCAAGTCTGATAGCTGAAGGATTCCTATGGTTGCAGTTATTCAGAAGCCTAAGCTTTTGGGTGGCAGTGTGGGACTCCCTGGCTTAGAAAAGTCTTTTTTTGCATCTGGAAGCTAAAGGTGAAATACTCTTGTCTGTCTCTGTTGTGCAGTTCTCCCCCATGCTGTCAACAGGGCACTTGCTTGCAGTGCTCTTTGTTGCTGCTTTTAAAAATTTTTCAAGGAAGAGGAGAGCAATCATATTTAATAATGCAATTACAATCAGGGGAAGATGTTTATCCTGTAAGATTCCAACTGCTGGAAAAGCCCTAGGGCATTCTGGGAAATGAGATGCAAATCTCCAGGATTACCTCTTCCTAAAAATACTAGAATCAAACAACAACAGCAGTCATTGCTCTGAACAGTGTATTAAATGATTAGTCCCTTATTGCCTGTCAAGAAGCTTTGGATTCTCCAGCCAAAGGACCAGTCCAAACTAAACATGGTGTTGGGAGCAATGTGTTCCAGGCACCCCCTCCCTGCTCCCCTCTCTGTGCTGCAAAAACATCATTTAAGAGAGTCTGCTAGCCACAGCTGAAGTCTTCACAGGTTAAAGCTCCAAGAAGAAAAGAAACCACATCTTGTTTTTCTCTATAATCCAAACCAATCCCTTGTTTTGGCCGATGGCAATTCCTAAATAAAGACACATTTGGTGATGCTTTGTGATTAAATTAATTTGCAGAGTCCTAATTCCTCCACTGTTGGCTATGAAAAATATTATTCATGGAGAGAAAGTTTTAAAGATCCTTCATTTGTGGCACAGCAGCAGCGATGCATCTTGTGCAGCACTGGGTGCACCCAGTTTCTTTCTGTTTGCTGGTTACCAAGCAGTGTTAACCCTAATGTCAGTTCTAGAATGACATCAGCTTTATTCTTTTAAGATCAAATATTAAACATAACCATTTCAAGAACTAATCTGAATTTAATTTCAGTAAAATGTTAGTTGTGAAAACCTTGGTGTTGGCTCTCTGGATTTAAGGCTTCATTGAATCTGAACTAAATTACAGACCTATATAGTCAAGCACATGAACCAGCCAAAATATGCCTTTCAGTCAATTAGATAAAACATAAATAATTACGTATGATACTGAACTTGTATCTACCCAAACTGAATTTACACATTTGAATCCACTTGCACTGGAAACAAAGAATTCAAACATCCGTTTTCCTCTAAGAGCTCATTAACGGGGGCAGGATCAATGTATTTTCCATTTTATGTTTAAAGATTATTTGGATTTTTTTTAAATTTAAATAGCTATTTTAAGATGTTCTAATGGTGTTCTTGTACTAAGTTGCTACAATTTTTTGGATATTGCTTCCAGAAGATTGAGGCCCTTAGTTTTCACGGACTGCCTTTTTTGGGGTGGTGGTTCACTCATTCTGCCCTCATTGGAGTCCATTCCCTGCGAGAAGCTGCCCTTTGCAGGTTTGCTGTGCTGTTATCACAGGGGAGAACACAGGGGTTCTTTCTCCCACGTGTCATTCATCGCCTTTGTTCACTTCCCTTTGGTTGTGTGGGAAGGGCAGCCCGGGGACAGGTTGCTGTCAGAACCTCTGTTCCCATTCCCCTGGGGAGCCCGGGGTTTTCGCAGCAGGGTGTCTGGGGTTGTGTAGATCTGTGACTGCCCCGTCACTCACCTGAGGTGTCCTGGAAGCTCAGCCTTGTCTAGCTGCTGTCCCTGGGGATGCTGAGCCAGTGGTGCTGGGTGAGTGTGAGCGCAGAGAGCCACTCAGCTGTGCTCCAGTGATGTGCTCTCAGACAGCTCTGTGCCATCAGATGCTCGTTGCCTTATCCAGAAAGTTCAGGTGGCCGATTTAAGGTCTCTATTACCACAAGGTAATACTGTGGGATCATTTTCTAGCTTGCTTCTCCTGGTGGAAGGATCCCATGAGATCAGTGTCCCACTGTGGGAGACAATGTCCACGTGCCTTAAAGAAGTAGATACGTTAAATGAATGACGGGCAGGAGCAGCAGCAGAGAAAGTGTAAGTACTGTGGCAGGAGTTATTAGCATCTATCACATCCCACAAATTGAAGTATGCAAATGACAGGTAAACTCAATTCATGTGTATGGATTTGTGTGTATGTGACAGTTTTCGGGATATGGAGTATTGATCACAGCTGTTTGTGGCAAGCCACAGCAATATGCACTGCAATGGGAAAAGAGCTGAGGAACCCTCATAGAAGGTGAAGTGATAAAAGAATCAGACAATCAGAGACAAAAAGCAATAAGACATCCCTGTGTCTGGAAGGGGCTGTGACTTGCCTGGGCTGAAGAACACATTGTGGTGAGGTTTTTCCTCTAAACACCAAGGAGCCCTCCTGTCCCCTTCATCTGAAGGAGGACTTCAGATGTATTTGCAGGTTTTCCATCAGTTAAATAGCTTATGTGCCAGAGAGACCCCACATACCTGCAAACAAGGCCACTGGTTTGTACTTTAGCCTCTGTGGTTGAGCTGGGACTACGGGCAGAACTTGGTCCTTGATTTAACAACCAAGACCAACCCCTGCCTTTAGGCAGCCACTCCTATTATAAGGGGAGGGAAACCCCTGAAGTTCAAACTTAACATTACATACAACATCCTGCAGTGTGCAGTCACTCAAACTTCACTGTGGGATGGATGGCAAAGCAGAGACCAAAGAGCCCAAAGGGGAATGGAGCAGCCAGGGCCAAGCACTTCCCTGCCACGCTCCCGGCCATTCCAGGAGCCCTTTCCCAGCCCTGGGGATATCTGAATCTGAGCAGAGTATAAATATTTCCCCTGGACCATGTTGCTGGTAGACTTGTCACGAGTTGCTTTTCCAACCGTACCAGGATTAAGGAGTGAGGACAGAAAGGATGGAGAAAAGCTCGCATAAATATTTTCTGATGCTTGGTTTAAACATGCAGAAGTCATCAATTTTGTCAATATTCCCACTGAGATCTTTGTGTGACTGAGGCCTAGGGAAGAGCTTTCCTTGACACATGGAGCCCACTTCAATCTATGCAGTTTTTGTAGCAAAGAGAAGGCGATTTGCAGGTAAATGCCAGGTGATCATTCTCTTACACAGGAGGGATCAGGGCCAAGACTAATCTTTATTTTTACCACTGGCATGATCAAAGAGGGAGGAAGAAAACCCAGCTGTCTCTGGCCAGTGAAGCAGGGCCGTGCACTTGCTTATTCCTGATGTCAGAAATCAGCATCTGCTCTGCCAGGTTCAGTCATCAAACAGGCTTCGTTAGGGGAGCCATCAGTGCAGAGCTGCTGAATTGGAGTGACTAGGTGGGTGAACTGGCCTGTTGGATGGATTTGAACTGGGTAGGGACAGGGAATTTAAATTTTGATCACTGCCATACACTGTAGTAAGGACAAGGCATCTGTGCTTCTCGCCGTTGTTGCCAGACTGCTTTTGGAACTGTGTAGACATGATCCTGAGGTTTATGTTACTAAAAGAAAGGGGGGGGGAGGAATTCTACCAGTTGAGTTGTGTTTTATTAGCTGCTAGCTGTGGGCACAGGAGTTATGTAGCTAAGCTGCTCCAGTTCCTTCCAGGAGAGGTTACGTGTGCCTGCATTGTTAATAAACTGAGATTAATTTATTCTGTGGCCTTGGCAGGCTCTGGTAAACTGAATTGGCTACAGGGAATTATGAGGGAGAGTATCAGATGCCAAACTCACTTTGATCTGACAAGACAGAGTTTTGGGATTAATATCTGGGGTCTTACTGGAGTTTGTAAGTGGGAACATAATTCTACTTTCTGGATGTGTGTAGGCAGTTGGGAGGGTTTCTTTGTCCTCACAAAGACAGGTTATTGCAGACATCTACTTGCTTTTCAGTTACTTTGTCACCCTTGTCTGAAGGGTATAGGACACTGGCAGTGTGGATAACCAGCTTCTGAGTCACAGGAATATGCGAAGAGGGATGTTGTTGATATATTGACCTTTGGATAATTATCTTGATTTGTTGGCATGTGACTTATTAGTCAAGGAAATTATGTTGTTTAGAGCAAACCGACGAGTAACACAAATGAAGGGCAGTCCAGTTCTCCTCCTTTGTCAGAGCAAGGGCATGAACCCAGCTTTGAAAACAAAACCCATTAGAGTGGCTCAGTTGTGAACTGAAAAAGGGGAGCAACCTCAGTAGGTATTGACCAAGTAAAGTTCTGGGGCTGTTCTGCAGCCTGGAGTGTTCATGAGTCACTCCAAATATGCAGAAATCCAGGCTATAGCATTTGGGTGCAGAGCTGAGGTTTTTCCCTAGGTTTGGGTTAAGACCACTTTCAGTTTTCACTCTGACTCATTTGAACCTTAAATCTGAGCAAATGCTTGTGAGTTCCACCCTGCTGCTGGTGGTGTATTAGCTAAAGGATTTACCCTGCTCTGGAGCAGGGAAAGTATTGTTGCTCTTGGTTGAAACAGCCTGGAGTTCCCCCATGCATGGGATGCAGAGGTGCTGTGTTGCCTGCCCAGTGTCTCTCTCTGGTATCCTTTGTTATATTTGCACAAGTACTTCTCCCATTAAAGGAATTAATTCTTGCCTGATCAGCCTTAAGAGCCAGAAATAAATGAAATACAGCCTTTTCCATTAAATAGTGTGGGTTATGGTGAAGAGTAAAAATCCTATCCCCTATTCTATCAGGCAAAAAGAGAGCCTGCTTTTCCAATTTGCCTGAATGATTCTATGGATATGTCCCTAAACCTGAAAATTAGCATTAGAGCCCAGATCTTTCTAGATTATCCATTTATGTGTCAGTGTTGATCCTTGTAAGTTCTGTGTATCCCAGTCCTGAAATTCTGAGCAGATACTTTGGCCTGCTGCAATCCCAGCGCAGTTTGTAGGTGTCTGCGGTGAGAGAAGTGGTGGTCAGAGGTTAACTTAGGGAAAAAGGGTTGTGATATGAAATCCAGGCTCTCAGGACCTGTTCCTGTTTAGTTCTGATCTTCCCCCGACCAGAGAAGCTGTGGCTGCCCCATCCCTGGAAGTGTTGGCCAGGTTGGACAGGGCTTGGAGCAACCAGGGATAGTGGAAAGTGTCCCTGCCCATGGCAGGGGGTGGCACTGGGTGATCTTTAAATCACTGGATGATCACCTCCTCTGGAAGTACAGGGGCTTAATTCTACTTTTATTTTTCAGAGTATAATTTGGAAGCAACTCTGGTAGTGATGGTATCAAACAGGTGTCACAGGGAAGAATTTATCTCTAAGCTAATAGAAAATTTGTCCTCCTGCATGTTCTTCAACTCCACTTGTGAAAGCTGCAGAGTAGTTTGGAATAATATCCACTTCCATTATTTAGCTGCATAAAATACCTTGAAGGCAAATAGCGCATCTATAAATTAAGCGTCTGAAGTGTTGGTCAGGTTACTCGGGGAGTTTTTGACAGTGAGATTATTGACGGTGTAAAGTGATAGTTCTGCTCTTGAAAAGCTCATTCTCCCAACACAAATCACAGCACTGCCAGGATTTATTGAACTGCCTGATGGAGAGGTACCGTACAAGCCTCTATTAGTCCCTTTCCTCAGCTTTGCCATCAGGAGGCTTTAAATAATTTTATTTGAAAGAAATGTCAGAGTGACAGAATTGGGTGCAGAAGGCCATAGATATTCCCTCTCTGCTCCACCCCGCCCCTCTTCTTTCTCTCATGCTCTCTCTTGCTCTCTCTATTATTTGATAATTTCAGAGGGCGAGGGCTTCCCCAGCCATGTAATCAGAAGGTTTCAGGCACTGTGTCTGCTACTTCAGGCAAAGTCTTGGTTATGTTGCAGAAAGGGGAAGCTTCCCAGCTCCACACAGTCCTGCAGATTTGTTTAGACAGCCAAGGATGCTCCTGCCAGGGCTGGGGCTGCCACAGAAGGTTGCAGTAGCAGCTGTGAATAGAGCAGAACATGTAAAGGTGCCGCAGCAGTGGCACTGTGAGGATCCACAGCCCCAGGGGAACAGAGGTGCAGCCCCTTGGAACACAGGTGGGAGAGGCAGAGCTGCTCACCAGGCCCCCTTTCAGCTGGTTTGTGGTGAAGCCTTCATAGGAGGGAAAAGCAGCTGGTGTGCAGGGGAATGTGAAGCAGGAGCTGTTGTGCTCTTGAAAATAAAGGACACCAAGTTCCTGGAATCATGATGTTTTCAGCTGGAACAGACCTGGAGGTCCTCTGGTCCCATAAGCACGGCTTGCTCAGCTGGCTGTTGCTGCCTTGTCTGGCCAAGACCCCAACTTCTCCAAGGTCAGAGTTTCCCCAGTGTCTGGGCTGAGGGCCTCTGACCTGGTGGATCCAAGAGGAGAATGGTGATGTTCTTATTCTCACCAGTTTTGTGCTGCTCCAGGTGTGTTGCCCACGACATGTGTGTGTGGTGCTCCACGGTGCTGACACTGCCCCCCAGGACCCTCTGACCGCCTGTGCTGAGCTGAGCTGTGCTCAGTGCATTACTGGAGAAGAACAGATGCCTCACTGCAGCTCCTGCCTGGAGGGGATGGGTCCTCTGACAGGAGCTCTGGCTGAGCTGGGAGTGCTGTGGGTCCCTCTGATGGGTTCTGGTTGTGCTGGGAGTGCTGTGGGTTCTCTGATGGGCTCTGGGAATGTTATGAGTCCCTCTGATGGGCTCTGGGAGTTCTATGGGTCTGTCTGATGGGCTCTGGCTGTACTGCCTTGTCCAGCTGGGCTTTAGTTGTGTGCAGGATAAGTTGAGGTTAATGGTGTTGAATGAACATAATACCAGCCTTTAGTGTGACCTAAGTGACAGCAGGGTCAGGGGGGATTTATCCTCGGCCTTTCTTTGTCCTTCACGATGTTGGTTTCTTGCTGACCTGTCCCATTAACAGACCAGCAGGGCTGAGCTGACCACAGAAATGAAGATCCTGCCCCACTACTATGTTGATGTATTAAATGCATTTAAACACAAAGGTTATAATTGATCCTCAAGGACATGAAACTGGGCTTTTAAGTTAATTTTTGTGGCATTTTGCTGCCCCTGTCTGCACTATCCCTTAGAAAATTGACACTGTTTTAGGATTCCTGGATTTCCCTATAGCCTGTCATATATCTGAGCTGTTCCTTTCCCTGGAGTCAAATGAGAGTGGCTACCAAATAGTAGTTCTCCTGCTGCAACTTTGAAGGTGTCTGTGAAGCCTTTAATTTAATAATCTTGAGGTAAGCAAGGTTCAGATCTTGCTATAGGTGGAGTAACCTGGTTTCTTGAAGCTGAGAGCTCCTTGAAGCTGGGAGCACACTGAGTTCTCTCTCTGTTCACGCTTTGGACTATGGAATTCATACAGAGGCCACGGAAGTCAGGAGATAGATCATGAGTAACACTTGCATGTGGGCTCCTGTGTGTCACAGCAAGAGATGGCTCTTAGGGGTTGGACATGAACGTGTTTGGAGAAAAGCACCCCTAATTTATTATAAGCAAACAGGGAAAAGAAGAGAGAGGCATCTCTTCTTGCTGATGAAGTAATTTTAACAATTAAATGGACACACAACCATAATAAAAGAGGCTTGCAGCTTTTAGAAAACTTGAAGAGTAGTGATTTTTACAATAAAAATCTGTAGAAAATAAGAATCATGGTCCTGTTTTTACAAATTCTTTGATAAAGGTGAGGTGCAGCTGCTTGCTCCCCTCCATAGGGTTGTTCTCATGCCCTATGATGTTAAGAATCTATTTGTGCTATTCTGTCAGTTTCTTCAAGAAAGCTGCTCTTCTATAGCAAATGAAAAATAAACCCAAGGTATAATGTACCTCGGTCCTTTCCAGGATGTAGTGAAGAAATGCCTCCTTTTAATTTTCCTTTTTTTTTTTCAATGAAATTGTCCCTTCAGAGGATGTGATATCTCAGAGGGGTGATTGGCTCCTGCAGTAATTGAGAGAATCCATGATTTGTTCTTGTCCTCAGTCCCCCCTGGTTATATGAAGCTTTGAAGAGATCTCTGGTCCCAAATGAGGAAGTACCATTCTTTTTCCATCTCTTCAGTCCTAGTCCCTCATACCGATCCTTGGTCTGATTTGCAAACTGGTTTCAGTTCCAGAACATATCTGATAAGACTTTGACTCCAAAGTGTTTCTCCCTTAGTTTCTTTACCATCCCAGCCAGCCCCGGGCAGTAATGAGCCTGTAAACACATGGTTTGTAAGCTTATTACAAGCTTCCCAGCATTATAATACGATTAGTCAGCACTGACTCACATGTTTCATAAAGGCAAATTGAGGAGATTCAGGGATTTGTTTATTTGGATGTACCAATTTGTTGCAGAGTCGAACTTATTTCAGAAAAGGCGATTCCTGCTCATCCTCTGGCTCCCTGTTTGCTGGGACACTGCAGCTTGTGTTTGCAAAATCCTCACTTTCCACCAGCATTATCCAGCCTGCCTTTGCAAAGGAAATAATGTTAAATGGAGCTTTTTATTGAATACAAACCGTTCCCATATAACTCCAGAGAGCTGAATGTGGCACAGAATGTAAATTCTGAACCGCTCTCCATAGGATGTCCTTCTCACTTCCATCTTGAGGTAATTATGTCAAAAGACATGCCACTGCTCCCATGGACTGGCGATCCAGCTCGTACTTAGTGTCTGAATTAATATTTGGAATTGTTGCTGCTTTCTTTGTAACAGAGATGAGAACCCAGCTGGTTTGGGTTATTGGAAATGGATTCCAGTGCTCTGAAATCATTCACTCAAATCCAGCTCCAGTCTGTAGTAACCCAAAGTAATTATTATTTGATTGCTACCCGATGATGTAAACTGAGCTGGTCATCTCAGCCTGGGTGGACACATGTCCAAGTTAAACAGCACCAGCTTAACTACTGCCAGGACTCTGAAAGTCTGTCAAAGACACTTAGATAAATTGGATTGGGAGTTTTCTTCTCTTGCTTGTCATTTGAATGGAGAAAGAAATCCAGAATGGAAAGCCCATAGAGCCTCTGAGGACTCTTACCTGCAAATGGATTCTCAGAGATCATGGCTGAGGAGTGCAGGGTGGGAGGAAAAGTCTTATTCCATGTCCCTGGATCTCTTCTGTCTTCTATCTTGTGCTGGGGCAGTGTCACTAAGGCAGTGTGGTGGTGTGACAGCAGTGTGTGCTTTTGGATGGGCATGAAAAACTTCTGCCCTCTAACTCTGTGGGGTTTTGTGTTATGCTTTCTTGGAAGCTACATTTCTGTATTTGTCCTGAAAGTCTTTAAACGGAGATTAAAAAAAACATCACTCTAAAGTAATTTGTAGTGGTTTTGTTCCCTTTTTTTTTGTTCACTTTTGATAACACAAAGAAGTACTGGTTGTGGGACTGAGGCAGCAAGAGATTTTGGCCGTGCAGGGGGCCAGCAAAAGACCTTTAGACCATCTAAAAACCCCATTTGTGTTCTCCATGCAAAATAATATGCAGATGCATCATAAATGGTCACATAACTTTCACACTGCTCTTCTGGAGTAATTTTCACCCTGAATTTCCTTCAGAGATGAGAAGCTTTCCTATCTCTAGCTCTTCATCAGCTGAACAGCTCGAGTAAAAATGCTGCTGTGTTTGGCTGTGGTGCATCCACACGATGGTGTGGGCAGTGAGATGGGAATGTGTGATTTCACTGCCTGCAGATCTATTCATCACATGTGAATATTGCCGTCACCTGACAAAAGCAATATGAAATGAACGGGTTTGTGGCACAGTCTTTCATCACATAGTTGGGAGATAGAAAATCTCTTGACCTTTTTAGCAGTCTTTTGAAGCAGAGTCGGGAGATGTGGTTTACTTGACATAAAGGTTCTTCTTTCCCTGCCACTGGAGGAGAAATGCGATTGTCAGCTGAACTTTTGGCTGTGAGTGAAGGTCTCACATTACTGTCTTTTATCTCTGAGGCTTGGCTCTTGGCCACGCATTGCACTCTGCTTGCTCTGGCTCTTGGTTGTCCTCTTTGGGTTGTCAGAAATTGAGCAGCAACCTCGCCAAAGCCACCTCTCTGTTCCTCGTGCTGGAGTCGAGGCTGCAAAGTGGCTGAAGAGCTTTTGCCGGGGCAGTTCTTTCCCAAGGCCTGTTGTGCCCATTTGTGAGTGCTCGCGTGAGGGGTCACCTATATCTCCTGGCTTGGGGACAGCCCCAAGTGTCCTCTCTCTTACATGAGCTCCCCAGACCCTGCACCTGGCCCTCACATGGAGGTGGTGGCTCCGGAGAACCTTCATGGCATTGGATACGCTCACTGGTGTTGCCTCACTTAGCTGGTGAATAGACTACTTCAGTGTTTGCATTAGTGGTGGCACAGACCTTTAGGGCATTTCTCTGTGAACCGCAGAATGTAAAAAGCTGTGAGGAAAGCCTTCTTCAGAAAGTATCATACACTGATGAATTTCACAAAAAGAATTTTATATTCCAGAGGAAACAAGGTTCAAATGAATTATCTTGGCTTGATTGGCCAATATGCTGTTGTGAATTAAGACTGGTGTTACACTCCATTTAAAATTTCCAGTTGTATTCAACCTAATTGGGGATGTTAGTACTAGTATTTAGGTTTGACATTTCTACATGTGTTAGTATAAACTTCAGCAACCATGTGGTCATTCAGCAGTTAGCAGCATGAGTCAACCAGCATGTGAAAGAGGAGTAAAATTCCAGTATTTGTTCCCTGACCAGTGATCTCTGCTACTGAAATGGGATCTCAGTTCCTTGACCCTGAAAACAGCAGCAACAACAGGAGAAATAAATGCTGTAAACAGCTCTATAATGAAACCTCTCAGACAGCCTGTCAGCATGTGCTGATCTTTTGCCTTCACTTGCTGCTATGACAAATTAGGTTGACCTTTCCTTGATAGCATCTTAAAAAAAAGAAAGGAAAAAAAGAAGCAAAGAAAAGATACTAGGATTTAAAAAGAGCCTAAGGGAATTAGGTACCCAGTGCTTATTGAAATTTAGCTGAATGTGGGCATTTGACTCTCACAGCTGCCTTTCAGAATTGCACCCTCTATGAATTATAACCTGCTCTGGAGTGGGTGAGAGTACCAGAGCTGATGGCACGGGGCTGTAATTTAGCCAAATTATAAGATATACCTGAGAAGTCAGGTACTTTCCCTGAGTTAGATTAGAGAGGCACTGGCATGACAATTAACAGCAGAAGCTGGTAAGTAAAGTCTGAGGAATTGCTAACCTCAGTTTTATGGCTCTCCCCAGAAAGCCTTCGGCACAGGGCAGCACTGGGCAGTGATTGAGGACCCTGCCAGGGCTCCTTCATCACACCACTCAGTTCTTATCTGGCAGTCACAGGTTCCCAAGGTCTCGGTCCATCCTGGTTTAGATTTTTCAGCTGTTTTGTACATTTCCATAGTTTACAAGATGATTTCTGTCCCCCACCACCACTCTGTGCAGCTTTGCAGTGTTACCTCAGACAGGACTCAGATGAAAATACCCAGAACAGGGGCTCGAGGCTGTTGTGTTGGATACCAACAATATCTACCACCCCTGTTTTTAGAGTGTGCCCTGCCGTGGTCTTCAAAAGAGGGTGTTATTCTGCAATGATGAAACATTTCTCCCGATGCAGCTGTAATTAGGACTGATGAGCATCCTTGGGGTCCTGCCTGGCTCTCATTTAAATCAGCAGGAGCAGAGCTGATCTCCTTGAAACGGAACTGCATTTGTGCTGCAGCACAGTGATGGATTTTGTTGTTTTCCCTGACCTTAACAACAAAGGAGGAGCAAGAAAGATAATGTTGTGGAGAGGGGAGGGGTATTTGTCTTGGAACAATGATGAAGATAAAGATGGACAAGCAAGGCAATTTGTGAGTTTTATCCTCTATCCCACTTAATGGGCTGCAGTTATATAAAGAAATGGAGATCTCAGTTAATCTTTATACTGTCTCCTTGTTTAGGAACACAGCTACTTCAAATTAAATTAGCCTTTTGCCTCTTGCTGGAAATGATAGGGTTTCTCTGGTGTCCTTGTTTATTTTTCATTGATCTAGAGAAAAAGAATTTCTCTCCCTTTTTCCCCTGGGATGTTAAAAATAAAGGGATCACCTTTCTGTTCTCAGCTGCCATGGCTTAAAAAATGTAGAAATGAGAAATAAATTCACCATGGTTTGAAGAAATCCTCTTCAAAAAACCGATGGGGAACATGACAGAGTTAGAGAGACCTCTCCCTCAGAAGAAGAGTAATATATATTTTATTCTCTTATTAATATTTCATTGGCAAGAAGGTCAAAATCTACATTTAAATGGAAATATTTAAAAAGCAGAAGCATAATATTTGACTATCTGGAGCTTTTATGAGTTAGAGAAAACCAAGAGGCTTGAACACAGTGGTTCAAAATTCGTGGGGTGGGCTGGGAATTCCTTGTGTAATTTATACAGCAAAGGAATCCTCCATTTGCCTTCATTGACACCTCCGATAAAGGGTTTATGTTCCTAATACAAAGCTCCCTTTTAATTTAAGAATCCTTTTGAGCTCAAGTCTTTAGATGAGATAGTCTGTCACTGCCTAGAATATTATCTGGGTAGATAGAGCCATCCATGGCTTGTGAGGATGCTGTTCTTTCTCCAGGGCTGGGGAGGTGAAGTGCAGCAGTGTGGGGTCGGGGGACAGCTTTGTGGGAGCTGTGCAGTGAAGTGCAGCTTTGGGGGAGCCTGCCCTGGAAACACTCGGTGTGAGGGAGCAGGGGGTCCCCAGCACTGCCTCTGCTTCCAGCTGGAGCTGTGGTCTCGTCACAGCACCCGATGCAGATCCCATCTGAGTGTAGGGGACAATGTGGTGACTTGGAGAGTGAAAGCCATCTGCATGGAGAGGATCCTGTAGATCACTTCAGTGAGGACATGAAGTGGCAGGAATGGTTCCTGCCTTATGCTCAGGAGCTGATCCTCTTTCTAATGCCAGTAGTTTTGGGTTTAACGTCACCTGGAGCTGAGATTCCCAGGCTGCAGCAGCTGTGCCACTAACCTTGGGTATGCTTACTGGAAACAGCATGAGAAAAGGAAATAAAAAGCCCAGTAGGCTGTATTTTCCTAATACAAGGGGGGAAAGATCAAATTTCTTTTCTGCCCAGCGGAGAACTGCTCATGCCTGTGCCCTGCATTCACCTGAGAGGAGAGTTCAACATCTTTGTTGCCGACATGGACAGTGGGGTCGAGGGCACCATCAGCAAATGTGCTGATGACACTGAGCTGTGTGGTGCAAGTAACATGCTGGAGGGAAGGGATGGGCCATCCAGAGGGACCCGGGTGCGCTGGAGAGCTGGGACTGTGTGAAACTCATGAGGTGCAACAAAGAGAAATCAGACACAGCTGCATGTGGGGCAGAGAGGTGATTGAGAGAAAGACTTATGGGTGATGGTTGGTGAAAAACTCACCATGAGCCAGCAGTGGTAACTCAGCCGAGAAAGCCACTGGAATCCTGGGCTGCATCCAAAGGAGCAAGGCCAGCAGGTCGAGGGAGGGGATTGTCCCCGTCTCTTCTTGTGAGACCCCACCTGGAACTCTGGGTACAGTTCTGGTGTCCCAACATGAGAAGGACATGGAACTGCTGGAGCAAGTGCGAGGGGCCACGAAGAGAACTGAAGAACCTTCCCTATGGAGACAGGCTGAGAAAGTTGGGGCTGTTCAGCCTGGAGAGGAAAAGGTTGTGTGGAGACCTCACATCCACCTTCCAGTGTCTGAAGGGACCTACCAGGGAGCCAGAGAGGGACCCTTCTTTCAGGTACTGTAGTGATAAGACAAGAAGGAATGGGTTCAAACTGAAAGAGGGGAAATTTAAGCTGGATATTGCGAGGAAATTTTTCACCGTGAGGGTGGTGAGACATCAGCACAGATTGCCCAGGGAAGTTGTGGATGCTCCAGCCCTGATAGTGCTCAAAGCCAGGTTGGATAAGGCCTTGAGCGACCTGGTCTAGTGGGAGGTGTCCCTGCCCATGGCAGGGGGAATGAGATTAGGTGATCTTTAAGATCCATTCCAAGCCCTTAACATTCTGTGATTCTATGGGAGGGCAGGGATGTCATCTCTGTGCCCACACACAGCCCTGCACAGAGCCAGGAACTGCTGCGGGGCTTTAATGGGCACATCATTCCCTGCCTGTCATGGCAAAGAGTTTGGCTATCCCTGGCTTAGGGCACACCTCAGGCAGCCCAGGAGAGAGAGCTCTGCACAACTGGCCCAGCTGAGTGCTGGGGATGATATTGATCCCTGTCTGTAGCCACAGTGCCTGTGGCTCTAAGAGCAGCTGTGGGAGCAGCCTGCTCTGCAGAGGAGTGATAACATTGATTCCTTACCGGGGCAACTACTTCATTGAGTCCCACTGCTGGGCAGAGGGTTGGTTTGGGTTGTTCTTGTGTTTTGGCTTGTTGTTGTTGTGGGTTTGTTTTTTAAATCAGCATCGTATTGACTAGCAGCAGCCCGCTGAGTATTTGTGCAGTTTGGCAAGACTTGCTTGCTTTGCCACCAGTGATTTCCAGCACACCTGAGCCTCACAGGATCACAGGAATTGTTGGGAATGATACAGGGGAGCTCAGTGCTAGAGCCTAATGCAACAGAGAGATGGTCTGCTGCTGCTTGACAGACTTGTAACCAGATTCCAGTTTGTGCTGCATTGCCCCTTCATGTAACCCTATTAAGGAGCTGTAAATAGTAATATAAATGATGTTACAGTCATTTGTTTTGATGTATCTGAGCCTTTAATAAATCAGCTGTATCTTGGCTAATAGGAATATGAGAGTATGGTGTTTGTTGCCAGCAGCTGCTAGTAAATTACAATGCAGTCATCTGTTTTACAAGGAAATTAAATGTTTGTTCTCTTGCTCCCTCTCCCTCTCGCATATTTTAGAGCATCAGAATTGTGCATGAGCCCCTGTTTTTTTGCTAGGTATCCTTTTTGCTCCTTTTCCATGTGGCTGGGGTGGCAGGGAAAGCATCCACAAGGAGATTGGAGTCACTGGAATGTGTCAGCTCCAGATTCCAGCACTGCTCTGTGTGTATCCTCCAAAACAACCATGGTTGTGTTTGATTTTGCTTGGGTAAAAATTTCTCTTGTGGGTTGTCAGCAGCATTTGATCCTTGGACCTACAGCACAGACCTTGAAGAGCTGAGCTGAGGAAGCAGTTTTGGTGGGGGGCAGTTCCCCTAGTCTGGGTCTGTGTCTGGGCCAGCCTGGCACACTTACCAGGCTGAATTTTGCGCAGGGTTTAGCACTGGTGATAGGTCTGGTGTTATGGAGGTGTCTGTCCAAATTGATTCCTTATTTCAGTTTCTTTGTAGGTTGTGATGGGATCTGAGTGCCCAGAGCTGCAGGAGATTGGGTTAATGTGTATGGGGTGGCATGGTTTTAGGAAGATCTCTGCTCGTAACTGGGGGTGTGAAAGAAACCATCAGACCCCAGAGGAGCCTCTTGTCATGGACTTGAGGCTTTCCATAAGCACCAAAAAGCTCTTGCAGAGCCACAGCCACCTTCTATGCTCCATCCTTTTGGTTTGTCCTCTTGTGAATGAGTTGTGGGGAAAGTTTGAAATTTCAGTATGAAAAATTAATCTCATCTTTCAGTGCTGTGCTCTAGATAAACACATAAATGCAGTCCAGGGCTTGAAATTTATTTGAATTAGTCAAAGAAGTGCCTAGAATTCTATCAAAAACTTGTGATCTCTGTATTTGGTTAAAGAAGTGTTTGACTGTGCTCTGCATCTCATAAAATATTTCCATACTGTCACATAGTGATTGTTTTTTCTGTCTCTCACTGCAGCTGTGTAATAATTCATGTATCCAGACCCAAAATGGCATCAGCTTTGCCAAATATTGCAATTAAAATGCGACATAGGAGCTGTGTTCTCTCTGTTTTCTCAATTCTTTTCCTGGCTCTCAGCTGCACCCAGGTTCCCTGGCGTGACAACACAGGGAGCAGAAAGCAGCTCCATCTTTCTGGAGGTGTTTGTGTTAACAAAAATTATCCTGTGGCAAAGAAGGGAATCTCTCCAAGACTTTGCTTTGGAGTTCAAGCAAGTGTTCCCAGTGTCCACAGGGAGCTGGAGAAAATGCTCCCATGCACAGCTTTAACTGGAGCAGTTGGTTTGTCCTCTCTTGGTTTAAAGGCTGCAGGAAGGGACTGGGCTGGACACCTTTCTGCAGGTGAACACTAAGTCTGCCCTGGGAGGGGTATGCACTCCAAGGATGACATCACAAATCTGTGCAGTTTTATTAATAATTTAAAGGAGAAATAAATGCACTGGATGACAGAGATACTGTTCCTTGAAGACTGATTATTAATATATTGTTTATTATGTCTTATGGTCTGTCTTAGAAGAACCTCTTTGATTTCTGAGGTTGATATCATGCAAGGTTGCACTTCTTAATACATTAGAGGTCTGACTTGGAGAAATAAACTGTGTTATATTACAGAATTAGTATGAGTAGCTTTTGTCAACTCCCAGACATGGGTTGTGTAGAAGGGAATATTGCCTGACAGATGAATGCCCTCAGTGTTTGATTCAGTAACCACTTAACACCACACTGTGCTTTTATTATTATTATTATTGTTGTTGTTGTTGTTAAATTTCTATTTAAAGAATAAATAAATGTATTGCTGTCAGTCAGAAATCAGTGAAGATGGAAGCAGTAACACAGGCACACGTTTGTGTCATGCTGAAGACAAGAATACCTATGTGCCTGTTGTTACCTTTTGACGGCAAAACTCCAGATTGGAAAAATGATTTATTAATAAATATTAATGGAATTTGAAAGGGGTAAATGTTTCTGGTGTAGCTCTCTGAGAGAGGCCATCTCAATTTCCCTGCTGAAGTCAATGGCTGAAATCCTGCACATGTCAGGGGGACAGAACGACCCTCCTAGCAAAGGTTTGTTTTCTTTTCACTGCCCAGCTTGGCTGTGCATCATTAAACCTCCAACTGCTTTGCTGACATCGGGCTGGGGCTCCCTCTTTAAAGAGACTTGTCATTTGCATGTTCTGCAGAGCTGATACGATTTCCAGCCCTTACCCCACTACATAGTAAAGAGAATATTGTCATCCTGAAGTCTCTTGGAGGCAGACAGCAGTTTGCTTCGAGTCCAGAACCTAGAGAGATTTTTACAGGAGTTTTTTTGTCCAGGATTGGTCTCAGTGAAGTGTTATTGATAACGTGAGGCACATTCCATTTCCTCCTGTAAAACGCGTTGTCTCGGCAAGGTATCCCGGGAGTGGGTCCCTCTCGCTGTGCAAGCTCCCACGTGGCCTGGCTGACCTGCTGATGTTCTCCAGACACACTTTACGAGCTCTGCCACAAATTTATCAGGGTGAATTAAAATGTCTCTCATACTTCCACGGACTGGTGTTTTCTATTATAAAGCCAAACGAGCGTGGGCTGTGGTTTCTGAGGAGCAAAGCCTGAACTGGACAGTGACACGCGAGGGGCCGTGTCTGCGCGTCTGGCTGTGCCTGCTCAACCCAGAGGGACCCGTGTGCTGCAGGGACAGCTCCTGCCTGGGAGGTGTCCCTGCTCTGTGCTGTGAATCTGCTCCTGCCCATGTGTGCTGTGATAAAGGCAGGGGGTGAACAGTGAGCATTTGGTTCATTCTGCTGCCTGAACAGGCAGTGTCTCTGCGTGTGGAGAGCAGAACCTGCCCACTCCAGCTGGGAACAGAAGGAGCCCCTGTCCCCTCCTGCCCAGAGCTGCTGCTGAGAGCCTGGCGAATCCCTCCCAGACTGCTGTCGTGAGGCTTTTCCTCTCCGAATAAGAGTGGAGGTTTTTTGCCTTTTCCTGCTGTTGTACTGAGCGAAGCAACCACACTGTGTGTGCCTCAGTGGTTGTCTGTGTGCTGGACTGATGGCCCAGGCAGGTTTGAAGGAAGGTGTGTGGCCCTGGGGCATCACCTGCCTGCTCTGCCCGGCAGTCCCAGTGTTGGTTTTGCAGACAGATTCTTCTCTGTGCTCTGGAAGGGAGGGACCACCACTAGGGTGCAAAGAGACTAAAGGAAGCAAAGCCAAAGTGTGAAACTGTGTGTAGGTCTGTATTGATGATGATGGTGATGATTATGATATATTATTATTATTAGTTGTTGTGTTAATAACAATAATAATTATAACAACAACAACAATAATAGCAATAATAATAATGACAGTCTCTAAGTAATCATGAAAACTCTCAACAGAGATGTAAAAGATCCCATCCATGTCTCCTGGGTGTTTGTAAGGGATCTACAAAGCATCTTGAAGGTAGACAAAAGGCAGGTAGAAGGTGTCTCGTGGGCAGAGTGTCTGCTTTGTGCCATCTCCAGGACTCTGCAGTCACTTAGTGAGACAGTGCTCGGGAGAGGGTCTTTAGGAAGATGCCCAGTGCTGTGCTGCACTTCTGTGCCTTGTCCTTGCCATGCCTGTGCCATGCTCAGAGATGCTTGGCCCTTGTGCTGATCTGGCTCCATCCCCTGGTCCTCTTGACTGGCCCTGGGCTGTCACTGGAGACCATGGGAATTGTGAAATACTCAACTCCAAAGGTTCCTTGAGGGGAGTGCACCTTTGGGCTTTGGTAGCTCTGTTGCAGTGTCTGAATTTTGGGGACCTTTTTCTCGATGTATGGAGCCTGGCAGCAGTGCAGGGTGGACAGGAAGTGCCAAGGGAGACTTTTGGATTACAAGCACATGTTCCTGGGAGGGTTAATGCACTCTGCCAACCCTGAGAACTACCTCTGTCAGCTGGAGATTATCTGCAAAGAGTATCTCTGGGTGATCTGAGTCAAAACTCAATCTCTGTGCTTAAAAGAGTAACATCTCCGTAAACAGGGATGCTCTGACAACTGCAGTGAACTCCGGGATAACTGACTGATGATCAGGGCTGTACAGATTAATGATGTCAGCTAAATGGGATTGGAATTACATTCTTGGAGTAGTTCAGGTTGCAGCACTTTCAATTTACATTAATTTCAGGTCAAAGTAACTTTTCCTCTCTCCTGTTGCCGAAGGGCAGAGGATCAGAAGCCAGTGCCTGGCACCCCAGTTCTTCATGCATCCTGTGCTCAAGACAGATTGCCTGAAATAGTTTTTCCATGAGCTTGAATAAATCAGACTTAATGTATGAAGACTTGAAATGCCTTTTCCAGGCTGTAGGAATATATATTTTGTAACAGATGCCATACAAATGTCTTTTGTCCTGTAAAAATATATAGACATTTTGAATGTGATAGGGAATTGCAATTTATAAGAGCATCAAGATTCTTCAAGCCAAAAAGCTACAGACAGTTGTAAGAAAGATTGTCTTGTCTGTCAGTGCAAATGCTATTATACAACTGAATCATAACTGGCTGCACTTGACTGGCTGCATCTGAACTTCTGTCAGCTGTTACAGACAACTCCATTCTCTTTGCAGGGTTTTTTTTTCCTTCCCCCAGGAACTCAGCTGAACTTGTTCTCATACAGAGATCTCTGCTATGGCTGGAGCACTTCATTCAGATATTTGAGGTGTTTCGATTTGCCAGCCCATACAGTCAGTGGAGTTGGCAGGATGTCAAAATATGAGTTGTATTTTAAACATTACATCAACCAATTGACTCCTCAAAGTTCTTCCTTGAAATCTTACTTTTTATTGCAAATTAGCCCATTAAAGCCGTCCACAGGTAGCTGCCCTGGAGTGTATCTGTGCATTTAAATACAGGGTACACATCTGAACTTCAGTCATTACACAGGAGTAGTTTGGCTGAGCAATTTAAATATCATAAATCTTTGTCACTGTAAAAATGTCATCTTTCTGTCAGCCAAAAATCTGCCCTTTTCCCCTTCTTCTTTTAAGCAAGTGGTTACTTAAAGTCTACTATTGCAGTGCTGAGGTTAGAGGGCTCAGCTGTATGAAAGCCAGTGGTTAAATGCCAGGGATAACATGCTTTCAGAAATATTTTTTGAAATTTAGTACATTAATAGTGTGGTTTAAATTAAAAAAGAAAAAAGAATAGTTGTCAGCTGAAAGCAGAGCCTGCCTTGGAAAAGGAATAAATAATGACAAAGTGTCAAAATATTAAAAAACTACAGACAAAAGTTCCTGTAAATTGCATTTAAAAAGTTCATTGACAAATATTTGATATGCATTTTGTGCTGTGTCAACAGTAGTTGAGACTCCTGGTATGTTTACCTTTGGTAATACTGTTTTTTTTTTTTTCCCTTAAGTAGGTTATTTATTTTTAATGAAACACTGTAAAGTCAATTTTTAACTCCCAGGAAACACTGTGAGCTTCTGAGTGCAACGTGTTGTGGGTGTAGCAGTGCAGCAGTGAAATGGCCTGTAGGCTGGAGCAGCTCTGGCTGAGCATCCACCACCCCTCCCTGCCCCACTGGTCATTAAACCCTACCTGGCTGAGCTGAGCTGGCTGGGCTGAGCCCACCCCTGCTCCTCATGGAGAGGAGGATGTGGGTGCTCAGCAGAGGGAAAACAGCCTGTGCCCTTCAGAGCATCTTTAACAGGAGTGTCAGAGTGCTGGAACCAGCAGCTGTGTTGGGGTCAGACCTGGGCAGGTGAAGGAGCCCAGGCTGGGACTGACCCTGCAGAGCTTTGGGCACTGACCTGGACCCAGGACTGCTGTGCAATGGCTTTGGGGTGGTGGGGATGTAGGGGAGGGTGAAGAGTGGGTATGGACCAGAAACCCTGAGAATTAGAGTTTTGGTCATGCAATATAACAAAGATACAAAGCTCTTAGAGAGTGACCAAAGGAGGGCACAGAGATGGTTCAGGGACTGGGGGGGAAGCATGTGAGGACACTGAGGGCACTTGGGGTGTCCAGCTNTCATATGACATTGGACATGCCACTTGTTCTCTGTATGCCTTTGTTCCTCTCCTGGGAAATAGGCTTAAGGCTTGTTTTTAATAGGTTGGGTTTTTGTTGGGTTTTTTTCCCCTTTTGTTGGTTTGGTTTTTTTCTCTCCACCTTTCTGATGCAAGCTCAGAAGTCTCCAGGTTATGAAGTTGTCACTGTACCACAGAATTAAATGGCAGTTTTGTCCCTGGACTTTTAAATCACCTGCAATTAGGGCACTCACATGCCTGTTTTAGCAATATAGAATAGGGCTAGTTCATATGGTGCTTTAATATAAATATTTTTTAAGCAGGCCCAAAGCTATGGCATATGTATTTAGCCCTTAGCCTACACTGATTTGATCTGCCAGGCAGTGTTTGGAATTAGTGGGCCACAGAAATGCTGTTCATTGTCGCAAGGCTTGTTTTAGCTTGGTCCTTAATTTAAATAAAAAAACCTCTTTATTTTCCATGTTCTGATTAAGAAACATGTTTTAATCCTGTAGTCATTAGACATCTAACCACAAAATATTTTATTCAGAGTCAATAAGTAAGAATTGCTAAGTGATAAATATTTTACTTTCGTTAGGAAGACATTCATCAGTGTTGATTTTTATGCTCTCATTTTCATTCCCAGTAACAGAGTTTATTATACAGGTCCAGACAGGTCTTTTGATAACAACAGTGGGAATGGTTCTGGTTTTACTCAAATTTTACTAGACTCTTTTTAAGCAATAATTCAGCAATAATCCCACAGTAGCAAATAGTTGTGTAAGGGGCTGTGGTCTCCTGTGGGCTTATTATAGAGAGGGAGGTATTTCTTTCCCTGGCATTACCACATAGTTTAGTGCTGTTTCATTCCCCAAACACTAGAGAGTTTGTTTCTGATTTAAAGGTATCGTTGCATTTAAATTTAGTGAATGGAATGGGTTTGAAAAGGTACTGGCTTGAATAGGAGGGGGGTTTGGCTGCCTGTTGGCTGCTGCCACTGTTTAGTCTCTGTGCATGTGGTTACCCATTTCCCAATGCACAGAGGTGATAAATGCAAATATCAACATGTGGTATTTTCCATTCACTCTGCCAAGTTGTAAACAAAGCTCTTGGTTGGATATGATCCCTTTTCAAAAATAAAATATTTAAGAGGTACACAGAGCTTTTCATTTTCGAGGTGAAATCAAGCCGGATCCTGCCTCTTAGCATAGCCCTGGTGTGGGACACACAGACCTTGTCCCAGAAGATGTTTTGCTTCAGAGACATTCCTCCATGGCCAGCAGAGCTTCTCTTCCTCAAGCCAGACACAGAACTGGAATGAAGAGGAATGATCTTGTGCTTCTGCTAATGTTTTTCTTCTGACATAACAAAATGTTACCATTCTGCTTTAGGACAAAAGAAAGAATATTCCCAGCAAAACACTGAAATAAAATTTTTGAGGCAGTCCCCATCCAAAAGGAGCTGTTGCAGAAACACAGAGCACAGGACCCTTGCCCCCAAAAAAGGTTTTAACTCTGGGTTGACTGAGAGCTAGAAAACACAAGGGTGATTGAGCTTTTGGCCCCACTTGAACCTCATTCTCCTAAACCCTGTGTGGCAGTCTGTGTTTGTTGGGCTGAGGGCTGGTTATAGGAGGCATTTAAGTATTTGTGTTTCTCTGAGCATTTCTGTATACTTAGATTCTCTGAGAATTTCCAGGTGGGAAGTGGTTAACTCCAAACTCTTTGCCTTCATGGGGAACAGGGATGCATCTTGTACTCACCTGGAGAGATTTAAAAGAGAAAAAAAGTGAAGCATTTGTCTCTGAGACAGGCGAGCTGGATGTGTATCTGCATGCAAAAATGGTGATAGAAACAGGCAGCTGTCCCTGGTAGTCAAGGCCAGTCCTGCACATTCCAGGGAGCTTGGCTTGCACTTGTCCCCTCCAGAAGAACACCCACCAGTGGTACATTCTGATAAAGAGCACAGTTTGTCATGGGAAATCCTGCATAGCTGCATCACAGCTGTACCAACCCAAATTTAGGAAGCCTTGCTGCTGTGCCTGTTAACTTGTGCTATTGGGTGTTTCTGTCTCAGAGATGGGGTAGCACGGAATACTTCATTGCCACAGCATTATTTGGGCTCATCGAAACAGAGAAATTAGGAGAACTAAAAAGAAAAAAAAAAAGAAAATAAAAAGGCTCTTGAATTTGAAACAGTATTTCTTATTTTATCATCTTTTTTTTTCTGGGAGTAACAAAGTTTATTGCATAATACTGTGGTTCTATTTCTACGTGGTTTTAGTTGGGTCAGTATAAAGAACTTTCATTTTGGAGTTGGGAATAGCAATTCAGGAATAAGTGCCTCTCCCCTTTAGTTATTTATTCTGTTCCAAGCCCCAGTCTGCAGGACCACATCTGCATGCCTATTTAAAACATCATTTCCTTTGCACAGAAGCACTACTATGGCTAAAATTTAATTCTGATATTTAACTGAATGAAATTGCTTGCAGATGACTGTTTGAAAGAGAAACAAACCACATCCTTGTGTGCTGCTGCACTTTAGAGGGTTTGCGAAATATTATACTAACGCAAAGAATGAGTCCCCTCCCCGACTGAAGAGTTGGATTTTGCTCATTCAAATTATACCAGCATATTTTGCTTCAAAAATCATGGTTTGTTATTGTTGCCTTACAAACAGCAGCCAGCAGAAATTGCAATGAGCAGATTCAGTGCTGTCTTTTGTTCATACTGAACCTACCACAGCGTCTTGCCTGACGCTCTTTCAGGGACAGATAAAAATTGCCATGGAGTATTTCAGAAATAATTGCAATAAAAATGAAGATTTTTTTTTTTTAATACATTTTGCTTTAGGTGACTGAAAACATCTGAAAAGCTGGATTCAAGTAGGAGCTTCAGAATAAGCTGTGCTGGTCCACCCTGCACTGCACGTAAATCCCATTACCAGCATGAATGAGAACAGTTTCCTTTCAGATGGGTGCAGAAGGGAGAGAAGGCATCAAGGGGAGTTGTTCCAAGTCACTTGGCAAGGCTTTGCTGACAAGAATGCTTTAATTCACAAAGCACTCTTGTTTTTACATCTTCATTGGAACCTGGCATTGATTTTGAAATGGTTTGCCTGGAGTCCAGGTGGTGTGAACTGCCCTTCCCCACAGCCACCCTGCTATGGAGCTTGTAAGCTTAGACTGCTCTGTTAACATTAATGGTTTTAAAAAGCTGCAGCTCCATGAGCTGCAATTTGAATAATTTGCCTCCCTGTGTTTGGTCTTGCTGCTGGCAGTGGAAGGACTGCAGAGATGTCAGAAGGAATGAGGAGTGGGCTGCTCTGGGGGCTGCTGTGCAGTTGGCCCTTTCCAAAGCTGAGCTGGGCTGTCGGGGGAGCTGCCCCTTTGCAGTGGGTGTGCTGGGCAGGGACGTGCCAGAGGTGCTCTCTGTGTGTCTGTCCCCAGAAGGGCACAGTGGGACGTACATCAGCAGTTTTCTCATTCCAGGCCCGTAACAGAATGTGGTGGATTTGCTGCAGACCTAAGAGAAGAAATCCAGAACAGATGGGTTAAATAGTTATGCCAATGCTCTGGTTTAACCCTGTTGTATCTGAACTCCGTCTCCTTTATATCCAGCCAGAGCAGGCACTGCAGCAAAGCTTTGTCATTTTCAGCTCCAGGAGTATCTCCAGGACCACCCAGTACTAAAATCAGAGACCTCCCAAGCAAAGGTTTTTTCTGGTGATATTCATTATGTAAGAGTTTTGTATTCTGATCACACACTCACAGAATGTGCTGAGCTGGAAGGGACCCCCAAAGATCACGGAGTCCAACCCTCAGCCCTGCACAGCCCCATCCCCAAGAGTCACCCCCTGTGCCCCANCTGGGACCAAACTAAGTCCTACATTGCTGTGCTCCTGGAAGGGCTGATTGGGTTGAGCTTTTGCTGCTGTGACTCCTCTTTGGATAGGGGCTGACATTTTGGTGGGAACCTGCCTTATGTTGCTATTATCACATTTGCAAGCTTTCTGCAGGGTAGTCTTTAAAGCTGATCTCTTCTTTCCCTTTAATCTTTTTGTATGGTTTTCCCATTTGCTTTCCTTCTATTTATAGTTTGGGGCTTTTTTTCACATGACATGTCTGAGCTTTCTGAGCTGTTTCAGTGATTCTTTTGCCAGCCTCCCCCACTTGGTTCTGTTCTGCTTCTGCTCTTCTGTTTTTCTCTATTCACTTGGTGTTTTTTTTTTCTCTGTTGCTTACTTTTTTTCGTTGTTATCTTTTGTTCCTCATTGTGCTTTTTGTTTCTTAGGATGTTCCTCAAATCCAGGTTCTGTCCCTGTTTCCCTCCTCTCCCCTCCCCTCCCCTCGCTTTTTAGTCCCCTCTGCTACTCTCTAGACACATAAAGTGGGAGCATCTGCTATCAGTTCTTTTTACTCTCTGACTCTATTTTTCTTTCCGTTGTTTTCTGTCCCTGTTGAAGAGAACAAATCTCTTCCGCTTTTCGTAGTGCAATGATTGGCACCATTTAGTTTGCTCTAATTTTATGGTCCTTTAACAGTGAGTTGGGCAGGGAGCTACTGGAGAAAGGAAGAAGGTGGGTAGACACGGTGCTGAGATATGTCCTCCCACCCTCCAAGCCAGCTTTCTGACCCCGTATGTGACACCAGACCAAAAGTCCTGGTTGTGAGGGAAGAAGGTGTTGGTGTTCCTGCTGGGACTGTCCTTCCCGGAATCAGCTTCTTCTTGGTTCTTGCTTTTCCAGGCTACTTCCCTTCAAATAAGAGCAATAATAGAGCTTATGGTACCACACAGAGCTCTCATCAGGCTTGACTCACCAAGCCACTGGTGAGTCCTCACAATTATCACTAATCCTTACCTTAAGGGCAGATGTTTCAGAGGGCACTCAAAGGGAAGCTGCCATGGCTTTAAGAAACCATGTTATGCGAATTAACATTCATCTACAGATGAGTTAATTAATTAAGCAAAAGAAAACAGTCTTTAATACTTTGATAATTAAGAATGATAAATCTGCCATTGGTAATCTACTACTGTAGCTGGGAACAGAAAAATTCCATTGTTCAACATCAACCTGTGAGCTTTTCATCCGTTTGCAGGCTTTTTTCTTTTTTTTTCAATAATCCTTTATTAGCTTGTGCTAAGGTGAAGCACAGGAGCATGGAGGCCTTTCTCAAGATGCTTACTTAACCTTTAAAAAACCACTGACATTTACAGGAGGTGCCTCTTTCAAACCCACACCCCGCTCTTGCCCGGTGATGAGCAGTGTCTCCAAACACAACCAGCACAGCATTAACAAAGCCTCGCAGGGGAGATCTGCATGCAGATCATGTCCGGAGCAAACCCTCAGCACTCCAGTCCCAGACATTTTGGCCACCCGATGTGTTGGCACTGCACAGGCCGATCTCCAAAGGTGTCTCTCTGTTCTTCTTGGCCAACTGGAAGTTGGTGTTGTGGTTCCTCATCTTAAAAGTTGGGGTTTGACTTTAAGCTCCAAGTTTGTGCTTTTGATGCTGAGCTTATCTGTTGAGGTTGAAATGGGGATCATCTAACTTCACAAAGTCACAAGGAGTGTGTATAAATCACTAGGACTTCAATCAATTGTAGTCTCTGATCTCTGAAATCAGACATGATGTACCAAGTTGGGTGTGTGGCTTCTGATGGATGAACCAGAGGCAGCAAGTTAAGTACACTTTTTATAGTGCACAGTAAATTAAACAGTGTTAAAAGTCCACAGTTAGTAATTTATACACAGGTCCATATTGTGAAATAATTACTTCTGATAAGGCCCTTTTCCTTTTTGGATCATGCAGTAAGTAATGTTGTGACTTAGGTGTCTTATCCAGTGATTTGCATGAAAAGTTCATTTCAATGCCTTTTTCTATTTTTCCCTGGCTAGGGAATCATGGAATGAATGAGTGATAGATTTATGGCTTATGGGTTAAATATACATATATTTATATGTTGTAGTGTTGTTTTAATAGTTGATTTTCAATGCTGTATTTCATGCACAGCCCCTCTAAGGACTAAATAGATCAGGATGACTCAATGGAGGAGGAGAAAGGAGGGTAAAGGCTCAGTTGTAAATAAGGTTTATATGTAGCTCTTCTGAAATTACAACCAAGGTTTAAATGCTTGATTGGTCAGATACCTATCAGATAGCACCCAGAAATTTAGTGCTTTGTCTTGGAGGGACGCTTTAAAACTCTCTTCTATGTATCTCTGGTTACCATATACTTAAAATCTAGTAACATTGATGGTGTTTTAAAGTACTGCAGATTTCATGGAATCAAATGCAGGGAAGAAAGAAAATCTAGTAAGCCTGTCTGTGAGGAATAGCAAAGTGGATTTGGAAGCTGGAAACCTTTTCATATATTGAGTTAGACAGTGAGTCTTAAAGAACAGTCATGATGTTCACAGCAAGGCAGTGACACATTTGGCCATACCTGCAAATAGTTTGCCAAGTAAGAATTGGCAGATGGCAGAGCTTAAAAATGCCATTTTTTTTTCCTGTAGAGTAGGCTGAAAGCATAGTAGGAAGTGTGTTAACTGGAAACTCCCCTTTTATTTATTCAGTCTGCGTGGCAAAAGGGATGATGAAGTTTTGTACCACCATGAGAAGTGAATCCTTTTCCACTGGGTTGACACTTCAACCTGTCATAAGGGAGCATGTCAGTTACAGCAATTTAATGGCTGGTGCAGTCCAAAAGCAGATGTGTGTCCTTCCATTTGGGATTCACTTAGGAGGAGAGCACTTAATAACCCAGTTCTGGGATAAGGAAGAAAAAACCCTATTCGGGATGTTCCGAGGTGTTTGCTCCTGTTATCTGGGGGCTCTGAGCCTGTGGAGCTTCTGGCTCTGGAAAAGGGTGTCCTTCCTGCTTGTCAATCCACTTGGAACCTCGCCTCTGCCTGAAATTTGTGACATTTCTCTGGTAGCATTTCTTCTGGAAAGGTTCTAACAGAACAGAGCTCACTTTTTCTATACACTGGTGCTTGTGCTGGAGTTTTGGCTGGTTTACTTAAGATGAGATTGTCCTTACAATAGAACAAAAGGGAGCAGAAGCCTCCCTGATTTGATGGTCTAACCCCTTAGGCTTGATTATTATTTTTAATTTGTTTTTTTTTAATGAGTCCACTAGAGCACTAGTATGGCAGTGTCCATTAAAGCCTTCAGTGGTACTCAATAAGTTACATGACTAACTAACAAATCTCATTCTGTGGGATTTTTTATCTCTTACTGGCTTCCATACCCCCTGCCCACCCACTGGCTTTTACAGGTAGTTTAGATGCTGGTTCTTTCACTGGTATTTATCTCAGCAGGATGCTGAAGCCCCAGAGCAGCAGTGCTGGGTCAGGACCCCACAGTGGCAGGTGGAGTACAAGCCCACAACAGAGTTCTTGCATTTGGAAACAGGGGTTTTTTTCTCCTTAAGGTTACTAGTGAAGAACAGAGAGGAGCTGTGAATTAAAGTTTGGTCAAGTTGGGAGGCAGCCCCACGAGCCAAATGTCTTTGCTTACCTTGTACATCTTCTGCTGGGGAGTTCAGTCAAAGAAGTCCCCGGTTGAATCTTTACCCTTTGTGTGCTTTAGATGAGGCTTCACCTTTTAGAATATTGCCTTGATTCTTGTTTCAAATGGCTGGGGAGAAACGAAACATGAAGCAGTGCTGGTGGTGGGGCAGGGGACAGGACGCTGCAGTGATGGCAGTGATGCTTTTGCTCCAGTTTGTTTCCAGGAATATTGGCTCTCACTATTCGGCATTTGCAAACGCCTCCTTGCCACAGTGCTCATGGGTGTGTGAAGGTGAACAGCAGCTGAGAGTCAATAAGACATTTCTCTTTCCATGAACTGCTATGGATTACCTAAGTACCTAAGTACCTTTAATTCCTCCTTGGGAAAGCAGCTGGCAGGGATCTCTGTTGGAGGGACAGCAGTGGTAAGATAGATTTCTTGCTGTCTTTGCTACAGCAGTCCCTCTGCTTGTGCTTTTGGGAAGCCACTTAACACCCCTGCTGTCCTTGCCCTTCTCTGTGCTGTGTGAGCCTTCATGAGCCCTTTGGCTATTTGCACTCTGCTCCCAAGGGCCACTGTTTCATTTCCAGTTCTTTGGTGTCACTCGGGTCTGTCTCTGATGGTTTGTGCTGTTTCCCTGTTCCCTTCCTCCCTGCTGTCTCCCACAGGCTCCTTGATGTCTCCCTCGCTCCCCAGACCCTGTGCTGCCCCAGGGCTTCCTTAGGCTGGCCTGGCTGTTTATGCTCAAGGGTGTTTAATGCTTCTCCTAAAGCTTGCCAGTCCTGTTGCTCAAGGCTTCCAACAGCTTTGCAGTCCTTTTCTTTGACCTCTCTTGGCCATTTTCAGCCTCCCAAAGTGACTCACCTGTGTTCATCTGATATTTTTCTTCATGTTTTTTTGTTTCTTCAGTCATTTTATTTTCTCTTCATCCTCAGTTCCCTATGAATCCATAAGCTGTTCTTGCTTTTGCCTTCCCTCAGTGAGGACTTCCATGTGCAGGCTTGACACCCTGCTCATGCTCCTCTTCCTCACTTTCACAGTTCTTCTCTGAGCTCCTGACTGAAACCCCCTTATACCTCACTGTGCTTTCTGGTGCAGGGAAACCACACTTTCCACCTAGCCCTGGCTGCCTGTACCAGCCCTTCTGGGTGGAGATGCCCCCAGCACTGCCTCCTGAGCTGATCACAGCAGCTTTAGTCCTCTCTTTGCAGAGCAGCATATTTATGTGAAAACTTGTTTCTTGTTGTCTTTTTTCCTTAATTGTTTCTATCATCACCTGAGTTTTGATACTGCCAAGTTCCCTAAACTAAGGATACTCTTCATGCTTAATGTCACTGAAACCAAAAAGTAATTTCATTCCTTTGCCACCTATTCCATGTTAATCCTCCAAAAGAAGTGTTTCACTCATCATCTGAGCCAGTGGTTTTAGTACACACTGTGAAAACCCTGATCTTTAATTTTCTGCATGGAAGCCGAAGGGAGAGGGAAGAGGGACTGCAGTTCATCTGCTTTGGAACAGATCTGCATTGAATCCGTGTGCATTACCAAATCCATGTTGTGTTGAGGAATGGAGGAAAGCAGAGGACTATACTGGGATTAAGCTTTCTTTTGAAGTGACGTGAAAATCCCTTCAGTTTCTAATGCTGGATTCCCCTTTGACTGTGGCTGAGCAGAAGGTCAGCGTGCTGGCCTGCCCTGGCCAGGATCTGGTCCGAAATGCTGCATGGAGATGGTGGAAGGAAACTTACCCTGATTCCATGTTCAGGTCTACTGATACACTCCAGCAGTTTGATACCACTTTGGTCTCAGTGAGGAGAGATGAGAAAATGAACAGTCCCATAGTGGTACACTTGAAAGTGCACAGAATTCATGGGCAGGAGGAACAGGGTGGGTTTTCCTGTCATCCCGTTTTGAGGTGTCAAAGACCATTGAGAGGAGGTAACAAAAATTAAGAAAGAAACACGAGAAGCTTTTTGCAGACCAGCCATCCTCGGTGTGTCCCAGCAGCTGCAATAGCCTGTCACTGTTGTCTTGGTCCTGAAGCACATCTCGAACATGCAGGAGGAGGGGAAGAAGCCACGCACGAGTCGAGGCTGGGTCTCTGCTCACTGTCCATCTCCCTTGCTGGTTAACATTTTCCTTCTTAATTTTGCTACTTCTTTTTGCTTTCTGCTCAATGAGAGTCTCACCTCTGGCTCTTGCAGTGGCACTGTGAGCCTGCAATGGGACAAGGAGTGAAAAACTGGTGCTTTGAACAACCTGATGTGGGTAGAATATGTCACTGCAGCCCTCGGTCTGCATGTGGCTCGTGAGAGCACATGCTGTGTAGCAATGTGGTTGTCAGAAAGGCTGGAAGCCACATCTTTGTGTTTTTTTCTGAGCCTCAGATCATGTTTTGATCTTATCTTGTCTTCAAGACCACAGGTTCAGACCATAGTGAGTGGTGTAAGTGCAGTGGTTCCAGTTGGCCTCACCTGACTCCTACCTATGTCCCCTGAAAAATGTTTGTCACTGATCCCAGTTAAAATATTGCAATGCAGTTGTGGTTCCTTGTAAAGACTGTTCATAGCTAAAGGGAAAGGCAAGAAGTGTCACTTGAAACAAAAGCCCTGCTTAAAGCATTGCAAAATGTAAGGTACTAACAGGTTTTCCTAAATCTTTAACAAAGGTTACTTAAGAAGAGTTCAGCTGCTGCTGCCAGGGGACTGTAGGCCAGTGCCTCTGTTATGATAAACCTTTAGCTGCATTTGTCTGCTCAGTGGCTGTTGATGACAAGGTCATGTTCACACCTTTGAACTTCTGGGCCCTTGTGGCCACTGGAGACAAACCCCACACCTTTCATGGTTCCTGTTGCTCCTAAAAACTGATTTCTCTCTGTTGTGCACAGAGTGCTGATACAGCTGAATACAAACTAAATTCATGTACATCCATTCATTCCCTTCTCCCCTCTTTATGGTGTTTCTCCTCAACTTGTTGGCTGTTGTGAGCGCTAAATACAGTTTATGTCTCAGCCCTTCCTACATAATAGTAACTACTGGCAATACCTGATTTTCAGGCTGATTCTGGCTTAGTCATCCAAGGTATTTGGATTTCTTAACTTTGACTTGTAGTCTTGGATTTTCAAGAAAAGGCAATCCTCGTACAACTGAACAACTCAGAGGTTTTGCATGGTTTTGGTAACAATAGCTTGCTTGCCTTCCTCCCTTCTTGCTTTTTCCAGCCTGCAAGCCAGTGTTAATCTATCCCAATATGACAATGACTGAAGTAGAATCTGACTGGCAGACATTCAGGCCCTGCCATTTGTTCTCACTGTGTACTGAGGTGTTCAGTGTAAAGAGGAGGAATAAGGTTCATTTTCCCTCTGCCCTGGTCTTAAACACATTTTCTGCTTTGGAATAAGTTCGCCCTGATATCTCTGCAGGATGAAAACAAACGGCAGCGGTGGAAGCGGACACGGTGTAAAACTGCCCTGGCTGGTCCTTGTTCCCTCTTCCATACCCTGTGCTTGTACTGCTCCCTTGGCCAAGGGAGGAAGTGATGAACTGTCCATTCAGCTCTCAGACCAACCCACAAGTGACTGTAGAGCTGGTGTGGGCATCAGCCAGGGTGACTGAATTCAGAAGGTGTGCAAAAATCAAAGGGTCTTCTCTCTGTATTTAATTCTTTTTTTACTATAAATGTGTGGTTTCCACAAGAGTAAGGATGTTTTTACCTCTCCCTAGACCACACAAGCCTTGCTTTGATCTTCTCTGCATATGATTGAAAGATTTGGAGCTGGGGACTCTCCCCTCCATCCAGCCTGGGTTAAATAAACAACTTCTTTTATAGTTGATTTGCTGAATTCTATGGTAAACTAATTCTGTGAAATGTGTAGTGCAATCCCATATATGGGAGAGGAGATGGATTTTTTGCTTACTGGGTAATATCTTCTCAATCCTTGTTCTTCACAGATGTTATTCACCACTTGAAAACACACTGAATTGAAAGAAATCAAGTGTCTTGTCTCTGCAGTGGCTGTCAGAGGGCATGTTTTCTGTGGCTTGTAAGGTGTCTGCAACGAATTTAGCATGAGTTAGGACCTTGAAAATGTTAAATTTCTCTTAGTGGGTTCCAGGTCATACCAGCCAGGAGTTGTGCCCGGAATCTCTCTTCTTGTGCAGTGATGAATCCCCAGGATGGAGCTCTGAAGTGTTATCCCATTGTTTATCTAGCAGGTGACAGGTAAAAATCTGTGAAAACTGGTTTTTTACTTTCTTTTGGGAACCAGTAAGTGCTGAGCTGACCCCTTGGTGATGCTGTAGTGAAGAATATGACATAACATTACCATAGGTAGAACACAGCTCTGGAAAGAATATGAAATATTGGGGGGTAGGAGAGGATAGAGCTGTGCAGGTGAGAGCAAACTGCTTTCGTGTTTTGGTCTCATCTCCCTGGAGTCAGAACAGCCCAGGTTTGGGGTGGCACAGGGGAAGTGGTGAGACTGACACAGCTTTTCCTGCAGGTGTGTGCCTGCAGTGGGAGTCCAGCTTTCATGGTGTGCTGTGTTTAGGTTTGAATTTATGAGCTTTGCACCTGGAGTACAGGGCGGTGAGATTTGTGGTGACCTTAGATTCCAGCAAGTTACAGCATATGGTCATTTTCTGTTTCTTTTGTGCAGGCAGAGCTAATAGTTTCCAACTCATGAGAAGTTCTGCTCCCTGCACATTTTTTCTTGTCTAAGGTGGGGAAAAATCACAACATAGGTGAGCTGGCTCGTACCAGGCATAAACCCCCAGGAGATAAATCAGCATTACCAGTTGAACTAATCAGACTTCATATTGATGGAATGTGCCCTTCTGGTAGGGGAAAACCCTGGCAAGTTCTTGTTAAGGATCAGTCCAGGTTGCCTGATGGCAGTTCAGGCTGCTCTTGAGGATAAGCAAGGTTTAGTTGATGCCAGGAGCTGCCTCAGCAATTAACTCTCCACCCTCCTGCAAAGCTAAATTTGTGGCAAGGGCACTTATCTGGAAGGGAGATCATCGTTCAGTTAACATGAACATAAATCTCCAAACCTTCACAGTGAGTTTGTTGAGATGCAGTGCTTTGGAGAACAATTCTGTGCCAATTAAAATAGACTAGTATATTAAGATTGACTTGAAATACAAGAGTTGGAATCCCTCCATGTGACGAAACCCACAGTGTGTTCATTTTGAAGCTGACCATTACTCTAACAGTGTGTTTCCCTGCCCTGGGAGGGGAAAGAAAAGCTTAGTAAGTGTAGATCAGGAGGGACACTTTGTACAGCACTCGAGGCTGTCCTGAGAGGTGGAGGTTACAGACTTTATGGGTCTTGAACTGATCTTTGACCTTTGCTCAGTGCTATTTTTCCTTATTTTCCTCCTGTCTATCAGATGTCAGCAAGTGGGAGTAAAATGCAGGGAGTGACCTGCATACTGCATTGAGCCCTGATGGAGCAGCAGGGCTGGGAGGAGCACAGTGCCTGCAGAGCCAGCCCAAATGTTTGCAGAGCAGAGGAGGAGGCTCAGGAGAACTGAGTCTGGAAAATCTCCAAGGCTGATCACATTTGCAGGCTCTTTCTTTCCTTAATGGGAGTTGAAGCTGAGACATTGGTACAAGTGTATTGGTGCTTAGGAGGCTAAACAAGGAGAAACGTAAATAAAAACTCAATAATCCATCACTGGAGGGAACTAAGGAGCTTATCTGATTGGTTACAGCATGGCAAACACATCAGAAAAACACATAAGTCCAGATGAGTGGGGGTTTGGACTTTTTGGTTGGTTGGTTGGCTTTTTGTTTATTTGTTTTGAGGTTTTCTTTGTTTGTGTTTTGTGTGTGTGTGTGTGTGTGTGTGTGTGTGTGTTGTTTTTAATCCAGTTTGAATCTTTTTAAACACTTAAAGGGCAGATAAAATGAGCAACCAGCATTTGAAACAAAGGAAGAACTGATTGGCTTGAAAGGAAAATGTCACTGCCACAAAAACCCATAGCCCTGTAAATTCAAGAGGCAATTTGTAGCCTCAGATGACAGCACAGAGATGTTGAGCACAGGGACTTCCTGAAAACTGTGGCTTTTATCAGCTTGTTAAACTGGCTGAAATGGTGTGTAGTAAAAACTGATTTTTTCATGTTTTCTTGCAAATGCAAAACCAAGTTTGGGCTTATCTATTCACAAATGGGAAATCAGAGGCAAGTACTTTGTCCATCTGATTAAAACTTGTTTTCCTAAAGCTGGAATGTCCATTCTTTCAGAAGCTCTTCCAACTGGTTTCCATACAGGCTGTAGAGGGTGGCAAAGGCTGATCTTTGAGTTTGCCATTGGTAGAAATTATTCCTTTTTCTCCCTGTGCCATGTTTAGAGTTGTGCACATACGGAGGCAAACGGGAACAAACTGAACCACAGGGCAAAGCAGCTGACAAAGAGAAGAAAAGGAAGCGCATTAGACATAAAGCCTCATCCTCGTCCCTGAGCTGCCTTTCATTGACATTTGTGTGTTTGGTCTTTATCATTGTGCTTATCAACACTCCAGTGAGAGACTTGGGCAGGTACCAGAGGTGCTTTGAGTGCCAGTGTTATGTACTGGGGAGGTTTATTCTCTCTGCTTGCTTCTGAAAAGGAGATGGAAGTGGAGGGAATGTCTTTCTCTGTTCTCCCAGGATGCCGGGGTCTCTTCCCATCACATTTTACTGATCCTTAGCCCTTGTTATGTGGCATGTGGGAAAACTCAGCAGGCTTTCGTCTGCCCAGGCCTCACAGAGGGCATGTGTGCCCAGAGCTCCTCTCTCCTTCCCCAGATATCAATGGGTCTTATAAAAACTATTTCTCCCTGAAATCCTTTCCTGTCTCTCCAGCTTGTCATGGCTAGAAAACATTCCTACTGAAATAGCGAATATTCTAATTTTATATGTAGTTGCATATCAAAAAGGGAGAAAACTAGATCTTGTGCTTATCTTTTTTTCAGTGGGCTGAGCAGTCATTTATTTTATTTCAGCCTTCTAAGACCAGCAACTGCACCTATTCCCATCTAGTGGCAAAACCAGCTCAGTTCTGCTGTGCAATGTGGGGTTTGGGATCTTCAGCTGTTACAGAATACTGGGGGTGAAGATGAGCCTAATTCCAGCTCCACTGTCACAGCACGGATGGCTCCTGGCAGAGGGACACCACAGGGAGACAGCAGATTGTGTTCTGGTTGGCTTTGCAATTTCACGTATCTCTAATAACTCATTTTGCCCCTTCACGTCCCAACTCTAATGTGCTTTTGTTTAATTCTCTCTGTAGCTCGAGTTACAGTCCAGACTTTATTTCAAATCTATTGTTATTTTTGCATGTCCTGTTTTTCTCAAGTGGTTTATTTTGTCTAAATGCAGCAATTAAAAAGAAGTTATTAGTCTGAGAGAATTTATCTCAAGAAAGAGGAACGTTTACAACAGCAGACTCTGATTTTCCTTATTTGTTCTAGCAGATAAACAGGAAAGCAGCTTTCAAAGCAAACGCACAGTAGGTCCCTTTGGGATCCTTGTCCAAGTCCCCTTGCTCACTGGGGTGAGACTTTTCTTTTTCCCCACCCTGAGCATGATCACAGTGTAGATTCTCTTCAAGTTTGGGGTGTCAGCTCAGCCACAATTCAGACATGAGCTGTCTGTCAGTCCCCCCCCAGCTGCCCCCTCCTTTTTGGACAGTTTTTTGAGGCACTGATGATGATCTTCTCCCAGGTTCCTCTGCCATTCCTCCTTCATTTCTTCAGGGGATGTCAGAGGAAGAGCTTTGAGTCTCTAACCCAGAAGGATAACCAGGTATAACCATGGCACAGTGTCCACTGGTGCTGGCTTTATGGTTTGAAGGAGTTATTTCTGCAGAACTGTGGGAATTCGTTCCTCCTTAGCAGGGATGCACATTTCCCCCTCTCAGAGGACGGTCCCAGTGATGTTCGTGCTGGCAGGGTGAGCAGGCATCTCTGGTGGCAGTGCTGGGGACCGGGGGCTGCAGGTGGCCCGAGAGGTGACATCTCTGATGGCTGAGAACAGTGCTGCCCAGGCGTTCTGTCTGATACTCGTCCTCAGAGCCTGAGCAGGTTTCCGTGTTTGACATGTGGTATTTACTGAATCAGCAGAAGAATGTTCATTGCAGTGAGATTGCAGCGCTCTGGCTGCGTTCAGAGACAGCACTGAGGGCCAGGCAGGTTTGCAGGTCGTTCAGAGTCTTGGCAAAGCAGCCTGGCCTGGAAAGTGCTTGTGGGATAACAGCGTTGGAACCAAGCACAACACCACCACTGGAGACCTCACCACACTCTCTGCTGAGCTGTTTGGTCGTGTTTTAAAAGCCTTCTGCCTTTGTGTCCTTCCGCTGCTCTGTGTCCCCGCAGTGGCCGATCCGGGGATGCTGCTGTTTGCTTTATCACAAATAATGCAATCCAGGCAGCCCTTGTAAAAGGGGAGATTTATGATGTCTGTGTGTTCATCCCATTTCTGGAGACAGCTCTTCTAATGATAAAGGTGCACATATCTCAGTGTGATGTAAACAACTTGATGGATGGGTTGCAGTTTATGTGAGGGAAATATTGGAAGGTTTTTATGTATCTGTAAAGCTTCCTGAGAGGCAGCAGACAGGTGGCCTGGTACCAGCACACAGGTAGATCATCATTAGGGGCAGTCAGGCTGTTTGCAGGTACCAACTGAGAGCAACATCGCTATTCTGAAAATAATCAGCTGGTGAAGGCAAAAGGAGTGGAGCTCAAGGCTGCCAGAGCACTTATCTCTCTTTTAAAACAAGAGTAAGCAAAGATTGAGTGTATTAACATAATAACTGGCAGACAGCCTATGTAGTAAAGTGCTACTTTAATCCTTTTTTGGGGAAAAATGCAGATTCAAGGATTGTTGTGTCCAGTCACAGATGCAAGTTTTAATTGTGGAGCAGTAGGAAAAGAGGAGTAACTTAACTATTTACTGTAGTGACAAGATACCGTATATACAAGGCCTCAAAAAGTATATTCATCTTTCCCTCTCGGCAATCCAGTGCGTGTAGCTCTGTCTGTATTTTTGCACCTGCATTTCTAGTGTGGTCACAAGCACTAATTAGCTCTTTAGGTAGAGAAATTCCACTTAAAAAATGAAGCCTAGTTTCAATTGTCATAAAAATGTCAACCAGAGCAATAAATGTCTCCCTAATTTAAGAACACTAGAAGGCTAAATAAATTAAATATTGAAACAGGTAGAAATTCTGTTGAAGTTGATGGGTTTAAAATTATGACTAACATAAATTGTCACAAATCTTCCTTTTCTCCTCGGTGGCATACGGGACTGCCTGTGGGAAATGTGCCGAGTGGGGAAGGTTTATAAACAGCGGGGCACTTGTGCTGCCTTGAGAAACATCACTGCTTTGTGAACTCCTGTCACCCTGCAATAGCACACGGTTCTTTTTCTTCGCTCAGAAGTTGCTCTGCCCCTGTGATTAGAGGGTGTGGAGTTGCCTGTTTTGTGTCTCCAGGCTGGGGTTTTAAAGGGTTGTCCCTGAGGGCTCAGTCCTGGCTCAGCCAGTCTGGTTTGGAGCCAGTGGACATCATCTCATGGACCTCGTGCTGTGGTGACAGCTCTTCTGGCTGCCTTTGAAAGCATCCAGGATTTACGCAGGTCACTGTTAGATTGTTTGCATAAAGCTGGGAAAACGCTTCCTCAGGGATGTTTTTCTGAAGCTTAGCATTGTGTAAGTATTGATGGTTAACTGATCCTGCGCTGAAGGATATTTAGGCTTTGAACAATGGATTTTTTGTACATATGAAGTCTGAAATTCCAGCAGACTGGATGAACCATGTGCGGCATCGCTGCATGAGTAGGTGTTCAGGAGCCTGATCCGTGAGTGAGATGTGGAAAAGCAAAGGCAGTGAAAATGGCTTTTTGCTCCCTTTTGCATCCTTTTTTTTTAAGGAGCAGGATGGAGAACGGTTTGCGTGGTTTCAGTCCTGGTGCTCTCCCTGTCTCAGGTGAGCCCTGGGAAAGTTTCTTTATCTCTGCACTCAGTTTAGCACAGAGCTGAAGGGATGGTGGCTCCACAGCTAGATGAGGATCGGAAAACAGCCTGAGACCCTTAGCGGGGTTTATGGCTCACGTCCCACCGAAGCGGATGTTGGGAACATGCCCACTGTGGGTTCCCTGGAGGACTGACAGGAGGTGCAGGTTTCCACAGGAGCCTCAGGCAGCTCCTGCACCCAGAACTGTCCCTCTGGAACTGCTCCTCTCCGTCCACTACAGAAGAGCAGGACATGAGCTGCCACCTCAACTCAGTGTGCTGAATCAGTGTCAAGGAAATGAAGGAAAAAAAAGCATCATTATTGTCATTAAAGCTTTCTTGTCTTAGGTGTGGTGTCTGTTCTGTGGATTGGTGAGTTGAAACCTGTGTTAGATGAAATGGAGTTCTCAGCATGCAAACCACACATTTCTGGTTGCTACATTTCTACCTGGTGTATTCTTATTGCTCTGATATCTTCTGCTTCAGTGCAAAGGGGATTTTTCATTTGGGGACAATGATGATGCTAATGTGTCATTTTTTGTGGTGTGGTTTTTTGTTGGTTTTTTTGGTGAAGTTTGGTTGGTTGGTTGGTTTGGATTTTTTACCTTTGCTTTTCTAATTATGTTTAGGATCTGTAATATAAGTAAATTAGAAGTGCCTTTTAATCAGTTTTTTCTTTAGTTAGGCTCACTTTGTAGTACATAAGGATGAGAAAAACATGTTGGCACTTCATTATCAATAGATTATGTATCTTTGTTATACACTGTGAATCATTATTATTATTGAAGGTCTAGTAGAAATATCCTAGTTCACCGTGTAATTAAACAGTACTCTCTACCACAGTTATAAGTGGAGACCACCTAATATTGTGTGTGTAACCTTAGTACCTTCAAATTTGGCATTGCTTTTTTTTTTCTTAATGCTTGATTTGGCCTCTGATATATTATTATATATTTTAACTAAATCCTGAGAAATATTAAGAAAACACTTGTCAGTGTTGGTTTGGGGCTCTGTTTTAACAATTCTACCACGTCCAGGACAGGTGGGTGTTCAGTGCTTGGGCAGCCCCCGTGGCTGCAGCTCCTGCCATGGTGCAAAGGCTCAGCAGTGCCTTGCAAACCAGGGCACATTCACTCAGCTCCCATGAACCGAAGTCATAAGTCAATTTTTTGTTCATTTTTCCCTTTTAAGTTGGCCTAGAAGAGGCTGACAAAAGAGGAGGAATTGTGGCTGTTTGTTTTTTGCCTGCAGGCAATTTTCAGATCGTTTTTGCAGGATCACAATGGACATATCTTATTGAAAATCCAAGATGTTCTTCCCCCTGGCCCCCAAAGCCACAACAGTCTTACTAAAGGAACATTGATGTTCCTTCTGACAAGATGGAGCTTTTAATTGACTGTTAATTATGTCAGTCATGCCATGACCTCTGCAAAAATGGTACCTTTTTAACTAGGAAAAGCATTTATTATATATTAGCATTGATCCTGACTTTTCCTAAATGGGTCTCTGGCACGGTGGAACAGGAACACTGTGATTTGTTGATTTAATTGGCATTATTTTATTGGCTCTGAACTGACTGTGTGTACAGCATGTGCATTTGAGATCCCCATCTTTAGTTTGATGCATACTAAAATACTTACTCTTATCTGCTGTTTCTGACTACTTATGAGTGAACAAGATGATGTCCTAGTACTACTACTTATGTCTTTTTGGCTGAGAAAAGAACTGTTGAGGAAAGTTTGTATCACTGGGCATTAGGAGGACTGGATCATTAATATTTAACTGTGTTGGAAGTAGAAAGCACTGTAACAGTAATAATAATTTGCACTTGCACAACACATTTCTCCTGAGGATCTCAAAGCACTTTACAAACCATTTAATTAAGTCTTACTAAATCCCTCTGAGGTTTATTATTAGTCCCATTTTACAGATGGTTAAGCAAGGGCATAAAGAAGGTAAATGGTTTGCCTAAATGAGTTAGTGGCAACAATAAGCACGTACTTCAGGAGGCCTGGCCACAACTGTCCTCTTGGAGCAGAGAAGGATTGAGGTGACCACAGTGTCTCACCAGCAGCACAGAGACCAGAGACTGAAAACAAGGGGAAGGGTTTTGTTTGAGGGGATTCACTGTGGGTGCTCCCTGGTGCTGCAGGTTGGTTCTGTTATCTCTTGGTGTCCTGGCTGCAGAGGACCGCGAGCCCAAGGCGAGTCCTGGCTCTCCACCAGACCAAGGGTCTGCGTTTCGTCCCATCATTCACCAGGGACACCCACTCTGCTCTGGTTCCACTCTGGTGCTTTGCTTCTGTCAGCACTGCAGCTTTGGCCAGCCAGAAGTGAGGAAGGGAAGAAGTTCTTGCCCTTGGCCTTGAACTTCTCCGTGCATTGGCGGCTGCTCCTGCTCAGCTGCCCGGCAGGAGAGGGTTTGTCGAGACATAAAGCAGAGCGTGCCGGGGCCTCGCTGCTCCGACGGGAGCCACTTAGGAGGGCCTTCGTGTACAAACGCATTAGATTACGGTTAAGCAGCTTATGGACATAAAAACACATTAGAACTTTACAGCACACAATAAATTACGGTTTTGCAGCATTCACAGCCACGGTGTTGGGTAATTACATTCATTAATCTACTACTAAGAACACATAAAGTTGCCTCCCAAAAGGTGCAGTGTGCTCAGCTGGGGATGCACTGAGCAGGGTCTCCCCTCCACCACTGCTCTGCCTCGCTCCCAAACTTCCTGGGTTTATGATGGTTTTCAGCAGACCAGACTTTCAGACACGTTGGTTTAAATATTTAGGGCTTCCTGCAGTCCCTCAGCTGGGGAGAAGGTATTGCTTGTTGTCCCCTGGGTGATCCATTTGTGCCCCCTGATGTTTGGTAGTCCCTCTAATTGTTCACCTCAGCAGCTGATACCCTGTTGACACGTCCTTGTCCTGGCTTGAGAATCTCATGCTTCACTTTCTTTTGTGCAGAAATATTTCTTTTAATTAGAGCAGATTCTCAGCTGGTGTAAATTAGGATAACAGTTTTTGTGTGTCTCCAGGTTGAATGTCTGTCCCAGTGACCGTTTCCTTACTTTTCCTTTCTTTATTTTGTGGAGAAAGGCTTTCAAACCATCTCTTTGAGGTGCCCCCATATTCTGTACGAGCAGAGTCTTCTGCTGATCCCTTCTTGTTCCAATTTCTTATTTTGAAAGACGCTTCATGGCTATTTCTTTTTCCTCTCCAATGGACCAAGGTGTATCTTGCACATCCTCTACCCCAGGGCAACCAGCTCTCTAATCTGTCGTTCAGCCACATTTTCAATGGGACTTTCCATTAATTTTAACTATGAAAATAGTTAGAGAGTTGTGTATTCTCTGTTCTCAACCTCTTGGAGTGTGCAGAGCCCACAGAAATTCCTTGGAAAACTTCCTCCAGTTTCAGTGGCTGCTGAGCAGAGGACACATGTGGAAAGTACTGCTCAGTTAGAAGGCTAAAAGTAACAGAAGCAGTTGACTGGTTTATCACCCCACATTTTTAAGAAATCAAGCTACTGACATAGATTCAGCATCCCAGTCCTCATAAAAACTTGCTCCAAAAATCAAAGAAAAATCCCCCTAATAAAAGCTCACACTCTATCATGAAGGTATTAGTTCATTCAATTCAAACATTACTTCAGTGAGTCAGAAAGCAAAATCTATTCTTTTTTGTTTGTAAAACTTAAATGAATCTGATTGTAAAAACCGAAGCTTGGACAAGTCAGTAGGATTAGAAGACTTGTAGAAATGACACGTTACTTCTGTGTCAGTTCATTAATTGGGTTTTCAGTTGCTGATTTCTGTTCACATCAAGATCATCTTTACATCTGTATAGAAAAGAGCCCTGAAATCTACCTGTGCTCTGCCACAGGAGCAGCTGTTCGGGGACGGTGACAGATGCTTAATCACACACCAGTCTTCAGTGAAAGGCAGTCATCTATTTGCTAAATAGATGTAGCTTCAATGACACTTGAGCACTCCAGTTTCTAGGGAATTTCTTTGTCATTACTGACAAATTTATTATCCTGACCATTAAATTAATAAAACACAGAGCACAGAGCAAAAGCTTTTTGAGGGAAATGACTTTTGATGACACAGAAGCCCTTCCAGCTCTGTGTCCTGAGTTGTCACCTGCCTGTTGTCCTGGACCTCTCTGTCTAATGGCCAGAGGAGGTGGAAAAAAGCAAATCCAGCATTTCTTAGCTGTGAAACAGGACAAAAGGAGCACATTTGGCAGGGACGAACCTCCCACTGGGAATTCCCGGCTGTAGTTTGGTGCTGTCTGTCACAGGCCACTTCTGCCCAGGGCAGAAACATAAACTGCTTTGGGCCACCATGCAGACACGAGCTGCCTCTCACTCACTGACACACCTGGGCGTCAGCAGCAACGTGCTGCTTGTTCCCCTGAACAAGAGCTGCAGTAATGGCCTTTGTTTCCGAGAGTACAGCAGCTGCAGGGGAGCAACTGCCTGGAAAAATCACATTCTGAAGTTGGACACTGTGTTTGCCTGTCACCTGCTTGGCTTCAGCCTACCTTTTAGGTGGTACATTGAGGTATGTGACTGTAATCAAGGGTATTTTGCTTCCCTTTTTCCATAGGTAAGAATCAGGAGGCCAGAAATCCTTATTTTTAAGGGCAGTGTGTCTCTCTGCTGCCAGTGAGCCAGGGCAGCAGCCTGGTGAGAGCTCACTGCTTCCTGGGGAGGGCAGAGGAGGGGCAGGCACTGAGCTCTGCTCTGTGGGACCAGGGACAGCACCCAGGGAAGGGCTGGAGCTGTGTCAGGGCAGGGTCAGGTTGGATCTCAGCAAAAGGTCCTTCCCCCAGAGGGTGGTGGGCACTGCCCAGGCTCCCCAGGGCAGTGGGCACAGCCCCAAGGCTGCCAGAGCTGCAGGAGGGTTTGGATGATGCTCTGGGGCACAGGGGGTGACTCTTGGGGATGGGGCTGTGCAGGGCTGAGGGTTGGACTCCAGGATCCTTGGGGGTCCCTTCCAGCTCAGCACATTCTGTGAGCCTGTGAGATGGATTGGGGTCCCACAGGAGAGTGTCAGGGCAGAAGGATGGTGTCAGAGTTGGATGTTTAATGCCACATACAGCTGCTAAGTTGGTCCTTGCCCTCCTGACAGAACAGCTGCCAGTTTGGGTTAGTGTCTACCCGGGGGCCTGTCAGTTCTCCTGGATTCCTGGTGCCATCTGTGTCACCTGTGGAGCATTCCATGGGGCACATAAACACGGGCTCTCTCCTCCTGGTGAAGCACCAGCAAGTCCCTCTTCCCTGCTCACCCCGTGGTCTCAGGGCTCACCTAACACTGAGAGCTTCCCGGCTCTGCTCAGGCGTTCAGAGACTTAATTGGGTGATGGTATCGATGTAAAATTTAACAGCCACTGTGTGTATTGACTGTGGCTGCATTGGTTACTGCTACAACATGCGCTGCTATTCATTTAGCTGTTTTGGTCCATTTATTAGATATTACAGAGATTTTCCCTGTCTGGACAGAACTGGTAGTGATTTCTATAGTGGAAACCTACTGGGAATGACTCTAATCTAGTTTCTGAGGATTTGTTTACTGGGGCAGCACATGCTGAGCTAATTTCAGGGTATGTGTTCCATGGTGTCTTTCCTATCCACAAGTGAAGTTTTAATAAGTACTTGGACAGCAGTTTGTGTTTTGGGGGTTTTTCCCTTCTTTTTTTCCTCCAAAAAGCAACAAAAGCAAAATTGGCTCAGTGAGTATTTATTGGCAAATCAGTGTTCCTAAAGCCCTTCTTTTTGCATGTTCTTTTCTAGCACTTGAAGAAATAAGTTTTCACATAATGCATCTGGGATTGGATTACTGGATTGAATTTTGCAAAGTACACCGGGGAGAGCTGAGCCTGTTTAGAAATCAGCTAAGCCCCTCTAAGTCAGTAAAAATTCAATTCATGATAATTGATGAGGAATTTTTGATGTTTTTTGTTTTGAGTGATTTATTTGCTGTTGGATAGTCATGCTTCCTTTGAGGTGTTTTATCAAGGTTTATGTAGTTTTGGTGGAGGCTGTAGTGGGATACAGTCTTTTTCTGGAAAACAGGATGGAAAAACGGGTGCTGGAAGCCGACATCCCTCCTCCTCCTTGCTTGTTGAGTGCAAAAAAGGGAACTCAGCTGACTTGTGTGTTGTTGAGACCATTTTGGAAAGCCACAGAAACATGACCAAAATTTATCAAAGTTGTGGTTGTAATTAGTTATCTTTTGTGTACTCAGGAGCTCCCACTCCTCCCCTCCCTCTTCCCCCTTCTCTCCAGATGAGAGCTGAGGTTTTGTCTCTCCAAACCAGGCCAACACCTTTATCCTAGTGCGAGGGCAATAATCTCTGTGTGTGAGTCTGATAACAGAGCTCAGGATGCAGCAGGGTTTGGGGAATTCCAGCTCTGTTGCAGGGATGGAATGGATCTCATCCCAGAGGAATAGTGTCTGAAATTAGATTCTGTTTCTCTCTAAAATTAGCCTGATTTTTTTCCCCTGGACTTCTGTTTCTTGGGCAGTGGTACTGTATTGCTGGTACTCATGCTTTGGAGTTGAATTTTTGTGGAAGAAAACATCGGAGAGGTTTTCACAGTCCTGTTCCAAGGAGAGGTGAGAGTGTAAGAACCCAGGGAGATGACTGAGCTGAGCTGAGGGAAGGCAGAAGTGGGAAGGCTGGCAAATTTCTCAGGCTGTGGAATGTTTTAATAAGGTCATTGAGAACTCAAGAATGGAGGAAAAAAATTAATTCTGAATGAAGTAACGACTGCCAGAGCAGGAAACCATAAACTATTTCTTTGTAACCCTGTGTAGTCTCCTTCAGTGTCCTGCTCATCCTGTAATAGTTCCGAGAAGGAGATTGCGGAAGTGTGATGTGGGAGAGGACTGTATCCTGCTCACCCTTAGAGAGGAAATGGGCAAAGAAGCAAAATGCTTTTGCTCTTCTAACAGGAAGATATAATGGTTTTCTAGGTGAGGTTTAATGCTCTCAGCAAATCTTTGCAGATTTTACATTACAGTCGTTTCCTCGAGTCAGACATCCCTGCTGCCTGGTAAGTAAACACAGAAAGCATAGATTATCAGTTAAGAGTATCGACAGCATTTCAAGTGCTATCAGAGAACATTTAATTCAGTTTAATTTTGTGATAAATCTCATGTTTAATCCTCTGGTTGCTCTGTAATCATGTCTCTATTGATCTTTTCTGAATGACTGCATGCAGTTTAATAAACTTTGCCATTAACCCAAGCTTTCTAAAAGGGGAGATTGATTCCAGTATCAAGTCCGATAGAACCAATAAGCACCTGAAAATCATTAAATGTGTCCATTATAAAACATTTGCTTTAAGATCAAAGTAAAAGTGTAGCGGTGAGTTTGCAGCTTATTAGAGAAAGAGTTTGCAATCGGAAAATCTCAGTATGTCAGTCAAAATCAGCAGCAATTCTCAACCTGGCTGATTCAAGCTGACACTTCCTTTCATTTCTTATTCCTCAAATCCTCTTTCATCCTATTGAGCAACTCCTTCCCTCTTTTCCCAGCCATAATTATATCCTTTAATTTATTCCATCTTCTTCACCCCAGGCATTTGCTTAGTCCAGGGGTTTGAGGTAATTTTTGCCTTGTAATAAAACTACAGACTTTGGGTGGCTTTTTGAAGTGTTGGTTTGGATTTTCCATCCTGCACTCCTTTCCTAAGGAGTGTCCTAGTTACATGAGATGTAAAAAGGTTGGGGAATGAGGATAGGTTATAGAATTAAAAAAAAAAAAGGGATGACATTCTCAAATTCCTTATTCTCAGGTCTGTTCCCACTGTTCCTCACAGGGCCTGGCTTACTCCAAATGCCAGGTGTGTAGGAGCACTGCTTCCGCAGGGACATAATGGCAGCAGAATGGCCTTGAACCTGAATCCCTTGTGGCCAACAGTGCGTTGGTGGCCTCGGGAGCATCCGTGTGTCTCCATGACATTGGCAGGTGATGGTTCCTCCAAAAGCACCAGTGTGACCCTCAGGAAGTCACGGAGGGAGGCACAGGCTGCCACGGTACCTCCACAGGGCCAGTTCTGCTGTTGGGTGTTCTGTCAAAGCAGAGCTGCTCCCCCAGAGCTCCTGGGGAGGATGTTCGAGGGCCGTGGGGAGCTGAGCAAGGATATTCCCTGCAGTCTCTTCTTCCCTTTCTCCCCCACTTTCATTCCCGTGCAGGTGTCAGGAGTTGTCAGCCTGCAGGAGAATGAAGGGTCTTCACTGATTTCCAAGGCTGCAGCTGGTGCAGGGAGGGGTGGTGGTGCAGCTGGCAGGAGAGAGCTCCTTGGGAAGCAGAGACGCTGGCTCGGCACAGAGGAGGAGGGTGCAGGGTGAGGAATGATGATGGTGAAGAAGATGGGATGAGACTGCTGCTCCTGGAGAGGGACAGAGACCAAGAGCTGTCTGGAATTAGGGTGCGAACAGGGAAGGGAAATGCTGTGTTAGGAAGCGGGACAGGGAATGCAGGGAGCCTCTGTGTGTGGGAGGGGAAAACAGGAGAAAGCAAGAACCAAACACGTAGATACGTGGCTGAGTGATGGAGGTGAGGCTGGTGACGCTCATCTCTTCCAGTAAGGATGATGGAGAAGATTCAAAAGGCATGACCTTCCCACCTTACACATCAGTTGGAGGAGAACAGGGAGATGCAGGAAGTACCTGCTTGGCAGGAGGCAGGGAAAGAGGGTCCCATAGGAATGCACTGGCTGTGGTGGTTCGGCCTGATGAAGCTGAAGGGGTGCAGAGGCTTGGAAGGTGAGAGGCTGGTTTTGCTGTTGTTTCCAAAACAAATGAATGGATGGTGTGAGTCGTGGGATGTTTTGATGATGTGCAGCAGTTGGACACTTCTGTTTCTTATCCAGAAGAGGCTGCCTTGATCCTGGTCTGACCAGAGGGAGATGTGCCAACTGCTCCATGAGCCCAGGTCACCTCTGCAGTGCCTGTTTCCTTTCTGTAAGCACGTGTGCAGCGCCTTTGTTCCTGTGGTGCCTGATCCATTTACCTGTGTTAAGTATTTAGCATTGCGAGGCACAGATGAAATAGGATGTGGTTTTACAGACAAGCACTGCTGCATGGAAGGGCTAAAAGCCCAAATTCACAGAGCCATTTATTTCCTTTGGAAAACCAGTCAATGGGAATTAAATAGTTTTAGGCCGCTGAATGCCCTCTTTTTGGATCAGGGCTTGGTTTACTGCTGCAGGTCACAGAGAGTCCAGGGGAGATCAGGAATTTCAACCTACATCTCCAAGTCCCCACATTAATAACTTACCTTCTCAGCCTGGCCAGGTCTAATCCTGTGCCTGGCAGGGTATGAGCTGTCATAAGGTCAGGCAGGAGAGATTTGGATACCACCCCCAACAAGCAGCTTAGAAAACAAATCTTGAATAGCAGAGGTTTCCTTCCAAGTGAGGACTGATTCCTGCTTAGGGCTCTAATTCTCTTCAACATTTTCCGTGGCTCTCGAGAGATGCATTGCAGAGCTTTATCTGCTTCCTGCTCGAGGCAAGTTCTGCAGAGACTCGGTGAGGATGCTGCTGCAGAGGGGAAGGCTGTGAGTTCAGTCGAGGCAGCGGGTGCAGGGGAGCGGGGTTTGACTGTGAGTACTGCTGAAGGGATGTGATTCACAGCTTTGGTAACTCCTCGTGAGTTTGCTGCAGGCATTAGCAAAGCTCTTGACTTGAGATGTTCTGTTTTGGAACAAGATCCCCTGACTATGCATCCCTACCAAGTTAAATTTGTAGCTTTTAGGTGGCTATAAACAAGAAATATGACAGAAATCGCTTTTCGAGCCACTAAATAGCCCTGAATATTAGATGACACTTCAGTTTTAAAAGATCTATCCACAAAGTATCTTGAATATTTGTAGAAGACATTATATTTTCAGCCACAGCAGAACCGTAAAGGAAATTTTCTTTTTCTCTGGTGTATGAGGGAGCTTTGCAGGGTCTGTGCCCTGTGATAAAACTAGAGAAAGCAGTCATCTCTGGTTTTCCCAGTTTATTTTTCATGCTGTCTTCTGTGCCCATTTAACTGGAGACTCTCTATTCTACATAGAGGATGGAAGGGAAGATTGGTTTCACGTCCTTGCAACTGCTGAATATACCTGATGGTTTTTTGGGTGATACCACACAGACTTTGGAGCATCCACTGAGCAAAGGCTTTGCCACCAGGGTGCGATGGATTCAGAGCAGGGAGAAATAGAGATGGATGACATGTGGCAGTAACTGGCGGGTCTGAACTCTGCACTGACACAGGGGTTGCACTTTTGTACAGTAACAGCAGAGCAGTTCGAGTATTTATTTCATCATGTGAAGGAGGACTCTCGAGACAGGAGCAACTTAGAGCTACTTTGTACGTGGTGCGAAGGACAAGGCAATGATAAATCTTGTCTGTTATGCTAAGCTGTGCTTCTGAACTGCAGAGAGGGGGATTTGCCAGTGATCAGCACTGTACAAGAATGTAATCCCTCTGGTTTTTTGATCATCAAATTTATCTTCACTGTATCTCTTTCCCTGGGGAAGAACAAGCCAGCAAATGGAAAGGTTACATATTGCTCTATTTCTTAAACTTTTCTTCTTTACTATTTTTTTTCAGCCTGAATGCTAGAAGGAGGTTTCATTTGCAGATGGGAAGTTGAACTCTTGTTTCTTTTTCCCCTGTAATTGCACAAAGGTTCTGATCCTTTTCCTAATGAGGAATATTGCCAAGCTCTCCTTAAGTGTTGCAAGTCCTCAGGTTCTAGCTGAGCTCTCTTTTCTCTCTCTGTATTTTCTAATCGTTGTTCTTTCATTTAAAAATCTTTCCAGTTTAAAATCTTTTGTGAGAGGTTGTAGTGCCACATGCCAGAAGAGTGGTAGAGTTAAGGGGTTCCCAGAGAAGGAGAAAGAAAATCAAGAGGAATACGAGACAATAAGAATTTATCAGACAGAAAAACTGATGTGTTAAATAGTTTGACTTCTTGACCCACAAGATGCAGAACAGTTGTTTCAAAATAGATTAAATTTTTGTTAGGGCTCAGTAATTATAATTCATTATTATGTGGGGATTTTTTGGTTTGGTTAAAATATCTACAGCTTGGATTACTCAGTAGATTACTCATGGATTACATCATCTCGCATAATCCATGAGCAGTTCTAATTCTGTCCTTTTCCTTGCTCATTTCTGTGTGGTCTCTCCTGCTGGCTGGCATGTGCAGAGGGATGCTGTGGTTTCCCTGCTGTAAGGCTGCATGTGTGATACGGAAATACATGACATGGACCTTTCCATCTCTCTCTGTATAGCACAGCTTCCCAGTTGTTTTTCCCTGTGTTGTCTCAGGGTGGTTTCTTTGTCCTGACTCCTGGAGAGCAGGTTTCCGACCTAGTCTGGGCAGGGCAGCAGAGCCACGTCTTTGTGTGCCCCACTCAGTCTTTCCAGGAGATTTTGTGGGCACTGTGAGACCTTTGGACTGTACTGGACTTTCCTGGTGCTGCACCATCTTCCCGCAAGACGAGGAGTACAGAGGTGCTTCTGATTCGATTTACAAACCACGATACATTTTTTATGAGTGCTGAGTGCTGTGCTAATGAATGGGGCCAGTGTGAGAGCCTGGAGGCTGAAGTCATCTGTTTCACCCTAGTGCAGGAATAGCAGGGATGAGAGCTGTCTGAGCCCACATCCATTTATTCTAACCCTACCAGTGAGGGGGGATACCCTGTAAATGTAAAATTTATTGGCCCACTAACTCCTTGCCTGGGTCTGTAGCCTGCCAGCCAAAGTGCTGTTTGAATTATTCAGCAAACACAATATGTGTGTGGGGAGTAGAGGAGCCCACGGTGCCAGACACTCCCGCAATGGAAGTGTATTTCCCTCCAGCGAAATCTCTCGGAAAAGCTGGCAGGACATGGTACAAAACAAAACAAAACAAAAAAATAAACAGAGTCAGGAGGGGATGTGTTCTGTCCTTAAAGCTAAGAAAGCAACGTAGTTGGGTCCTAAGTCAGCATGAGTGTTTTGATCAGTGTATGCAAGTCTCGTGTAACTGCAAATACAAATGTATAAAATTTTTATTTTGGGGAGAGAGTCTGAAATTTTAAAAGATCGTTTCCGTTATGAATCAGAACAAAAAGTGAAAATAAAACTGTGTGAAGAGGGGGAAAAAAATCAGACGTTTCACTCTGAGGACTTGCTCAATTATTTAGACAAGCTGAAATATTTGCGTCTCAAATTTCTCTATGTGGTACTTGATAACGGTTCAGCTGGATTCTCTCCACCATGAAAATCCCATTTTCCAAGGACAAAAATTCTTGGCCCTGCTGTGAGAGGAAGCTGCCCCTGCACTCAGGCACAGACATCTCTCGGAGATGCCAACAGCCCCACGTGTTTCTGCACCAGGGCAGGGCAGGGCAGGGCAGGGCTTGACCGGCCAAACTGTGCTGCACCCTTGGACTGATGACCTTGAATGTGCAACCAGTGTGGGACAGCACAGGGAACAGGCCGAATTCACCACTGCTTTAGGAGCTGCCTTAATGCTGCTCTCCCTGCCTAATCCCTAATTCTCACTGAGCAGTGCTGCAGCAGTGGAGCCCTCTTTGTTGGCATGAAGATTTAAAGGGAGCCTCTCCAGGGACTCCTCATCACATCTCTTTGTATTTCTTTTTGTTACTCAAACAAAGGAAATAAATATGAACATGTGGTCCTGCTGCTCACAGGGTAAATCAAACCCATTTCTTTAAGGGCCAGCACTGCGAAATAAACCCAGGGCCAGTGGGAATCTGTTTCCCTTGGCTGCAAGGGCTGCACATGTGTGAGCAGCCTCGGGCTTGGGAGGGTTTGCACCAGTCACACCCCTGTCCTGCTGGAAGCACTTGGAGTTGGCCCTGGATTCTGCTCCGGGAGCAGGGATGGGCAGCACTGCCCCGGCTGCTGGGGGAGCTGCGCTGGGTGCCCTGCCAGGTAACAAGGCTGGAGGTGTAGGGATGACAGGGACTTACTGAAGATGATTTGAAAAGTTTGAGAGACTGTCTGTGGAGGAGTTGGAGAGAATGTGGCTGAAGTGGTGGCAGCAGAGGATGCAGATTCCTGCTGGGAGAGGCCAAGACTCACTGGTGTTTCAGATAGCACAGACTCCAAAAGGCATTTCCAGGTGTAATGGATGACATTTAGTCAAATCTGCAAGAGAGAGGTAACCTTGGCTTTTGCTGGCAACTTGTGCAAGACCTAAAAAAAGTTTCTAGAGAAAATATGATGGGACTTCTAGACTGGCAGGAGCTGGCTGGAGTCAGAGCTTGAGGATCTCTTTCTTTTGGCAGGAGTACACAGGCTTCTGGCTAAACCAGTCTGAGCAGAATCAGCTGTGTGTACTTTGCCTTCTACAACGTTGGGCAGCTTCAAGAAAAACAGTTCCATGGCTCTGTAATCTAAGCTGGCATTGCTCAGCTCTTTCTCGGCACCCGATCCAAGATGAGGTTTTTTCCTAACTCAGGTTGCACAGACTTTAATTTCTGGTCTGTTCTCCACAACTGTAAGTGGTATGGTAAAGCATTTGAGGGACAAAATGAGAAGGGAGAGGGAAGGAAGTGGATAAATGAATGGCAATCAATTGCTCTGATACTCATTTTCAAGTATGACATCAGCTTTTGCCAGCTCCACTGCTGGCATTGTAGTCTTAGTTTTCCTCTGCCTGCAGCTCGTGTGTGGCATTGAGGGAGGCCATTGCAGCACATATTTTGGAAACAGCCCTTCCCTGTGTCCTTACAGTATGTGGTGCTCACTAGAGCCTGATTTCAGGAGAACTCAGCACTCCTAGTAGCTGCCAAAATCAATGAAGTCTGAGCTTCATTAGATGAAGTGCTCAGGAGAGCCAAGTTCTTTGAAAAATCAAATCTTAGGTGCTTCCTAATGGATGCTTAAAATTAGCAGATGTTTTTGACCTGAACATGTCAGAGATGTTGTTGCCACCAATAGAACTGGAACAGTGAAATACCTTTGTCTGGCAAAACGACTCTAAGAGAGGCCATAGGTATTTGTTGAGCATCTGATACTATTGCAAGGAGCTGTATAGAAAAGCCCTTGAGGAAATTAGTAATTGTGCATTCACAGGAGGGTGTGAATGGAGTGTCAGTAAACAAGGTTGAGGTTCACGGGATGGACAAAGAGGAGAAAACAAAATCCTGAGTGGCTGCTCATTAGCTGAACACCTTCCATTCTGTTTAGGGAAATAGGAGCATGGGATCATGTAATTAAAGATTGTATCATGATGTGTATGCACAAGAGGGTTGAATTAAGGTGGTGGCTGCAGCCTTAATCCTGGCCTTTCATAACTTCCAAGTCCTTGACTTTGTAACCTCAATAACTCTGCCTTAATGTAGGGGTTGTTTGTGTGTAATTTAAATCGGCAGGACCTGAAAAGGAACCTTCTGTTTATCAAAGATATTGTTAACAAATGGTTTTGGGATGAAAAATCAAAGCAATCTCTTAGCTACAGAAGCTCTTTCAGACAACATATCTCAAGCAGACAGCGACTTGCTTTGCTATTGTTGTGCCTCCCTCTGTCAGCAGCGCGGGCTCCCCGCAGCCTGGCACCACATTTCATCTTCACTCTCTTGCACAACTGCTTTTGCACAACACTGAACCACTTTGTTTTCGGATTCCAGAGAGATGCAGGAGGCAATGGATTGCAGATTTCTGAAAGCAAAGCAAACAAAACAGAATCAAACCTTTCTGTGGAGGTCTCACGACTTGAAGAAATCGCCGGGATTCGTGGATGGGCTGCTGCACCCACTGTAGTTGACATCATGTCTCTCTTCACCAGTCCCTTGTGTCCTAAAATACCGTAATAGCGACAGTCTGAGAATCCTTTTCTCTTTTGCACTGTGCTTTACATCTGCCTTCCTTTGCCCCGGTGGTGTTTTAAGAGTGTTTGCAATTTTTTCCCCTAGGTAAATGATTTGAGGAACTAATTCTTCATCAGAAGAACACACAGTACATTGAGCTATTTTATCTGGAGGGAAATGAGTTATTATTATAAACATCTTCTTTTATTTTCTGATTTTGAAAGATTACAGGGACTGATCAGTGCACTGTTTTTAGACCTTTATGTCTTGTTTCTGCCAGAACTAAAATAGCAAATTATGAAACATGAGAAAGGTATTGGAGCATTTTCATCCATCAGTTTAAAAATTCTTCCTCAGTATAAAGGAAACACAGTATGAGTTGATGGAGATTGCCGGGATGGAATGGCAAATGTACTACCCTGGGATTGGAAGTGTTTCCTGATTCTGAGTCTTTGGTTGCATTTGTGCAGCTGTTTGTGTGTGTTGCTGTCCTGGATGCCCAGCTAATGATTCCCAGTGTGTGATGCTTCCCTGGAAGGGAGCTGAGGGCCTGGCACAGGTTGGGCAGAGAAGCTGTGGCTGCCCCATCCCTGGAAGTGTCCAAGGCCAGGTTGGATGGGGCTTGGAGCAACCTGGGCTGGTGGAAGGTGTCCCTGCCCATGGCAGGGGGTGGCAATGGATGGGCTTTAAGGTCCCTTCCAGCCCAAGCCATTGTGGGATTCTGTGCTGACCAAGCTGCAGGATTTCTCTCGGCTGTCCTCTCTAGGCATCTGAATTTCTTGCAAGCTAAACGTCTGCAGCAAATGTTCTTGGTGAATGTGGAGGTGGTTTTGTCTTTGTTCCTGATTGTGTGCTCTTCTATGGGAAGCACCTCTTGTGTCTCCCTGTGACCCGTCTTGGCCAGGCTGTGCTATGGCCACGCCCAGAACTTGGGAAGAATTTCAGATCAGCTTTTGTAGGCCAGTGAAAATGTATCTTTTCCCCCCCTTAATTGGCTTCTTCCTTCTGTGCTTGTGTTCCCTGTCAAATGTGATTAGTTTGTTTCTTGAAAACAGACAAGAGGTTCCAGAAGTGCCTTTCTTACAATTCTATTTGACACGGATGCTTGGACGTCTAAACTGTGGATGGGGCAGACTGGCAGCCTCAAGATTGCTTTTCTAAGTATTTGTGTTTAAGTGGAGTATTACATTGACATTTCATGACTATTTGATAATTCAGTGGTTTTCAAAAATGTCTAATTTCTTTATACTTAAAATATTGTTGGAATGAAGGATAAAGTTTTGGGCTCTGATATAAAGCTGTAGTGAACTTTAGCAAGAACCCGAGGAGCAAATAACTGTAGTGCAATTTTAGAACACTGCCGTGGTTATTTGGTTTAACTAGCACTGGACTGCAAGCTACTCCTGTTTTTAATAATCAGGTATGAAAAGCTGGACTTTACTGAGGTCACATTCAGTGCAAATTCAGAAAATAAGTTCTTGCAACACTGGAATTGTCATGATGGTTTGTAAAGATCAAGGCTTGAAATCTCTGAGCAGCCCCTGAAATGTTCACCCAGAGAAATTTCTGCATTTGCTACACACTGCACTTAAAGTGTCGCTTTTCATCCTGTGTTCCCAGAGAAAAATCCTGTAATAAGGAATGGGGCAGAATTCCTGTGATTTACATACGGTTTTTGATTGTTGTCCGAGGGCAGGGGCAGGAGGGAAGGGCAGCAGCTCATGGTGGGGTCCGTGGGGTGACCTGTGTACCACACAAAGCACTTCTGGGGTGCCACTGAGGGTCTGAGTTTTAATCAGTGAGTTGTCATTTACATAGCAGGAAGGTGGACTCTCCTGAAATAAATCAGGCACAGCTCCCTGAAAGCAGAACACTTGATGAGCATGTCCTCCCAGCCTCCTACCTGGAGAAATTATCTGAGGCCCCACAGAAGCCGCTTCTCCTTCCCTCCCCAAATGCAGGGTTTGGCTTGGAGCTGTTAATGTTAATTGGAGCCGGGGTGATTGCAGCGACACCCCACCAGGCTCCAGCAACCTCCCCACATCACAGCAGGGGCAGCTCTTCTCCACCATGGCATGTACACTGTATCAGGTTGATTAATGTGCCCAATAGAAATAAAACAAATGGCGTTTTTTTTAGATTATACAGTACACTCATAAATATTAATGCGCTTTTGTATTGAATTGCATGTAATTACATATTTATACATTTAAGTCACCTTCCTGATACACTTAAGGCACTTTACTGATGAAAGATATCTCTGAATAAGATGGTTTTAAACTGTGCCTAATATGTTTGTAGGATTTATTTAATAACGTGTGGGCTTGTATGCTGGCGGGAGAGCAGAAAAACCTCTGCTAAAGACTGGCTGTGTTCATGGGGTCTGGTGCTTAGTTTGAATCAGCGCCGTGGGTAGCTGCTGAAAAATACGTCTCAACATGAAATATTACTACATCTTCTTGTCTATTTAGATAAGGTCTGTGCAGTCCTGTCACCTTAGAGTAATTACAGCTTATTACTCTAATCATGGTGATGCCTGAAGTCTGTAATTAAGATTGTGCTGGCTAATGTAGGAGCAGGCAGCGTGGTACAGCCATTGTCCTATCTGAACAAGGGAGAGATAAAAACGGGAGGAGGGACAAAGGGCAGCGAGTGGGGAAGTGATTTATGCAGGGCTGTGGGTCCCAGCCAGGCACTGCCTCTGCCAAGCCCAGGGGCTCCGAGGGGCAGGATCCCTGTGTGTGTCTGACACAGTCCCGCACAGTTTGCACCCCCAGAGACCCTGTGAGATCCCTGTTGGAGCTGCTTAGGATGCATCCTGTCCACCTGGGTCTAAGCTTCATTCTTTTATCATGTCCTGTGGCAGTCTAGTCTGCAGATGAAGATTTTAATATATATTTCTGTAGACATATACATTTTAAGGCCAAGTCATGTATCTGTGGAAGGCAGTGACAGGTTCTACCATGCAGTCCCATAGCACAGGGGTTTGACCCACAGCACTTTGTAGCTTCTCTGCACTGGTGTCAGCTGGTGAAAAGCAGAGAGCTGTTCTGGAGGAACGGGGTTGTCTGAACACCAATCTTTATGTCTGCATTTCAAGCCCACCCTCCAAACAGGATTTAAGGTCCCTTTCACAATGTGCAGAACCCCGAGTTAGGTACCTATAGAGCTGTGTTGGCTCTATTTGGTTGTGAGCAGAGGAGCCACATTACTTTTGAAGATTCCTGCCAGTCATTCCTTCTGTTTCAGAAGGTGCCTTTTCATTCAGTTTGTGGAAGGCTTTGTGAATTTGGTGTCACTCATCTTTGCCATAGGTGTATATGCAGATTCTTTTGTTCCAATTCTGACAAGAGCTCCACATTCTTTAGGTGAGTCTGACAATTCATGAAACTTTCTGCAGTTGGCTGCTCCCAGGCACATCCACAGTGATCTGCAGAGTCTGACCCATCTTACACCCTCTTTAAAGCTAATGGGAACTAGTAATTTCATGATGGCAAGTTCTAGCCCCATTAGACATTTTATAAGCATCTGGAAACCTGCCACCATTTCATTTAGATCACTCATAGCTGGGGGGGAAAAAATCCGACAAAAGCTTCTTAGTCATTAGAAGAATTTATTTTTTTTTCCCCGAAAGTTTCCCTTTGTTCACTCCCTCAACCTTTCACATTTAGACTGAATCCTCTTAATAGCATTTCTATCTACAAACATGGACTCTGTGTTTTAACTTTAGCCCTGCTGTTTTAATGTACTACTCATAAAGCATTTGATTTTTTTTATACTGACCTGAAAAAAAATAAAGATTGTTAGCAGCACAGTCTTAAGTTACAAATCAGTTCTATGATAAAATATCTAATTGTTTTTTTATAACCTGCCTTTGCTATGCAGGAGGTCCAGGGATGTTTGTGGATGCTGCAGTTTTATGAAGCAGTGGATGATGAGCATTGGTGAAATGGTTGGTCACCACATGACACCTGAGAATTTGCCATCCTGCATTCAGGGCATGTAGCTAAACCTCAATCCCTCCTGGGAAGGGAGGCAGAAGATGTGTTGAGGAAAGGCGTTCTTCTTGCTTTTGATTTCCTTGGGCTTCTCTGTAGGATCTCTCAGGTTGAGCTCTCAAAGCATAACACAAAGATCAGTGCTGCTACTGAGTTCTTGCTCAGAAGGTGGAGGAACCAGGGAGGAGAGACGTGAGGTTCTTAAAATGCTGATCCTGCTTTATAGCTGAAGATGCTAAAATTCTTTCTCATGAGATTGGATAAGGCTCCTAACTTTTGGGATATGGATAACACCGTGAAGAAAAGCCTGGGATATTTCCTATGGTGTCTTAGGTGAATAAAAAATAGAAAAAGTGTCTTATAGCTTCTGTTCAATATTCCCATCTTTAATACTTGTAATATCAAAGGTGAATAATGACTGTCTTCAGTATAATTAATCATCTCATTGGTTTCAGTTATGAATTTTGTGAAGCTCTTGTGTTTTAGAGAGGCATTTAGGGAGCATTCTTTAATTAAAGCCAAACTGATTTTTGCCTTTAGGCATGTTTTTTTGCATTAAAAGGTGGCATAATTTTCATTCTATTCTCCTGAACCACAGTCTGTATGTGACAGAGGGGCCAATAGCCCAATTCCTTTCCTGCTGTCAGTTATAATATTAAGTGACAGCAGACAAAGCTGAAAGGCTACGAGATCACAGAGGGCTTTGTGGTGGGGCATGGGGAGCTCCTGGTCAAAGCAGCCAGGATTGTTACTAGAGAGAGCTGAATGTATTACACTATTTCATGCCCCTCACATGGAGGTACCAGATCCTTACGTAGGGAGCCCTTGGAGGAGATGTGACTCAGCAGATTGTATTTATTGGATGCACCATAGGCACTATAACTAACATCTTTCCAATAGTTCTTCTCTCGTAATGGATTCCCCTGCCTCTTCTTCCTCTGCATTTAATTCTGTGTTATTGAAAAAGATGCATTTCAAGTGACATTTATTTGAAATAAAAATAGGGGTTCTGTGTGTTGCAGATTATCAGTGAGAAAGTAGCTGTGGGCTGAGTGACAAAACTCATGTTTGTGTTACAAGACTGGGGTGTTTTTTACAGGCAGACATTGATTCTGGGGGCTAAAGGGTCAGTTACAAAGTTTTCAAATATAAGCTGAATTTTTGGGCACTTTTCACCCCCCTCCTTGAGATTTGGAAATCTTCTGCTTAAGTCAGTTTTGAGGGAAACATCCCCTGAAGGCAGTGGAGATTCATTTGCCCTAATGGGATTTAGGTCAGCTCATGCCTTGGCTTATCAAATACAAGAAATAATAAGAATAAATATGAAAAGTCAAGCATTGTTTAAATCAAAGCAAGTCATTAATTTAAACATTATAAACATATGCTGTCTTCTAAGTGTGTGTTCACTTGATGCATGAGATGCTTTGGATAATTGTGAGGTTGATGGTTTGAAATCTCAAGGAGGATATGTTTGCTTCCATGCACTCGCTTCACCTGACCGACTTCACTTTGCATTTGCCCGTGCTTTGGTAAAGTGGACATCAGGGAGGACTGGCTTCTTCCTTTTCTGGTGGCTGTAGCGTTGCCTCCTGAGTGCTTTGCTGGTCACCCAGAATCGCTGCTTCAAGAGGCCAACAAATCAGAGCTGTGGCTTAACTGCTGTGTTTTTCTCCCCTTCCTTGTCCCGCTCCCTCCCTCTGCAGAAGGATGTAGCTTTGAAACCTCAGGAACGTGTGGAGAAGCGACAGAATCCTCTGGCCAAGAAGAAACGGGAGGCACTTACCAATGGGCTGTCATATCTCCCAAAAAAGAACAGACTCCACCACCACCAGTACAGCTCCGACCGGGAAAATGATCGGAACCTGTGCCAGCACCTCGGGAAAAGGAAGAAATTACCGAAGGGTCTCAGACAGGTGGGAGACAAGTCACGTGCTGCGGGGAGGGAGGGCTTTGGCTCTTGGCACATGGTATGTAGAAGCCAATTTCTCATTTTGTGGTGTTTTTTTCTTGGGCTCTCGGGTGGCACTTGGTTCTGTGTCCTGCCAGCAGCAGAGATTGACTGAGCAGGAGAGCAAGTGGTGTGTTGATGGTAGAGCTGATCTGATTAATAAATGTGCAAAGGTTGGGAGAGCTTTCCACAGGCTGGCTGTGAGGCTGTCAGGGCAAACAAATGTGGTCTCTCTATTACATTGCAAGGCCAACTTTGTCCTATAAACATGCATTCTTGTCTTTAGACTTTGTGAAAGGAAGCATAAAGACCCCCTTGGAACATCAAGGGCGAGGTGAGGTAATTGGAAGAAGGGCAGCTGTTAATCAAGACAAAGCTCTGAGACCACTAATGGTGTGAGGACCTAGTTTTAGGGTGTCAGGGGCACCAGTGTCTTCTCCTCTGGGTTACTCAAGCAAGAACTTCTGCCTTCCCAGCAGTGTTGTGCCCTTACCAGGGTAGCTGTGGCACACGTGGGGCAAGAGTGAGCAGGTCACATCCAGGGTTGCAGAGGTTGAGGCTGGAAACATTGGATTCTTCTTCATGACTGTGTTGTGTTTGTTCTGCTTTTTAAAAAAGAAGAAAGCATGACAAGTGTGATTTCTATGATGCAGATGCAGAAGAAAGAGATAATAGTAAAAAGGTCAGTTTTTGCTTACATTTGAATGATATTAATGTCTTGAACCAAAATTTACGTGTCTGATGGCGGTGGTTGATATATGGAATCAGTCTATACCCTTGTTTAGCGCAAAGCAAACATTACTTTGCAGAGAAACTTGTGGAAAAGAGTGAGAATTCACTGCTTCTCATTTTGTGAGCTCAGGGAAATGGAAGGAACATTGAGGATGACAAGTATGCTGACTTGTATTCAGTTTTGATATTCAGAGTTACAGAAGCTGGGAAAAAATGGGTTTTCATGATGATTTTTAAGCTTACACTGTATATAGAAAGAAAATAAGAGATTATACAGTACTTCAGCAGAGCAAACAGATTGTAAAAATGCCTGTTCTACACTACCAGAGCTGTTAAAGGTATTTCTTCTAATTTAATTTTACTTGGCATTTCAAAGGGAGGTGGGGAAAACTTTTCAGGATAGTTGATGCAATGGTTATAAGTAGATATTGAAGGTTGCTGCGTTTCCTTGACTATTTGCTGTGTTCACCTACGTGGTCCTCCCTCTGTTCTGTTTTAGTATGTCAGATGGTAAATGGACCTGCTTTGGGCAGTAGGAACTGGCCTTTGCAGAACTGACTTTTCCCCTGTTTGACTCCCCGGCGTGGCCTGTTGTCAGGTGGAACCTTTCTGCCCAGAATTTCAGCTGTGAAGGAAATTGGCCTTGCTGCTGATGGGGGTTAATTGTGAGGTGATGTTTTTGGGAATACGCTGGCCTGGAAGGTATTGAGTTGGCAAATGTCATGGAAAATGCTTTTCCCTTGAGCTGATAAATCTGAGTACTTTGCTTAATTCCTGAGGGATCAGACTGAGAGGAAATAAAATATCTTGCTCAGTATAAATGTAATACATTTGGGAGGGGTGTAGCTCCTTGGGTAAGAGCTTTTTAGTCTCATGAACAGTGTAGGTGCTGACAAACCCATGCAGCTTTGGCACTTAGACAAGGAAAAACAATGTCATGGAAAAAAGACTATAAAGTTCTTTGAAAAGGCATGCCCACCAACTTCATAGAGGGAGTTTCTGGTAAACATTTTCTTATCTTCTTTCAAGACAAATGGTGAAAACCTCAAAAGAAGGATGTGAATTATTAGTTCTGAGGGTGGTTTTCTCTGATAATGTTACAGTTTTCCTCCTCCAGTGACTCTTGGTTGCACACCTTGGGTTGCTTTCCCCACCCAGGTCCATCCCACTGAATTCCTGGGCTCTTGAAGGGGAAGCAGAGTTGATTGCCAGCCTTCTCAGATGGCAGCAATCCGAGCAGTGGGACCACTGTCACTTGTGCTTGACACAGTGGGAGTGTCCAGAGCCATTTCAAGTTCAGGAGGCTTCTGGATGTATATGGTGTCCTTGCTATATTAGGGCTATATATTTTATACATAAACAGTTTAACCTGCCTCTCATGTCTGGAAGAATCCTGAATTGTCACATGTGAATACTGTAACTGGATGGCAGGATGCAATCCTAATGCTGTCACTTTCATTCCCGTGCTGGCCTAAGACCTTGGCTACAGTCTGTCCCTGTTGGGAAATGTTTTATACCTGGAGCTGTCGTTCGTAGTTTTAGCAGTGGCTGACAGTGCTGTTGGATATGCCCTTCTGTGAAATCTGTTATCTGCTGGAAGTGACTCTCACTGCAGGATTTAGGGTATGGAGCTCCCTCGTCAAACAGATTTAGTTAAAGTCAGTTATTGAAAGCACTGCTAATTAGTTTTCAGAGAAAATTCTTAAAGTGTTCATGCAGGTATTTATCCAGCTCTGCTGAAATGCCTACAGGTTTATTGAAATCCAGAAAATGTGAAACTGTAGGTTAATTAAGGCTCATATTCTACTAGCGAGAAGACTTTTGAACTCTGCTTTGTGAGCTTTTATAAATGTACTTATTAAATGCCTCAAGGAAATTTTAGTTGGCGTTAAGCAAACATAAGACTCATCAGAATATTTCTCCAGCGTTTTAAATTTAATTTCCTTTACATTAATTGGTGATGGCATGTTTTTATGTGTTTTCTGTAAAAATCATTTGGAAATCTTAAAGTGAACATTTTTAGACTAGTAAAAGGGTGGCAAATATTTTTAAATGAGTTTTAATGAGTTTTTATTCCTTGAGGTCCGAGCACAGTGGGGCATGCCAGGAAACAATGAGTTCTCAGAGCAGGAGTGTTGAGAGTATTTTGATAATTGAAAGGGAAGGATCATTTCTCTTTGTTCAGTGGGTGTGTGTTTTGGAAAGAGCAGAAGACACTGACTTTTGCTACCTCCATCATTTCCTTCATTGTTTTGTTCATCTGCTGGGAGATTCTTGTGTCTTCTTGCAGAAAAGGATTGTCTCTGGAAATCCTTCTAAACCAGCGACCTGCCTGCTGGGCAAGGGGTGTCTTAGCTGGCTGTGTCTGTGTGAGAGCCAGCTGCTGCTGGGCTCTGCCTTCACCACCTGATCCCAAAGACACTTGCAGAATATCAAATCCCAATCCCAGATACAGCAGGGAAGGAGACAAATGGTAATAAATACAGGGCGGGTGGTGAATAAAGGGAAGGAAACTCAGGATGGAGAGATGAATTAAGAGGTAAATTTTAATGAGATAAAGGCAAAATGGGAAGCAGAAAGGGGTACCCTGCTGATTCTGGCAGCCATCAGCTACAAGCATTATAAACTATTAGCTTGCACCTTGTAGTGCATTACATGAATCAATTAAAGGGGAGGGAGGGAAGCACTGAAGACATTCCTCCTCATTAAGTCCGCAATCCCCTTGGCAGTCTCACCCCGAATCTATACATCTTAAATTTGAGAGTGCTTTGGATGGGCATCATTGTCCCCTGCCATCCCCACATATGAGCATCCTGTCATTAATTGTGTTGTGGATGTAGGGACAGCACACTTGTCCCCCGGTGCAGAGGTGCATCAAACCTGTGGTGTGGAGCGTGAAATGACCACTGTGTGATGAGTGTTTAATCACACCTACAGCCAGAATGGCCTTTGCAGGCTCTCAGACAAGCCCCTGCATGGCAGGTAATGGGAGCAGAGCGGGAGGTGGGTGTTTGCTGCCTGGGTTGCGGTGACACTGGTCAGGAGGGGAGCAGATGGGTTTGATTGTCACCGGCAGTGTGATCCCAGGGAGAGCTGACTGTGGTGACAAGCGATTTACAATGTGCTATTTACAGTTTGGGTTTGCAGTCTCTCAATGACATCTGAGTGCTCTTTAGCAACTGCTTTCATTACTGCTTTTCTAAGAGCTGCTAATTGAAAATGAAATTATGGGTGGGCTTTGGGAGTGCCATAGCAGCTACAAGTATTATACACAGCCACGGAGAACTGTTTCATTTCTTTGACTCCCTACTTGGAGCTCTGTGCGAGGGACAAAAGGAGTATGTATTTGTGCAGTGTGAGGTCAGACACCTCGGAAATCCTGCCTACAGCATGTGTGCACGCAGAGTGAGTGATGAAAGCTTGAATCTCCTTGTACATGGCTGCTGGGATCTGGGATTACTTTACTGGCAGCCAGTGGGATTTGGTGACTATAAAAGTTCTGAAGATCAGGAAGGAACCTGGGCCACGAAGTAGCTCATGCAGGACAACGGAGGGATTTGGAAGCCGTGCAGGGGCCTTGGGGCTGGTCTGGCTGTGTATGAAGTGACAGGAAACATTGCTACCAACTCACAGAGTGTGGGACAGTCGTGTGCCTCGGGATTAGTTCCAGCTGGGATCAGGTCAGCAGGGATACAGCCATGCATTGATGGAAATGGAGATAATTGTTCCATTCTATCTGTAAAGAGAAAAGTTGTTTGGTGTGTTGATTTATTTTTTTTTCAATTTCAAAATACTGGTGCAACCACTTTGGAATGACTGGATTTGCTGTTTGTGTTGCAGCCGACACACGTGGTTTGATTCTGTGCAAGTGTTGCCAAGAGTTTGAAGGCACCCACAGCAAATGTCACCAGCAACAGGACTTGCAGGGGCCACTGGTGTAATGAAGTTGTGTCTGCTCAGTGTTGCTGTTGTGTCACCCGAGGCATTGTTTCTTAATCTACCATCTTAAACAACATTTAATTTGAAAAATAAACTATGAAATTATGAAAAAATCAGTTTATTCTGAAACAATAGAAAGGGCCGTATCCAGGTAACTGTGCTTTGAGGTTACATCACAGCGTGCGTGGGTGTAGTTGCACAGTAGGAGAAGATAAAGGGAGATGGGTAGGTCTGAGTTTTGAGGATTTATAAGATGGAAGAGGGGAAGGAGTGAAGCAGTGGGGCTCTGAGCAGGTCTAGGCTGGGCTCTGTGGGGGTTTTTGAGGGGTAAATGTTACACAAGGGTGTGTGTGTGTGGGGGGGATATGCCCAGAGAGGGGACCTGTTGTGTGAACATCATCTGTCTCTGCTAATGTCCAGCTCAGTGTCCTCTAGTCTGCCAAGGTGCTGTGAAACACTGAGAGCTTCCTGCTGGCCCATTGGTAATTTCATCCTTGGAAGGGCCCTGCACTTTATTGTCACACAGGCACCGTGTGTGGGTTTCTGTGTGTGTGTGGGGGGGCTGTGCTGAAGGCAGGGCTGCTCTTCAGTTGCCCCTCTCATTTCCCTCTTGGAAAGCGCTGCTGGTGACAAACAGTGCTTGAATTACAAGCATTTTGTGATTCGTGACTGCTGTTCTCCTCTGATCAGAGGCCACGGAAATCTCCAGCTGCACTTAACCTGCAGTCACTGTATCCTGTGTGTCAGCTGTGAAGGCACCCAGCTGCTTGAAAGCATCCAAACAACTTCTGGGCCCTGGTAATATAGAACTGAGCTCAATGGGCACAGAAGAGATTGTTGTTCTCTGCAGGAAGGACTGAAAACTGGTGCGTGGCTCGGTGTGCCTGTTGTTCCGCACTGCACACCCCCCCGGCTTAACCGAGCTCCTCAACAGGCCCTTTGGATTCCGTGAGAACACACACAAAACCAGGCGCACCACGTGAAATCCAGAGCCATTGAGAAGGCCACGTGTGCCACCAGGACACGGCTTGCCGAGGGGGCAGGGCTGTGCTCCGGAGCAGACACCTGCATCCATTGATCGGTGCACGGGAAAGCTGCCACTTCACTGAGGCTCTGCCTGCAGTGACGTGTCACAGGCGTTTCCCCCGCTTATAATCACCAGTTTCACCTGCAATTTTTCAATAAGCTATTGAATTATACCTCTCTAAATGATACACTGCGAATCCAGTGGGTCATAATTGCTAATGATGGTTCTGAAAGACTTTCATTTGACTGTAATTAGGTTTGCAAGCAATCAGCTGCCCTTATCAGGAGTGGAAACTCATATAATGTAAAATACAGGCTGGTGGGAACGGAGTGTTTTCTTAAAAGGAGGAGGGAAAAGGAAGATGTTTCATTAGCAGAAGCTGTGACATATTTTAACACCTTGAAAACATCATGTGTGAAATTAATTCTGTTCAGTATTGTACCATCTGGCAATGTTATTGTTCTGTATATATTGCTATGTACAGTGTGCTTTTTTCATCTGGGTATGAGCCTGTGTTTGAAATAGGAATCATGAGTCAAATTGATTACTAAGGATGTTATCCCTGCTAGATGGCTTAAAAATATGTATTGGGAAATCCCATGGACTCAAAATGGCTTCTCCATGGAGAGCTTCCCTTGCAGAGCTGATGAGGTTGGAAGAAAAGGGCCTTGTTTTTGCCATGCCCCTGTCCTGTGAGTGAGTGTGTGTGCTCAAAGGCAAGAGGAACTCTATCCAGGTACTGTTTATTGATGCTGAAGTAGAAAATGCTGTATCTTAGACCCAGTACCATGATAATTGTTTTACAGTGTCGCCTGGTTTGATCCTGCCTGTGCTGCTGCACCAACCCCCGAGCTCGGAGTCTGCCGTAGCTCCAGGCACAGAGTCCCCAGCTGTAGATGCAGAAGAATATAGGCCTGGACCTTGGTTATAGGCTGGTGTTTGCCCACTCTGGCTAAAATATCAGCTGTCGGGCAGTGCGGATTGTCCCTTAACCAAGGACTCAGAATGAACATTAACACCTGACGTGGTGACCAGTGTGATTATTGTGGTAGTGTCACTTCTAGGTGGTAGAGCTCGTACAGCCAAGGAGGAGCATGGAAGCACTTGGGTCATATCTGGAAACAGGAATAAGTGGTAGGATGTCAGTATCTCCCACGATGTGAGCTGATGGTCCCTGGGCTGTGGCAGAGGAAGGGTGTCTCTGCCTCCTCTGTTGCTGTTGTGTTGTGTGTGATCAGCCTTGCAAGGAAATGAGCAATGTTGGCATGTTTTTGTTTCTAACACAAATGTTGCCACTCTTTGTTCTCTGCCCTGCTGCATCTCACTTGTCTTTTGGCTCCAGTTTACTCAGCTGTGAGATGGAGTTGCCACAGATGTCACAACCCTGTTACCTGAGCAGGTAATGCTGCTGGGAGAAGGTGCCCCTGTTTGCAACCACCCACCCACTTCATCCAGTGTGACACAAACTCCCAGCAGATTCCAAACTGAAAAAAGGACATTAGAAACAGTGGCTTTTGGGTTAAACTAATTATATTAATCAGATGTCTTGAGAATTTTAGTAAAAAAAAAAATACTCTTGTGCACAGAGCAGTTATTGTCTCTCAGGATTATCTTTTTTCTTTTAATGTTGGCACCCCACTTTAATTGAAAACTTAAATGATTGTCAAAGGTGCCGGGAAGTGAACCATATTTTAAATGTGCAATGCAATCAATTGCTGTCTTAAAAGTTTCCATGCATGTTACCAGTAAGGAATTAAACAAAAAATTAATTTTGACTGCCTCTGCCTAGAGATAAATTAAACTCTAGCTTAAGTGATATGACAGTATAATAAAGTGACCATTTTGAATTAAAAAAGAGAAATCATCCAGAACTTTTTAAAATATTTTTTTTGTATTCTAGAAATAAATTTAGGCCAAGACTTCTAACCTATAGATTGCCTCATGGATTAATTGGAAGCACAGAAGTTCATCCTCAGATTTGTTATGCAAAATTGGAGTGCCGAAGCTGCGTTGCTTGAATCTTCTTTTCTCCTCCACAAACTCAATATTGTCCAAGGCAGGAGGTGTGGGAGGATGGACTTTGACGTGGCTTGGCGGTGGGAGCGGAGTCTGGTGCAGGGTGGGCACAGGGAGAACGTGGAAGGGCCACGGGAGCAGAAGAGCAGCCTCAGGAGCGTGTCAGCCTCCTGCTGATGCTTTAGGTCTTGGTTAGGCTTTTGCAACCTTGGGTCCAGCTCCTGAGTGCTGTAACTCCATGGACTCGGGCACAGACATAGACCATGGGCTTGAGAAATATGTGGAGATGGTTTTAAAGTATCAGTGAACAGCCCTCTGAGGAACTGTTCCCTTACCCAGGGGTGTGGAAGGCTCCCTTGTTCGACCTTTCCAAGGGGAAGCAGTTCCTTGAATTGGGTGAGCTATTTTCCTGTCTCTGAGTAGACTAAAGGCAGGACTCCTGCTGTTCCAGCTCGTTCCAGCCCCTCTGCTGAGGAGGGAGTTGTGACTGTCCTGGGTCTGAATAACTGCCTTTTGGGCTGAGATTTGTCCGAAGTGGGAATCCGACGGCAGGGGGAATGGCAGTGGATGGCAGAGCCCTGTGAAACTCCAGGACTGAGCTCACACGATCGCTGTCATGCTCTGCAGGGCTTTGGGATGCCATGGTGGAGTTTTTGGCCCTTCCTGGGTTTAGCCTGGCAGTGGTTGAGGAGGGGAGGCTCTGGACTGTGTCCCCAGAGGTGGCACAGCGTTGCTGCAAGAAACACTGTGTGGTGCTAAACCTTCTGCTATTTATTTCATTTTGGCCAAAAATGGTCTTTGTATAAAGCTCAGGAAAAGTACTGATAAACTTCCTCAACCCTGAGGAGATTGTTCTCTATGAGGTTTCACAATTCTCTAAAATCAAGGCATTTTTAATTTGTGCCCAAATCCACTGAAATGGAACAAACTTTTAAATCTAAGTCCCAATTTCCTATGTTTAACCCTTTATCAACACTGTATGATCTCTGTGCACTAGGAACGCTGGCTTTGTTATTAGCAAAACATGCCATAGTATTTTTTTCACTGAGCTTGCTGTACTCTTAAATAATTCCAAGGGATATTTTGAATTGAAGGGAATTGAATAACACAGTGTGGCCATTACTGTGTAAGGCCAGACTGCTAAAACAGAAACAAACTTTTGTTCTGATCTTTCCCTTGAACAATTTTCTCTGCTCAGTATTAAAATACAGTGAGTTCTATGAGCAAAAATGAAAGAGTTACCCTTAAGAAAAAGTTACCATTGCTAAAAGAGAACAAATATTTTTATAGAAGATTGACTGCAAAATTTTTTGTGGTTTTGTATTTCCAGTGCTGTTGGAAATTTGTCTCTAATATTGGCAACACTGTACAGGCCAGGACAAAATACTTACTCCTGGTGTGTTCCATGTTGTAATAGTCAGTGTAGGATCAGTTTCAGATTTATCTGTCTATTGGATCAGCTGCTGGGAAGACTATTGGAATAAGTCATTCTATTGTGAATGGACTTTCTTAAAGAGTCCCTCCTTACTCAGGAGAGTGCACGAGCCTGTCCCTGGCCATGGGCTCTGCCTTATTCCACTGAGGGGCTCTGGAAGCAGGTGTTTTCAAGAAAAGGGAATTCTTCACTTTCTCCAACTAAAGTAGAATTGCTGTTACAGTTTAATCACAGTGCCTCGTCATATGGAAGACACCAGAATACTGTGGTCTCTGAAGTCCGGCAACACAAAGATGTAGGAATAGGATGTTAGTCTTTTTAGATCTGTCCATGTGTGAACATCCTCAGACATCAGATGTATTTAAGGTAAAGAAGGAGTTTGACAAAATATGACACAGGTGTAAACTAGTGCAGGAAGTTAAGCTTTCAACCCAAAACCTAGTGAGATCATGCAAGAAATTGTGGGAGAAGGAAGAAGGAAAATAATTGGTGTTCAAGCACAAGTTGATTTAGGCCACAAAAAAATAAAAAGCTAAATGCCATTAAAGTCTCTGACAGAAAAGAGGTGAATCACTGACGTCAAAGTTCATGTGTGTCCCTTGGCCTCCCCAGGTAGTGGAGTTACGAATGGACGTAGAAGCCCACAGGGTTAAAAAAGAAGTGACTTCTCTCTCACACAACTCTTTTCTGCATCAACAGAGAAATGAGAGAGAAGACCCCAAGTTTGCTCATAAAATGCTGTCAAGTCGAAGCCCTGGTGGCCCTGCTAACCCTGACCCCAGGTTCAAGTCCTCAAATCAATAGAAATAGTACAGCTGAGAATGGGTGTAGAACTGGAAGCTGATGTTTGACACTTTCTTTGAGATTTCAGGTTGGCTTTTTCTAAATATTTTAATAATAATATTTCAGTTGCAAAGCAGGTGGATTTTGTCCTAGCCATAGGAGGCAGCAGACCTTTGTAACATGAATTTTCTCCATGGTATTTTTATTTTTGTCAACTATACTCATGATTTCCTTCTAAACAGGTTTTACTCTGATCTAGTTGAACAAAAAATCTCCTACTTTGTTAACTAAAAATAAAATCAAGTGCCCAAGGCAGGCAGAGGGTTAATAAAAATGGAAATTCTGTTAAAATTGCTAATCAATCTATTTAATGTTTTATGGTCTCCCCTCCCCCAAACACATGTTCTTTTCTTGTAAAGCACCTTATTGCTTCCTGCTTGTTTACTAGCTTTTAGCAAGTCAAGCAGCATTCAAATTGCTTTGATGTTAATTATAGAACCTGTTCAATAGGGCTTGCTAGGTGAAGGAAAATAGCTCCTATGTTTAAGAAAATAAATTAATATCCAGACAAGTGCTCTGTGCTTTGGTTCTGAAGAAGAAAATGACAGGATACTGATGACTTAGTGTTGTGTTGTCAAATAAAAGCTATATTTGGGTGACTTGCTGCTCTCAGTTTGCAAGATTTGGTATTAGTTGTCTTCACTTCTCTTGATGATATAGAACAATGTGCTGACAACTGATTCTCGTCACTGTAAAAGGAGTGAGTTTCAACATCTCTGGTGCCAAAGGAAAGGGTTGCAGAAACAGGGATTTTGCCTTAGCCCCAGAAGCTGTGACTCACGAGCCCTTTGGGTGCTGGGCCATCCCAGCGGGTCTGGCTGTCCTGCTCTGGACCGTGGCCCAGCCCAAGCTGCACTTACTTCACTTGGTTCAGGTGCATTATTTCAGCTGTAGCTCAGTTTGAGGATTTATACAAATACTCTTTCAGTGTAGAAGAACCTTGAGATGTCTCTGAATGAACTGCCCCCTGCTCAGGTCCAAGTCAGGCATTCGATTTCCAGACATGACCCTGGGAGAGCCCTTGGCTGGGGGGAACTGGGGACCAGGACCTGCTGTGGTCTCTGCCAAGCCCCAGCCTCCTTTCCCCACGTTCATCCTCTATGAAAGTGTGTTTGATCATAAAGAACTTGTCTATCAATTCCTAGTCAAGGCACGAAGGTTTAATCGGAGAATTTGTGCAGTGTTTGGAGATCTTCAGAGGAAACGTTCAGTACCTGTGTGATAAATGAATGCTAATAATCTGTGCCACACAGTGCTGTAGCCATTGCAGGTGACTGGAGTTGGTGCTGAATGACTGGGGAGCAGCTCCAGGAAGCAATGCAAACCTTTAGCTTATTAGTGGCTTTGTATTTATAAATTAATAACAGTACACAGAGGGAGGCTGGATTGTGCATCATTACCAAATGCTTCGGAAAGATCCAAAGTCAGATTTGTGGTCTGATGTTTCCTGTAAGAACTGCAGTGCTTTCCATGATGGAAAGAGTTTATTTGCAGTACTAAGGCTTGTGCTTTCAATATTTTAAATGAACCTGTGCTTTAATATGCAATAAATACTGAAAATGACCCCCTTAAACTTTATTCATTATCATAATGATATATTTTGATATAACCATTACTGGTGGGCTATTACTGGTCTAAAGCAAGGACCAGAGGGTGTGTTGTTTCCAGAAGGAGTAAATGTATGAAATTTTTGTGCTATTTTAGAGTGATCATAAAGCATTTCCAGGAGTGAAACTGTATGAGACTGTAACACTGCATGGGAGGAAAGAGATCTTACCTATCAATAGCAATGCAAGGCTTGTAATTTTAAGTCTTTCTAATTTAAATCATGAAAATCTGTTTTTCATGAATAATTCAGAGGTCTGATTTAGTAGAATTATTTCCATCCCATGTATATTAAGCAGCCAACCTGCTATGCCAGCTCTGTTTTCAGACACTGTTGATGGGGGGTTTCTCTTTCCTGCAGAAATGATCATCTTTGTCTGTTAGAAAATAAAGCTGCTGTGGTATTTTGTCCTTTTGATTGCATGAGGATTTCTCTTTAAACCTTGTAGGCTAAAATTCAAGCTGAAGAAAAATAAACCCCTTACTACAGGAGCTCCTAGAATTCAATTTGGAGAGAGTAAACCTTGTACTATATCCATTAGGAAAATGGCAGTATTCTTCCATTTCCTGATGTTATTCAATTACTTACCCTGCTTCCTGCTTTTAGTGTAAACTGTATATTTTAGCTCGTGACCTTTGACAGCAAATTGAATCAGAAGTGGAGATGCAATGAAGGTTGAGTTTTTTTAAGACTTTTTAAAAGCATGGATGTGTAGGAAATTTCGGAGTTTGTTTTGTTGTTTTTAGAGGTTTGTTTGTTTGTTTGTTTTAACAAGCCTTGCTGTGGATTTTGTAGTATAATGCATTTTGCTTGGAAAAAAGGAAATTGAAGTTAATGTCCTTCCTCTTTTGCCCTGGAAAAGGCACAGCCTGCATAGCTGCTCTTGTTAGTGCCTGTCTGCTGAAATTAGCATTGCATATTTTTGTTAATACCAATAAAAGTGGAGTTTGTTTAATTTAGAATCAAACCCTTGTTTGGATTGGATTAGCACTTTAAGAAAAATATTTAACTTGTAAAGTGATGCAACATAGGTCGACCTAATCTTTAGCTCCTCCAAGACTGTAGCTCATTTACAAGCTTTAGATCATACTATTTCCCTTACACTTGTGAATCGTGTTAACACATTAAAAAGCCCAAACCAGTGTATTCACGTGAAGCTTTACAACATAGGTACCCCAAACCTACCTAAAACTCTGTAGGAACCACCAGTAATGATGGTGCTGCCCAGCCCAGCCATGCCCAGCTGCCTGCTCCTGATGCAACTTCTCACACATGGTGTTCCTGGAGCTTTTTTATTAACTGTTGAATGAGAGTTTAGTAGTTTTTAGCTTTATCTGACCAGAATTCCTTCATGTCACAGTTCTCCCCAAAATTCATCATTTTTACTGATCCTGTGTCTTTATAGAACAATGACATTTTGAGGGCAGTTAGAGCCCTTTGGTGCATTCAGAACTTGCACTTGGATTGAACTTGAACAGAACGTGAATTTAAGAAAAAAATCAAGAGATGTCTTAATTTTTTTTCCTCTAATGTAAAGCAGCGGGGACTCCCCTTCCTTGGCTGCAGGAGCAGCCTCACCTGCACTGTTGTACTGTCAGCTTGCACTGGCACTAAAATCTTTTCTTCTATAATGACTTGCAAAATTTCCAGGTCTGTACACAGGGCGGAGTTGTGTCCTGGTCTGTCCTGAGCCTGGGAGGGAGCTTGGCTTTCTGTGTATCCATGTGTCTGACCTGGTACCAGAGCAGTGCTGCTTCGTGCTGTGTTGTTCTGCAGGCTGTTCCAAGATAATACTGAGCTCTTTCTTGTTCTGGCTACAGAAATGCCAAGTGTTTGTTGAACATCTGTCAGTGTGTTCAGATTATTAACCTAACTTCTGCTCGTTTATGTTAATGAAAACATTTGAGCTCCATAACAAGCCTGTGTTCCTCGTGCTACCAGTCTCGCTGAAATCCAGCTGAGGGGTTGACACAGTCCAAGCCCAATGGCAAAGTGTTGGCAATTCCTCCCCCAAAAGTGTTGCTGTACCCTGTGCTGCCTGGCCTGCAGGCTGGCACAGCTCCTCAGTGGTTGTATTTAAGACTCTAAAGCATCATCATATTTTGGAGCAGACTAGAAAATAAGGGAATTGGACACGAGAGCTGTTTCCAAATCTGGCATCTGTACCCAGCCAGGTGTGGTCTGTCCTACTGGTGTGGCGTGTTCCACGTTGGCTCGCACGTTACTGTGACAACAGAAGAGCCTTGAGCACAGGGCAACACAAAGCTGGCGAGGGCAGGACGCAGGAGTGCCGTGTGGGCAGGTCCTTTCAGTCCAGAAGCTGTGGGATCTGCATACTTGGAGATTTCCACATCTCTCCTGAGCAGCTTGATCTCTCCTGAATCAGCCTCACTTGGACGAGGTCACTCCTGAGGGCCCTCCAACCCTAACTGTGTGTCCCGCTGAGCGAGTGATTTCTGGGAACAGAAACTGCTGTCTATTACAGTTACTCGGTGTCCGCAATCAGGTTCTTGGTGTAACACGGATAACAAGCAATGCTGAAGCCAGCCGAGGGAATGGCCTTTGTTTGTTAGCACACAGTTTTTGCAAGTTGAACTAAAGGACTGATCTCCTTTTTGGTCTGCATGTAGTCTGCTGGGCAGCAAATTGCGCTCAGAGTCGTTCTTCCAAGTCCTATAACCTTTTACTACAGATACTATTAATAAAAGTATTAATTACTCTGTTCGGGAATTAGAATTTCGTAATGAAACCTCAAACAGAAAACTCAAGCCAGGTTGGCCAAATGTCATGGAACACTCAAACTTAAGCTGAGAGTAAAATAAAAGTCTGAGTTGCTTTAAGGTTTACGGTTGAAAGAATGTAAAACTTTTCAGCCTGTCCAAGTTTTGACAGAAAACCTTGTAGTACTTGGCAGGCCTGGCTGGATTTCCTTAAGTGTGAAATGCAAGATAAAACTGGGGACTCAGAGCCAAGCACAACGAAACGAGAAGGTTCTCCTGAAACAAAGAGAAGTGGAGATGCACAATTTTTTCTCACAGCTCTCCTTCAGCTCCTTGCCTGGTTCCATGGGGTGTGTGGGCTGGAGCATCCCGAGCACAGCGTGGGGAGCTGTGGGAGGAGGCGCAGCTGGAAGAGAGAAACACTTGGTCCAGTGACAGGGCTGGTGAGGGCGGCTCTGCCGGGGTCAGGGCAGCTGGGATGGGGGTGTTCCACAGGAGGATTTACCCCTTTAGTTACTGTTTATCTGGAGAGTGAGATAAACTCGTGCAGCATCCCCGCTCCGGTGCAATGCGCAGGGCAGTACCAGCCTCCAAGCTGCAGTTAAATGCTGTTTTGAATACATTTTATATGTTTGACTTGGATGAGAGGGGAAAGGCAATTTTCTCTCTGTCCTTCCTTTCACCCTTGAACTGAGACTTCTACAGCCTGCTAGGCAAAATGAAGAACCTTTTCTCCATTTTCTATCCTGAAAGGCTTTTCAAGAAAAAGCAGTGGTTGTTAAGGTATTTAGGAAGTTTTTGCTGACAGCAGATACAGTTGTGTTTGCACATGTGGAGAGTGGGTGAAGTTAACCATTTGACAGTTCTGTCCATGCAATACACTCTAGAATTGTGATTATTTACAATATTTTTGATGTTTGATTTACTTCAGTGCTTAGGGTATTCAATTTTAAGTACTGCTTTGACTGCTCTCTTTTTTTCATGTCCTGATTGAAGTTTTGTGCTAACAGGGATGGGTTTGGATCAGAAAAAATTAATAGGAGCCAGGTAAATAATAAGATATAGGTATATGTATATATATGTTACAGATAAAAGGGCCCTTTTGTCTGTGATTGGAAGACTTTAATTTTTTATTTTTGGGTAAGACTTTGTAACTCTTGTGGAAATTGTTGCTAGCTGTTTTACATCAACACAAAGCATGCTCGTTCTTATGACAGCAGTTTCCCAGGGTGTCTGTGTGCTTTTGGAGCAGGGAGGAGGATGCCTTTCCACTAATAACTGTCCTGGGACACTTGGCTCCCTTGGTGTTCTTGGTGTTGACTCCCTGAGTAGGATGAATTGCAGCCAGTTTTCTCTGCCACCAGGTAATCTCCGCTGGAATATATTGTAGTGACTTTTGTAGCTGGAACCAGCCTGTCATGCAGGGAAAACATTCCTCTCTCATCCTTTGGCTTTGCTTGTCACGGAATCTGCTGATCTAGAAGGGACCCCAAGGATCACGGAGTCCAACCCTCAGCCCGGCACAGGACCATCCCCAAGAGTCACCCCCTGTGCCCCAGAGCATCATCCAAACCCTCCTGGAGCTCTGGCAGCCTTGGGGCTGTGCCCACTGCCCTGGGGAGCCTGGGCAGTGCCCACCACCCTCTGGGGGAAGGACCTTTTGCTGAGATCCAACCTCAGCCTGCCCTGACCCAGCTCCAGCCCTTCCCTGGGTGCTGTCCCTGGTCCCACAGAGCAGAGCTCTGCTCGCAGTCTCCTCTTCTCCAGCTGGACACACCAAGTGCCCTCAGCTGCTCCCCATGTCCCTCTGTGCAACCTGCTCCTCTTGCACACTGCCTCCTCCTCATTTAACACCAATATATTGTGCACAGAATGACAGAATCCCAGAATGGTTTGAGTCAGAACGGACCTTCAAGATTACCTTGTTCCACCCCCTGCCAT
>VWZF01006550.1:367217-545529 GCA_013396755.1 Sclerurus mexicanus
ACCCCTTGCCCCAGCCCAGGGTGCTCCGAATCCAGCCTGGGACACCCCCAGGGATGGGGCAGCCACCGCTCCTCTGCCCAACCTGTGCCAGGGCCTGCCCGCCTGGCAGGGGAGGGAAGTTCCCCCCGACCCGGCGCTCCCTCCCTGTATCCCCTCCCCCTGTCCCTCCCCTGTCCCACCATGTCCCCTCCCTGTGTTTCCCCCATGTGTCCCCCATGTCCGCTCCCTGTCTCCCCCCATGTCCCTTCCCTGTCTCCCCCATGTCCCCTCCCTGTCCCCCCATGTCNTCGTTTTCCTTTTTTACCCCTTTTTTCCTTTCCTTCTGCTCTGCAGGCCGGCTTAGGGCGCTGGGGGCGTTCAGCCCGCAGAGGAGAAGGCCTGTGAGGGTGGCAGGCCCTGGCACAGGTTGGGCAGAGGAGCGGTGGTGCCCCCTCGCTGGGGGTGTCCAGGCTGGATTCGGAGCACCCTGGGCTGTGGAAGGTGCCCCTGCCCCTGGCAGGGGGTGAGCGACATGATATTTAAGGTCCCTCCCAACCCAGCCCACTCTGTGATTTATCGCCTCTGGCAAAGGGTGCTCATTTGGGGGAGGTTTGCGTTTTGTTTCGGCGTTGTGGTAACAAGTAGCAGATTCCAGGTTTGCTCAGCCCGATGTTCATTGATCGCCCCCGGCCTCCTCCTGCCAACAGAGCGAGCAGAAGGGAAAGGAGACGCAGAGCAAAGGTGGCCACAGGACTGGCTGATAGGGAACCAATTTCCAGGATTTATTCTTTTATCTCCCCAAAGCGGAACAAAAGCATCGTAGCCCCTGCCATGGCATTTACTGGCAGTGCTTGTGCAGAGCAGCTGTTTGACTGCACACTTTGGACTCGGTGAGAGCCTGAAAGTGTTCAGAGCCTTCACTGGGGTCTGATGACAGGACTGGAAGTGAAGTGTATTGTACTGAGAGGCAAGAGGCTGAGGGTGTGACTTGCTGGGAGTCAAATGTGCTTTGTACTGCTGTTTGGTGTCCCTGTCGATGGCACAGGGGTTGGAACTGGATGTTTTGTACAGTCACTTCCAACCCGAACCATTCCGTGGTTCAGTTTGAAAACAGAAAATCTGCAAGAGAAAAGCAGACCAGTGGAGCTGCTCCTCTCCCCCTTTTGGGTCGGCTGCCCTAGTTGGGTTGTAACTTGCTCCGAGTGAGTGATGAATCCTTCTCCCACATCCAGTAAGACTTTAGCTACCGCTAAATTTGTCAAAACTTCTGAGATAGTGTTAGAAGCCCTTCTTAGAGAAACAGAAATCACTTTTAAAGGTGTCACTTGCCCGCTGCTTCCTTTGGGCAGTCACTCAGGTGGCCCAGACTGGGAAGGTGAATGGCAATACTGTTAATTCCTTTCCTGGTCCTGGAAGAGGAAAAGAATGAAGGACAGGTGTGGTGTTGGAAGATCTTCATGGCCTGTTGTGAGTGGTGGCCTGGCTGAGCACCCTGAGGGTTTGATATGAGGAAATGACAGAGATCAAGGAGCAGGCAAGTCCTGGGAGCTGGCAGAGCAGAGCAACCTGTTGGGGTCCTGGGGCTCCTCCTCTGAAGCTCGTGATAACTTTGGTTATTAAAATCTATTTGCAGAAGAGTAAGTGAATTTCTGTAGGGAATGTGATCTCATTAAGCATCTTCACAATCCCCATGGGGGTTATTCTACCTGATTGGAGCTTACAAAAGCAGCAGTGGCTCCTTGTTGCCACTGCCTCACACTCCAGCCTTCAGAGCAACCAGCTGAAGTGGGGAACTAGAATTTTACTGGGTCCTGTGAAATAGGACAGGTTCTGCTGCCTTTACAGTGCCGTAGCAGATTAGTAGCAGGAGAACTGACAAACTCTATTTTGCCTGTGATCTGCCTTACTCTAATGTATTATTCAGCCATGATTATGTTTTAATGGTCTGAGAAGTGTAGTAATGTTTCAGCGTGGCTGCATGGGAGTGGTAGAGATCACTACTTATAACATCTTCATTATAAATATGGATAAATCTTTAAGTTAAAAATTATGTGTCTTTTCTAGTGGAGTAACTAGTTCTGTGGAGTGTAGTGAGAGATGTATGTGAATGGTTTTCTCTTGTTTTGCACACATGTGAAGAATTGCCTTAACACTTGTAAAGGCCACGTCTCTCTTCAGTAAACCTATAACTCCTACAACTAAAGAATAGCTATTTCTCATCTTTCTCCCCTATTTCCCCTTTACTGTTGAGGAAGGTCCTCGCACACGTCTAGCACAGCATGGTTTTCTACAGACTCTCACCTCCTGGTTGGGTTCTTTGCTATCTAATAAGGAATAAGCTTACACTGCAGTCTGCCTTACCATGGAAAAACTTCGTGCCCTTCTCTTCTATCCTGATGCTTCCTTTCAGGATTCAGTAATCAGCTGAATGAGATTACTCCTCACCAGTCAAATGTGTTTGCAATTAATTTTATAATGCCAAATCAACATGGCTTGTATGAAGTTCCATAGGGTAGGTGAGCTGAAAACCTGGAGACTGACGGTGAATTTGTTGGGCTGAACTCTCCGTTTCAGCCTGTTGAAATGGAGGTAGGTCCTCCAGTTAGACTGGTAGGCTTAAATTGGTGCATTCAGGTGTGCCTCAGTACTTAATTTTACTACCTCGAGAACAGAATTCTGTTTCTGGAAATGTCGTGGTCTCCTTGAAGTGCATCCATGACCTGCTAGCTGGACTTAGTTGGGCTGTCTGCATCCTGCTGGATTTGAATGACAGTTTCTCCAGTGGTTGCTCTCGTTCTGTTCTGGGGCAAGAGGAGCAGAATGCCAGTGGCTTTGGGTTGCCTGTGTTAGCTCCTGTCATGCTCCCAGCTGTATCAGAGGCCATGGGGCTGCCCTGGGACTGCCTTGTCCTGTGCCCAGTCATATCCCCAGGACAATGGAATACTCTGTCCCAGGGAGAGATGGTGTAAAGCTCCTACACCTGCCCTCTGGTAGCCTTCCCTGGACAAGAAATATTGAGACAACTGTTTCCATCCGTTTTTCAGTGGCCTGAGTGCAGGAAAAGGCTCTTTGGATAACTGAGAACTGTGGTGTATCACACCCTGAGTAGGCAAGCAGGTTGTGCTTGGAGACATCTGTGTGTTATTGATAGAGGCTGGTGCTTTGCTGTCCTCTTGCTTCAAAGGAGTATCAGGAGTTATCTAATACTGAAATATTTTGTTATTTTACTACTTTGAACTGAAGGGTGAGTGCAAGACAAAAGACTGAAAAGGAAAACTCATGCAATGATCTGTTTATGTGAAAAGTGGGTTTTAAAGCTTTGAAAGGGTTGTAATGCTCTTCTACCTTGAGATGCTAATGCTGAAACTTGAAACAGAGCACAGTATCATTAGCAATTAAATGTGTCTGTGTACTGCTCTTACATCTTGTAAGGCTCTTGCAAATCAAAAAGGAGAGGTACACACCTCTAATAAAAAAATGATTTGGAAAGCAGAGTTCCAAAGCTCTGTTTGCAATTCACAGCAGTTTCATGCCTGGCATATTTGTATAAGGTTTTAGAATTAAATTAATTGCCCCAGGCTTTCTACTTGTAAGGGATTGATTTTTTGTTCTTTACCTGTGTGTTGTTGGTACTTTGCCTTTCTACGCTTCTACTCCAGCAGCTTTTGTGCTGTACCATTCCAAGATTTTAACTTAACTTTCTGTCTTTGAATTGCTTATACCATTCTTTTTGTGGCAAAAATTACATGTCAATAGATAGATATACAGATAACTTCCTGAAGAGGTTTATTCCAAATTTTGAGCAGTATATGCAAGATTACAGATGTAAATACTTAAATCCAATGAATAAAGCATTTTAGTATTAACATGGAAATACTTCTGGATCCTTTCTGTAGAAGCCAATAGGTGAGCAGGAGTGGTTTGGAAATAAATTTTTGGTGAATGTGTTTATTCCAATTATGAGTTTTAACATTTCTGACACCTGTTTTATATTTAGTTTGCTAAAACAAAATAGTGTGTGTGCATGTATATGTGCACATATGTATGTTTATCATGCACATGATGTATTTGTTGCAGCAAACATAATGCAAACATACAAAAGTTCACGTTACTTTAAATACTGAGCTTAACTGTCAACCACAAAACATATTTGCAAACTCTTTCAACATGTGTAACATATACAATCCTAATTAGAAACAGCACAATAGCAGAGCTGCCCATATGGCAGTGATAATTATGTTGAAAGAGTTTGTCTTGTGGCTCAGAATTAAGTTTGGAAGATCCAGTGGGAACTGTCTCATGTTAGGGGTTTGTAACATGCCTTTGCGATGTGTATGTGAATGATTTGCCATGGCCATGCTGAGTTAGATGAGTTCAAGATGAGGGGTTTGATGCGGTGGTCATTTGATAGGAGGAGGAAGAGATAGTGTTTAATGTGTATTCCAACAGAGTTATTGAAGGGTTGTCTCAACAAAGGTAGTGTTGCATGTTTGTATACATGTTTTATATATGTTATCTTTAGAAAATTACTAGAAAACATAGGTAGTTATGTCGTGCTACAAGGAACACCTGAGACAATGCTGTTCATGGCAAGCTCCAGTAGTTTCAGAGCAGGAGCTTTGGTGTGTGCCCCACTGGCACACATAGGAATGGATGTTAATGGAAAGCATAATTTCCAACAGAATAATTAGAACTACATTTATGAATGGGTCAGGGCTTTCCATTGAGAACCTGCTTTAAAATAATTAGCTATTTCTTCAGCACACTTGTGGCCAGCTCGCACTGTACTTTGTCAGCTTAAATATGCTAAGGCAGGATGCAAGCCTGGCAGAAAATGGAGATATTTAGCTTTCCATTATATATGGCAAATAATAATAACTATGAAGATAAAAGCAGTGGCTACAGCAGTAGATAATGTGGTTTTTGTGATAAATACTGCTAGGTTTACAATTTGTTTTGCCTTATCTCTCAAACGCATCCTGTGGTTTTCCATATTCTGCAAATCAGTGTGAAACAGAAGCAAGTTGTGCTCGCAAAAGAGACAAGCAATTTGCAACACCCAGGTGATGTTTTAGGTGAAATAACGTAGAACATATTTGTATGTACAAATGACGGTCTTTTATTATTAACACGAAATGTAGCACTGTAAGTGTGGCATGTGTTGGCATTAACCTAGAAGTGTTCAGTCTGTAGGTTCAGCATCTGGACTAAGGCTCTGTAGTGTGTCACTGCTCACAAACAGTGAAATGTTTTGTGAGGCAGTGTGCAGAAAGATCCCCATTTTGATTCATTAGGGTTTATTCCTGGAAAAAAAAGTGTATAGTGGCATTTCATAACAGTCACAATGGAAATATGGAGGCACCAGAGGAAAATCCATCTTGTTTTGGTTTTAGGAGCCAACAATTCTGTGTGAATATACAAATCATGATCAAAAGAAATGGATGTTGCGAAAGAGCCTGCTGTCACTGGCATTTTATTATGGATTTGTAGTTACTAAGACTCCTAAATTCATATTTACTAACAGTCCTAAGCATTAACTTCTCCTTTTAATAAAGGTCCTTTGTTCCTACTCACTACAGAGCTTAAGGTTCAGAGGTTTGTCTAGTGGCTGGTTATAAACCCATCTCTCCCAACTCCTGGAATTGTGCTCAAGGGCAGTGCTGTTGATACTGTGAATTTGCAAAGTCAAAATCTCAGTCGATCTTTGGTCTTGGCATCTTTATTTATTTCTGCTTTGGTCTCTGAAGGTCAGTTGCTTGCTGTGATGTGAGAAGGAAAAGAAAAGAGGGATAAGGGGAATAGTCTTCTAATCCTTTCAGTGTTGTTGTGGAACTGACTTTTAACTTAATACCTGTTTCAGTTATTGACCCCATTTTGGGGAGAAATTGAATGTGTGCATTTAATTGATTGTGCAAATACTGTCCACTTTGGGAAGTGCATTCCTGCGAAGTATCGTGGGTCAGTCCTCGCTGAAAGAGAGAATTACTTGCTTTGAAATCAATGAGGCCAGTTTGTACCTGACAGTTCTTCCAAACCAAAGGTATATCACCATTTCTGATGGTGAACAGCCGTGGGGCTCTGGGTTTTTTTGCATCAGCCATTTCCTTCATCAGTAATGATGCCTCGTACGATCTGAGTAAGTGTTCCCTTCACACATGCCAGTGTATTTAAACAATCCTCTGCAACTTCATGGGGCAGGCGATGGAGCAGGGGTTGGTGTAGGAAAATGCTGGGTAACACAACTGCTCTGATACAGCTTAGCTTTTTTAACTGAACGTGCTGGTGGTTCCAGAATTTCACTTCCATGGCCTGGCTGTGGAGCAGCTGCTGACCAGCCCTGGTGCCCAGCAGCTCAATTCCACCGGCCCTGGTGTAGGACTATAGTGTGGCTGTGCCCTCCAGAGCAACAGGTGTGAGTCAGACTGTGCTGCTGGGGTTTAGTACAAGGCTCCTGCCACCTCCTGCTTTGGTGGAGTGCTTTTATTGAGCAGAAATTGATTTCTTTTGAGGGCATGCATCCTCTGCATGAAGTGGTCTGGGAGCTCTTTTCATCTTATCAACTGTTTCAAAGTTTGGAGAGAATATTGCTCAAACTGTCCAATCATTATGGTAACAGATGCCAGCAAATGTTGGTCTATTTGGAGTGATGACTGAATTTTTTCCCTCCTAGAAAGAAATGCCCTACTTATGTGTTTTGCTCTCCCAACAGGTGTCAGTGTGTGGCAGTGATGGGAAAACAAACTGGGAGACAAAATGGCATGAAGGGAGTTCTCAGCTCAGTGGTCTGAATCTGTCTTACAGCAGAAATTCAGAAGCTCCAGGGGGATTGTCCCTGGATAAAGATATTACATGCACTTACCTCTAGAAATCCCAGCATACTCCCCTCCTGCTGGCTGTTCCCTGGGGTCACAGGCAGAAGGATACCAGGTTTCTGCAGCATATCAGCAGTGCTGCTGGAGCCTGGGAGGCACTTTGGCTCTGGGAGGTTCATTGTTTGGGGACAATGCCTGCGTGCAGAGCAGGGCTGGCTCCTTCCTTGCAGCCCCCTTGGCTTTGCGAGCAATTAAAAATGTTAAAAATAGGCAGCAGTGATTCCAGCCCTGCCCGTGGGGATTAAAAGCATGCCTTGTTTGTGTGCCAGCCAGATGCTGGTCCGTTGGATTACATCTCTCCACAGATCCTTGTCCCTGTGTCCACGTGAGTCCTAACAAATGCTTTTTTCGATGTGTCCCAGTAATTCCTGCAGCACCACTCCATCCCTCGTGGTGCTGTGCTGAGGGAGCACTGGGAAGTTAGTTCTGGGCACTTGGAGTGATGGAGGCCCCGTGATCTCCTGTTGCCTTTTGCTTTACACACCTAGTGTTTTGTGGTCATCCTCTTCTGTAGCACAGCTTTGCCAAAGTCACCAAGAGTCGGTGTTTCCCTCTCAATTGTACATGCTGTGTCTGATCTGCCTCAGATGATGCAGTAATTTTTTTGGCCAAATACCATTTTCCCGTTCCTCTCATCTTCCGTGCCTTTTTTTTCCCAGTACAAAACGTCCTTCTGTGAGCCTTGAAAAGGAATAAAAAAGGGTGTGTTTTTCCCCTGATGAAAGGTTTCTGTCCTAGAACTATCAGCTACTGGGGAACCACAGATCAGAGCTGTCCTGGCTGGGCTGAGTCCTTATGTTCATAGAGCAGCAGTGCCTTCCTCTCTCTCTCTGGCTCAGCACCATCCAGTGCAGGCTTCTGCCAAAAGCTCTTACAGCCCTGAATCACTGGCTGTTGAGCAACAGCCTTTCAGGCTTTGAGAGAGGATGGAGCGATGCCACGAGGCAAAGGGCCCTCCACTCCTCCTTCCTTCATGTGAGAGAGTAGAAACCCATGCAGGAACTCTCACAGGAACAGTGGATCCAGTGCATTTGCAGCTGAGTTCTGTAGGGTTTGACCTGGAGATTTGTGAACTTCGCAGAGCCGGAGCAGTGCCTTGTATTTCCATGGTACACAGCAGGAAAGGGCTTGAGAGCGGAGTGAAATCCATAGGCATGGATTTGGTTGGGAAACCCTGGGCCTGTCCGAGCACATGGGTGATCCATTGTGACTTCACAGGGCAAACACTCCAGCAGGAATTTGTTCAGGGTGTTGGTTTTACCTTGGTTACCCTGGGAACTCAGATGTTTGAAGCAGCACCCAAATCACAGAATCACAGAATATCCTGAGTTGGAAGGGTCCCCCAAGGTCATCAAAGTCTGGTTCCCGTCCCGCAAAGGACCAAAGCTGCTGCAGACAGCAAATATACCTGAATGTGAGCATGATCTGATTCCTCTTAGCTCTTGGGCCTTCTCAGATTTTCTCTTCCAGTGTTTCTTTGGGAAGCCACGTTCCAGGAACTCAGGTATTTTTCCATTTGGTCATTTGGTAGCCCCTCTCCAGCGTGGCTGCAGCAATGTCCCCATGGCAGGGCTGTGGTCAGAGGTGCCCCAGGGGACCTGGGCCAGTGGGCTCCTGCTCTGCCCAGTGACAGGATGAAAAGGTGAAAGAGGGAACAGAGGGTTTGTTTGGGGAATTTTTTCTTTGGCAAGTGACTTGTTTCTATTTACAAGCTCTCAAAGTGTTTTAATTAGGGTAATTACCCTTGACCAGGTAAGTGTAATGGCTTGCTGCCTCTCTAATGGCTTTTCCTCTGTGATTTCCCTGCTTGGCACTGGGATGGCACCGTGAGAGCTGGGAGGGGAACAGCCAAGGGTGGAGCTGGGAGGAGAGAAGAAACTGCAGGAGAGGTTATTGCACCCTGTTCCAGAGTGCCAGGACTGTCACTTCACTAAGGATGTTAATTTACTGCCTTTTTTAGCCCCAGTTTAATTTTTCTTCTTTCTTTTTATTATTTTTCTTTTTCCTTCTTTGTTTCTTTTTTCTTTTTATTTCTTTTTTGTGTCCACAGAAAAAGTGTTCACCAGCAAGAGAGTTTTCCTTTGGGAAATGTTTGGGAAACTGGGCATGGTTGCCCAGTTGGGAAGTTTCCACTCACTATAAATTAATATGCAAGGTTTTGTTATGTACTGCTGGGAACTAGTGATGAGACCCTTGAAAGAGGCTCCAGCAGGGGCAGTTTTCTGTCTGAAAATGTTTCCAGGTTGGGATGGGGTGGGTGTGTGAAGTGGGGAGCCCAGAAAACAAAGTCAGCAAAATCGGTAGTCCCTGTTATAAAACATGAGCCAGTAACTGTGGGGAAAGATGTTTTTTTTCTTCAGATTTTCATGATTCTGTTAAAGGATCAAATGGATGAAGTACAGAATACATATTTTCTTGGCTCTATGTTTTGCTTACAGTACATGTTCTCAGATTGTTCTGGTGTCTGATCAAGACCTGTCTCCTTGTTCTCATCGATACCCAAGCAGATCTGACTTCTTCTTGGGGGGGGGGCGGGGGTAGCCTGTCTCACTCAGGTGCAGGTAAATCATCCCACATTGCAAGGGTTTATGCTTTGTGTCGTGGGAGCTCTTAGCACAGGGCTGTGCCACTCAGCCATTGCTGCTCCTCACTGCTGCTGTAACACAAGTCAGAGATTTATTTGGCACTTGGGTTATTAATTGGGGATGGAATGCAGTGCTTATGTTTGCTCTTGGGATATTAGGAAAAGATTCTTCCCCTGGAGGGTGGTGGGCACTGCCCAGGCTCCCCAGGGCAGTGGGCACAGCCCCAAGGCTGCCAGAGCTCCAGGAGTGTTTGGATGATGCTCTGGGGCACAGGGGGTGACTCTTGGGGATGGTCCTGTGCAAGGCTGAGGGTTGGACTCCGTGATCCTTGGGGGTCCCTCCCAACTCAGCATATTCTGGGATTCTGTGATTGTAGCGTGGCTGGATGATGGCAGAGCTCTGCCCTGCTCTCAGAAGCTCCTGGCAGCCTTGGCATGTGTGGGATTTGTTTCCTCACTGCATTAAAGCAATTAGTGGAATATTGTTGGGGTTGTGAAAGGGATATCTTGGAGGTTTTTTGCTCTACTTCAGGCCTGCCATCTCCTCGGGCAGCCTGGGGCTCTGCTGCTGGACGGAAGGTACCCCAAAACGTACCTTTGGAAACCCAGGGTGCAAAAGCACAGACCAGCAGCTCTGATTGTAACCACAGAGGGAACTCTGAGCAGCAGTGTTCATTTTATTGTATTATCTCACATTTTCATTTCTAAACTCCATTAAAGCCCCTAACAGTGTTTCTGGAAACAGCCTTTAAAATTCTCACTTGATTGTATTTTACCTCCAAAGATACTCTTTCTCTCAGACATGTGGTGCTAGCCATGGTGAGAATGGAACAGCTGAAATTACCTGTGTATTTTAATTTTCTTACAGTAACTGTCTGTAATCTCTGCTATGGACATTTCTAGAGATTGTGTTGCTGCACTGCAGAGTTTTAGAAAGCTCTGCAGAAATTAAAGGGTTTAAAAAATATATCTTTAATCATTGGTGAAAGTGGTGGATGGTTTTGATTAGGTGGTAATATTGCTGCTGATAACAGTACAGAGAGGATTTAAGAACTGCACTGTCTGAACTTCAGATTTCAGAGGTGACAAATCTGGGTTCTGCCTCATTCATAGATTCGGCAAATCGAATTTATCCAAAGAGCGTGAACTCTATTTTTTGAAATTTTCCTGTGCTGAATACCTTCAAAATAAAGAAAAATGCTCTTCATATCCCTTCATTAGCATGTAGTGTGCCATGACAGATTTATGAAAGGTGCTGCAGTGCCCTGGTGCTCCATCCCATTTGGTAAATAGCATGGTGATGTGCTGGGCACTCAGGTTTCATTCTTGGGCCCATTCATCATCCTGCTGTGTGGCTCCAGACTATTGCACTCCTTTGTCTCAGTTTACCTGTGTATGAAATGCTGGTATCATCCCCTCCCACTCTAGTGAAATGTAATTAAGTTAATGCTTGAAGGTGCAGTTTAAGTACAAGCTGCAGCTGTTATTTGCTAAGGTTTTAATGCACGTAAGGAAAAAAAGTCCTTCTTGATCCACTTCAATTTGGAGTTTATTTTTGGTTTCTGCCTTTTTTAGTTCTTTTTATCTCCTTTTATAGCTGTAACAAGAAAGTCAGGAGAATGTGACATTGAGTGAGTGACACCAGAGCTGGTGGAGGCAGGAGGGGCTCTGAGTGTGAGCAGTGAGGCTGGAGATCATTAACACTGCTATTTATAACTGTAAAAACTGGGTTTCAAGGGGAAACATCGAGGCTTAGCATGGCTAATTATACAGCTGTTAACTAATCTAACAGTGATCCTAATTCCACCAAACCCTAGCACTGACACTATATGGCCCTGTGTGAGGGAGCTGGTGCAGCACCAAGCCCGTCAGGTGGAGTTGGGCCAGCTCCCAGCCCTGCTGCCCAGCCTGGATGAGTGGCAAGGGACAGCCACCCCTTCCACTGCAAGTATGTCCATCCCAAATACAGCCTCTTAGAAAGGGTAAGGGCACCTGGGCTGGAGGTTTTCAGGAAATCTCCGATTCTACTCAAGTCAGAATGACAGAGCAGGAGCTACTGGAGGATTTGACAGCTGCTGAATCCTCGGAGTCACTCAAGATACACATACAATGTTTGCATTATTAATCTAATGTCTTTGCACTTGGTGTCTTCTGTAGAAGTGTTGCCTCAAGGACCTATCTGCATAAATTAAATGCTAAGATCAAGGTCTTTATTTCCATTTAAAGGCATAAATTAGAAAGCAATCTCACTGAAAAAGTCTGATCAGTCACAGGATCAAATGGATTCATCAGAGGTGTGTGATGAACTCTCTCCTGTCACCATCCCTGCTCTCCTATGTTGAATCCCTTCTGTAGTTTTGAAGTTTGAAATCACTCAAGTGTGACCTATTTTCCTGTTCATGTTGTCTGTTTGCATTTCCCCCTGTTTGCAAGTGGGAGATGCTTGAAGGGAGGACGAAGGATTGTTCCTCAGGCAGCCCTGCCTTCCACTGCCTCCTCACTCCACCAAGAGGTTCATGAGGAGACAAACGGTGGCTTAAAGGCCCTGAGTGCACTGAATTATTGTTAGAGAACTGGTTGTGTACACATTGACCTTATTATAACATTTATAGCTCCAAGGCAAACACAAGGCAGCAAAGCCTGCAGCAGGCAGGTTTCCATTCAGGACTGGGAGCAGGGGAGTTTGGTTTCTGCACTCGCTGGTGTTCCTATAGTTAGTTTTCATGTGTTAGTTATTACCTTTACTTTGTCTTTTCTCCAGTATTATTTGATCCTCACTGAGGGCAAGAGAAGGTGGCCCACTGGGAGGGAAAACCAGTTTAGGCCAGGGCATGGCATATCTGTGAAAAGCTTTTCATGTTGCTTGCTCGAGTGCATGAGTTGAACAAATTGCCTGGCCGAGAGTCTTCTGAAAATGTCTTGTATTTGGGATGTACAGATGTTTTTTAATTGTTACTTTTTACTTTTTTAAAAGAAAGTTAATTATGTGAAGCACTTTGCATGTCCACACATCCCATGGTTTTGCTGTTGTGTTACATTGGTTCCCATGCATTCGGTGGGGATTCATTGCCCCCAGTCCTGGGGACCACTCCATGATCCCTGCCTGACAGAAGTGCTCGTTTTCTCCCTTCTTTCCCCTCACCCTCCATCTCAGCCTCCTGAGCTTCCACAGATCAAAAGAGAGCTCTAGTTTATTTTTAAATTCAGTGTTTATTAAGTAAAAGGGACAGTGTAATGTCATTATGGATGGCATGCTTTAATGCTGCAGAGCAGCAGCTGCTGTCCCCTTCTCTATTCTCAGAAGCCCTGGTTGCTTGACAGAGATTCTGAGCTGTGTCCTGACCTCTTCCCTTGAAGAAGGCAGAAGACATCCTTAGGAAAACACAAAGGATTTAAGTACCATGTATATGTTAGTTGGTGTTTTGGGAATAAATACAGACTGTCTTGCCAGAAGTGCAGTATATTGATCTGAATTTGGATCTGCTTGTTGCATTATGGAATGGAGCTGTTACTCCCCACTGTTGTGTTTACCTGCGGTGTGTCTGCATGTGATAGGAGTGATAGTCTGCCCATGTCAAAATGGTGAATGCTGCTTCTCTTTCCCCTGGTTCCTGGTATGGATTGTTAGAGGAGGTGACCAGATGTGGAAAGAAGAGGAGAAAGTATCTCATACTCTGTCAGATCACGCAGGGAAAAGAGAAAATGCTTTTATTTTTGTTTCCTATTATTGCCAAAATATTTTTCATAGCCTCTTTGCCGGAAGAGATCTTTTTGAAAGCCATTACACAGTGTGTGTGCAGCTGCTTGGGCTTGTAGGTACCTTGTCTGTGCTCAGAGGATCTAGAAACAGTGATTTGACTAGTTTGCTCTTTTTTACCCTGCAGCATTTCCTTCATCCCCTTGTGTACTTGCCCACCCATAGCCTTGTGTTTCCAGAAGTACTCAGTGAGTTATAATTCTGCTTTGTGAACTCTGGGTCTTGGCTGTTTTCACTTGTCCTTCTCACAGCCTTGCTCATCAGCGGGTGTCATTGCAACCTCAGGATCTGCTTCTATCCCCTGATTGTTTGAGCCCAAATCTGCAGTCATTTCGAGGCAGCCATCCAAACCTTCTGGGGCATACGTTACACTTTTCCCAGAGGAAAAATGCTCACAAGACAATGTGAATGGCACAGATTTTGCACAAGGCAGAGCTGTACAAGCAAATCCCCATGCCCTGCTCTGGTCCGTCGGGAGCCACAGCTCAAGCTGCTGCAGGGGACATGTGTGTTCACTTACTTCCCTAATGCAAACAGGAGTCTGAGGGATCACTCTCATACTTCCTGTAGGGCATGCTGAGCTAGTGGAACGGATACATCTGGCCTCCTCCTGCTTTTCTAGCCTGTATATCTTCTGTAGGAGAACCAGCTGCTTATGGAGGAATCAGCAATGTTGAGCCTTCACCCGCTCCCCTCGTGTGACAGAGGGGAGGGTGAGGACCAGAACTCGGGCTCTGAGCACCACAGGCTCCTGAAGGTGCTTATTCCCTTTCTGCTCCAAGTGGGAAACCAAAGTCATGATTCACCAATTACCTGCAGAGGCCATTGAGACAATGTGAACACTGAGGCTGCCAATCCATTCCTTTGAAAGCCTGTATGCATGTTCTGTGTTTCCAATGTACAGCTGAGTCCTGGGGTGTCAGAGGGAATAACCTGGGGCAGCGCAGTGGGAATCTCCAGCTGCCTGAAATCAGGCTTTGCTGTCTGAGGGCTTCAGACCACGATGCAAACATTGATGGTCAAAGCAGTCACACAGTTGAATAAAATAGACTGCAACAAAATCTTAAAGCTGGGGAAACTTAGGCCTGACTATGACAAAGGAGTTTCTTGGTCCTGGTCTGTTTTCTACTAGAGGAGCTTTGTTCAAATTAAGGTCTCTAGGTTCTAAGGTCTCTAGGACAACACAGGGGCTCCACAAAAGAACGAACTAAAAAAAAATGTAAACACCCTCATCCTTGTGCTCTTGGACATGTTCCTGAAACAGTCTTGCTATGTGTCTTTGCTGGTGCCTATTGCAAATATATCAACTTGTAATACTAAGGTTGCAATTATAGAAATAAAGCAATATGGATCTGTTTAAAGAAACAATAGGTGTTCCAGTAGCAGCCTTTTGTTCCCAGCTGGGGGTAGAATGTGGAATATAATATGGACTGGGATGTTTTTCTCTCTCCGAAACAGCTTGGTCCTTCAGTGGAAAAAGAGGTGGAGAAGCATTGACCTAGATCATCTTCCCTATCTGGCTAAAACCCAGCAGTGCATAATTGTATGAGAATGAGAACTAAAAGGAGGAAATTATATATAAAAGGGTTTAATTTTCTTTAATTTAGCTTGAAAGTTCATGTCCACCTTGCTCCTTCTTTTTATTCAACTCGAGGTCTGCAGTCCTGCTGAGTGGTGTTTAAGAGGACTTGTTACTTCTTAATTTAACAGGGGCCGTAATTCAGTAATTTTCATACTGGACTCCACAGATAATCGGTAGAATTCATTTTACTTATTGGCTGGTTCAATACGATATGTGCAGTGGATCGAGTATGTGGATGTGCCCAAAATATGTTGCCTTTAACAAAGAGGCTGATTATCCAACTTCCTGAATTTGTGTGAAACTGCGTGTCATGCAGCCCGAGTGCACACACGCTGCTGTTCCCTTTCCTTGTCTTTTCCCTTGGAAAATGTGACCAGCAGAGTGGCAATACTGCTGAATGCTGCTTTTATTAGCAACAGCTTGTGTGGGGATGTTATCCCATCCCTTTGGGTCATCGCTCCCATGTGCTTTGCAACAGTGTTGAAGCCAATGAATAAAAACATTCAGGGGGGAAACAAGAGTCATTTGTGAGGAGCTCTTTGCCCTCCTGCTTTGCAGGGCTGGGTGGTTGAAGAAGACTCTGATGTCAGTAGCGATGTTGAAACACATCAGTCCTTTTTCTGGATTCCATTTTTTATGGGTCTAAATGTGTCGTGTTATGCAAAAAATAGTACGAACCTTGCTGCTGCATTGACTGTCCTGGGCCAGGGTTAGGAACCATGGAAGGCTTTTTTAATACGCATCAGAAGGGAATGCACAAGAGTGAAACCTACAGCTGGAAGTTGGTATTTTCTTTGCTACAATGAAAAAGTAGTTTAGTTTTTTGGCACTGAGTTTGTACAGTCTGAAGGAAGAAGAAGCCTCTGTAGAAGCTTTGAAGGCTTCGACACTTGCAGGAATAGCACATCTGAGAAGCAAAGCTCCAAAGATACTTTAAAAGGTGTAGTTATTGTAGGGTCTAGCCTATCAAAAAACCAGATTCTGATATCTCCCAAAGCCATTCACAAATCAAGCTAGGTGTTGTTGAATTTCAGCAATGGGGAGAATGTAGGAAATTCTGGAGATGAGCAGCAAGTCTGGCAGTGTAGCTTACCAAGGATGGGAAAAAAGCATCTGGGGTCATGTCCTCAGATGATGGTGTAGCTGTTGGCTTAGTAGCTTATTATTTGTGTCCTGAACCCTGTGTCATGTGTAAATGGCAATGAGAAGGAGGACAGTTGTTGGAACACCAAAACCAAGAGACAGGATGCTGTCTGTCCCACTCTCCTTCTGTGAGGATGTGTTGGCAGGAAAGGATGGACCTGCATGCTGGAGACCCAGGTAAATTAATTTCTCTCTGCAGGGGCTTGCAAACCAATTTTTCCAAGAAATGTGGCCTAGATATCTATCCCCTTTGTCAGGACAGATCTCAGTGTTTGCTGTCAATGCTGTTTAAATTTCAAGCAAGAGTTAAACACGACCCGGAGCAGGGTCGGAGGTGTGGGGTCTGCCATCACTGCAGGCTGTACATCAGCAGGGGGGAAAATCCTGCCCACGGCCCTGTTACCTGGCAACAGGGAGCGTGATATGGGGATCAGCAGAGAATTACTTGAACCTACAAATGCTTGGCTCTCCTCAGCAGAGCTCTGACTTCCAACGTGGCGACAGCTGCCAGGGAAAACACGCTCCCAGGGCTCCATGGGGTGCCGCGGGCGTCCCCGGCTGATGGCTGTGTGTGCCCCTTGCGCCACTGATGGCACCTGGAGGGGATCCCCGGGGTGAAATGAAGCCTTGTGACCTTTAGTTGAGAGCCAAACCAGCATTTCACAGCAGCAGGGGGGCACGGGCAGTGCCTCACTGGCTCCAGTCCACACAGCCAAGGTTGTGCCAATCTGTGTTTTCCCTGTCGACTCGGCAGCAAATGGCACAAAGCCCCCTTCTGCCCGGCATCAGGGATGGTTGGTGTTGGCTTTCTCAGCTGTACGTCCCTGGAGTCATTGTTTAATTCTCTTTCCATCCTACAACAGGGACCTCCTGGCAGTTCAGTGTTGGACTATGCCCTGTATCTCCCCGACGTATTCTACACTGGCATAGAGACGATCCTGCTCTAATAACTCATATATAATTCAGCACCCTGAGATTCAGGGATTAGCCAGGTTATGCAAAAACTATTTTTTTCCCTACAGACTCATTTGCATATTAACTTTCCTGTGCATTACTGATTTGGTTCTGGTGAAGTTCATCCTGTTGCTAGGAGGGATAAGCTATGAGACACTGAAGAATTACTCAGAACGACTGCAGACGCAAGAATTAATACTGCTCTCGTTTGTATTCGGACAGCTGTCATGTAATTTAAAAATACTCTGGAAACTCTAGAAGCTTTTCCTGCAAGAAAACTCTTGAGGTTTTAAAGCCTGGATGGTACCTCTGTTTTTGAATGCCAAAGTTCTCCATTGCAAGGGGAACAGCAGAGCCCCTACAGGACCTGCACCTGGAAGGGTGCTTATGGGAGATCTTTTTCTGGTATAGAAATCCATTGGAAAACTTGTTAGCTTATAAATAAGTAGGAATAGGAGTAATTGAGTCAGTGTGTAGAGGAAATACCTTTGCTTTCCAGGCAAACTGAGACTTCATCTAGAAGCTTTCTTCTGTCTTCTTCAATTAATATGAAAAGGCTCAGCCGCTTATAAATGGTGGTTGCATTTGGTGCTCAGGAAAGTTTGCCTTTTAAAGGGATGCTTTTGGTCAGCTGTCACCTAATTCCTTTATGTCATGTCTACGTAAGAAGGGCACGCTATTTTTAGAAACTTTATGTAGCTATCAATATGCTGGGAGATGAGACTGTGCTCACAGAGAAGGATGTACCGGCACAGCATAAACAGAGCATTTGTGTGTGCTGTGTCCTGGGAATACAAGGAGCAAAGGCACTCCCCTGAGCAGGGCAGGGAGTTTGTTCATCTGATGCCTCTCCAGTCCCCCAGCCCCTTTAAACATGGCGTTTAGCACATGTACAATTGTTGGCATCCTGCAGAAACTGCAAGATGCTGGTGCTCAAAATTAGCAGAGTATGTTTGGGTTTTTTTTAAAGATAATGAAATCTGAACAATTTTTGATTCTTTTTGTTTATGGATTTTGAACTATTACTGTGCTCTGAGTTTAACTTTTCTGCTAGGAGAGCTGAAATGTGCTTTCTACTGTTGTTGAAATGAGAACAAGCATTCTTGTATGCTCACTGACTCCAGAAGCCTTCCTTGAAGAACACCACTAAATATTTTCAGGTTTAGGAAAACAGTAGCATTTATCATCTTGGGAGCTCTCTGCCTATAGCATATTCATGCATGAGCTACTTACTGTAGAGAAACCCCATTTTATTGCCCACATCTGTGCTACAGTGTGCCTGCAGTTTGAACTCAGATGTGTCATTCATTTGGCAGTGTATCTCTAAGGCATATTTTTATAGATAAGGCAGTAGAGAACATCACAGATAGATGTGCATAAATGTGTTTGGGCTGTGAACAGATACCCTCCAAATGCACTTACCTGCACTTGCAGGTAAGAAAGAAGAGGCTCAGCAAACATGTGTCATGATTTGGTGTATCCCATTCCTTCCCTCCTGCCTCCCCTGCAGTCGTATAAGTACTTTGGATGGCAGCTGCTGGATTAGACCCAGAAGCTTAAAAGATTAAAGAAACCACTAAAAGCAGCAAGGAGGAAGTGAAGGATCCACTTGTCTGAAGGTTTGTGTTTTCATACTGGTGGCTGAGAAGAAAATTGCAACCAGGCTCTGCCCTGCAGCATCTGGGCCATGAGGGGTGGGTGTCCAGGCCAGCTGGACCTGCGGGTGCTCAGCCTGTGCCGTGTCACACCTCGGTCACATTGGGGTGGCCGTGGCAGTCCCCAGCCCCTTCCTCCTCGCTGCTGTAGCACACAAGCTCACTGAGTCCTCCACAGCGTGGATGCAGAGCCTTGGCTGTACCGAGTTCCTTACGGAGCGAGATGGAACTTGGAAATTAAAACACAGCAAATGGGTCAATGAGCTCCAGATTTTGCATTTTCACGGTGTAGTAAACTGTGCTGCTGCTGCTGCTGTTTAGCCCTCTAAGGAACACTATTTTTAATCAATGTGCTTCTTGTCCAGGTGGTTCCAGTCAGTGACAGTGCAAAGGAGGACACAGCATCTTTCACCGAAGTCAGGCTGAAGTCTGTGTCTCTGCCCCCATTTTCCCTTTCCCCCACCCACCCTCCTTAGCCCCAAACCTAGAAGTAACTGTTTCAAGAAGTGCCTTTTTTTTTAAACACGGTGTTTTGCTATGTAAAACATCTGCTGCTTTCTGGCTGATCCCTAAACATTACTGCTGGGGTGTATAATCAAACCAGGGGGCTTCAAGAATGTGAGCCAGTCTTGCCTTTGTCATTCTAAGCACAGTCGTTTGCAGCACAGACCTGTCTGGTGTGCATGAAAGGCAAGACCCGGGACACCCAAACTAGCTGGGGCAGGGAGTGCTGCTGAGCACGTTGGCATTATTAACATTAATCTAATCTTTCCGTTTGTCAAACAGATTTTTGAGTACATGGAGACAGCTTACCCAGTTCTTAAGACAGTGTTCCCAGATCAGCTTGTAGTTTGTTCTGTAATACCGTGTGGATTTGCTGGGATTTTCAAGTAAATACATTATGTATATGGCTTACAGATTGCTTAGGCTGTCTGCATCAATAATTAAAATGAGGGAGGGGACTGTTCTGCAGTTTTCTTTTCCTCATCCTTTTTAAATGTCTGTTTTAATTTTTCCTCTCTCAGGATGGGGAAGATAAACGTGTGGCAAGGGAGAGTGTGTCAAAGACAAGAGCTGACCATTTCTCCAGCGGAGACGGGAGCTCGTGTCACACGCTGCAGTGCCAGCTCGCAGCATCAGCCTGACCCTTGCCATTCTCTTTGCAGACACTTTGATTCAGGCTTGTCAAGCGCTGCCAACCTGTTCTCTTTACTGTTAAGACAAGCACTCCTTTCCTGCTGAGACAGGACACAAAGCATTGCCCTGGAGCCTTGTGGCAAGCACGGTGCTGTGCTGCTCAGCGGGCGGAGGCAAAGGTTTGGTTGGATTTGGTATTGCTGTGGTGAGTTACCATTGCCTAGATTGGATGGGGGTGAGCTTTGGGCCCTGTTGCTGTGCATTTTGTAATGGTACTTTGTTAGATCAAGAGCTTCAATACAAGTTAACACTTAAAATTTCAAGTGTATCACAGGATTGATAACTAATTTCTGTTTTATACCTCCCTCCTCACCTACCTTGGAAAAAAGGATATGGTGTATTGGAGTTAACACTTCAAAGCACTTGGTGCTGTCTGGATGCAGACTTACTCTTCCAGTGTCATTTTCTGCTGAGGCGTTTTTAGTGTCCTGGCCACGTTGAACTGAGTGGGAGGTTTTGCCCAGTTCATTTTAAGACCATCTCTCCTGTCTCTGAATTCTCTGCACCTCCAGTCACTGACATCTCTGCCTTGAAGCTCAGAATGACAGTGAGTCATTGCTGGACATGACACAATGTGCCATGGTCCCAGCTGGCTTCTGTGAACACGGTACAGGCAGGGCTGTGCAGAGCCTGGGCTGCAGTGCTGCTCTACAAAGTGCCCCCGAGCTGGGACAGTGACAGTCCATTCACACTGGCAATTCCACCTAAGGACTAGCAACTTACTGGCCTGTGTTTACTGCCCAGCTTGATTCAGCCTTTACAGCACGCCCGGAGAACAGAGGAACTGCCAAGGAGCTGTTGATCTGCTGAGCTGGATGGAGGTCCAGGCTCAGCTCAGTGTATGTGCCCAGCAGTCCTGGCCTTTGGCTGAGCTGGTTTCCCAGGCCATGTGTGAGGTACAGCACCCAGCATTTGGTGCAGTTGTGTGCTGTGCCACTGCTGAAGCTTCTCCTGTGGAGATTTTCCTCTCACAACTGGAGTTATGGGCATTAGAGCAACTTCCAGATGCACACACTGAGCACTGGTGCAGAGTATGTAAGACCAGCTTCAGTTTTGTCACTACAGTGGAGAAAACACATGGTGTGCTGTGCTGGGTGTAAAGATGGTTTTGTGTTGCATGCACCAATACCTGGTGGCTCCCATGTGTGGGGAGCTCAGGTGGAAGGTGTTGCAGAGGTAGAGCAAACTAAAGCTTGTCCAACATTATTATTCTGTTTTCAAATCTGTCTGAATAACAAGGCTGCAGTTCAGTGTCAATAGCCTATCTAATCTTTGACTGCTTTTTGAGATGCCTCATTAGGATGATTTCTTGGTTGGAAACTTTGGAATTGGCCTGAGATCACCAAGTCGTGGGCTGTGCAAGAGCTGTTAAATAGTACTGAATGTCTCATCTTGTTAGGGCGCACAGCTGTGCCAGCTGCACTGAAGTGCATCATCTCGGGTACCACCTTGTGTTACACCGTCCATGCCACTCTCCAGCTTCAGTTTGCTTGGTTTAAGGCTCTTTGTAGCATCCTCTGCCTATGAAAGCTTGGCTCTGCTTGTGGGATTGCCTGTGGAGATCCAATGCCACTGACAGCTTCTCTTGTCCACATCACGATTCGGGACCTTAGGAGCCAGGTACCTGTGCTGGGATCATTCTGGCTGTGTTGTTGTCCCTTTTCATGCAAAGGGACAGTTTTGAGCATTTCTTATGTATAAAGACAGAAGTTGGGTGCCCTGTGGAAAGCCTTCGGTGCTCAAAGAAAGGCTGAAGCCTTGACTTCTCCAAATATACCTGAGTTTACAGTGGACACTGTAACAGCAAGCCAACAGCTGCTACAGAATAACATACCTGCTTCTTTACAAGAATTGTGCAGTGTGAGCATAAGAAATGCTGTGAGTTTGGGAACTATGGCTCCTCAATGCACAAAGCTGCTCATTTTTCTGGGGTGTTTTTGTGGGGCTTTGTGAACACTCCGTGTTGTAATATTCCTTAGCTTTTCTTAACTGCTGAAAAAAGTTGACAAGTCTTCAGGCAGAGACCCATAAACTCTGAGAAGGTGAATTGCCATATTTGCTACCTTGAACTCACTGAGATGTGGTGCTCTCTGTGTCTAGTGCCTTGCACTGGGCAGTCCTGCTCGTGGGATATAAACTCCTGGTGCTGATGTAATACAGATGTTAATCAGAATGTACAGTAGTTGAACTGAGCTTGGAATTTCGCCGAAGGGACTGAAATGGAGCATTAATCAAAAGCCACAATTACCAAGCCACACTTTCTTCATTAAAGTAAACTAACGTGGAAGATGCATTACATCCTTAAAATCTCAGTGTAAAGAGATCATGGTAGCAGCAGCCATTAGCCTTTACCTTTGGCTGTCTGAGTAAGGGAAAGGGCTCTGTAGATGTCAGTCTGCTCTCAGAAAGAGAATTTGGGGGGGGGGGGGGNTCTTTTTAATAAACTAGTGTAATTACAGATCTGTTTAAGTGGAGGCATATGATACGTATGTTTGTGACAATTTTCCAGCGGGATGCTTCGGCTAGTGCTAAATAACCAGGCTCATTTTCCCATAATGCAAATGTTATTCACAAACTATTACCATAATTGATGCACCGAGCCACTGTAGAGTAAATAATGCCTTGTGTGTGGGAAGCAAACTAGAAGTCAATGAATATTAAAGAACAAAATCTAATTTTTAAAGGGGAACTTCACAAGAATTAGAATTCCTTTGGAAGTCAAACGGCAGTGCAGGTTCCAGTGGCTTGGCTGTGTTTTGCTCAGGTGTTACACGCACAGCAGCAACACGTGTGCTCTCAGCTGCAGGCTCCAGTCTGGTCCTCTCGGGGTGTTTTTTCTGCTTGGTGACTACAAAGAATCCCCAGAGCTGATCCAGTCAGCCTGGGAACCTTTGGGCAGTTCCTGGGAGCCTCCCAGAGATGTGAATTGTGCACATGCCAGGCCTCAATAAGGACATTTGAGAGGGTTCTCTGCTGGGGAGCTGGGATGAATAGCCCCATGTTTGGGTAGATGCTGGTTGTTTCTTTGTCTTTGCCTTCCTGCATTGTGCTGGATTACTTGTTTTGTGTGACACAAGAAGAATTTTGGCTCATGCCAAAGGTTCTTATGCTTGTGATGAGAATGTGAGTGGGCTGCCCGGGGCTGCTGGGGGTGGGTTCCGAGACCAGCTGGGGTGCTGGGCATGGCTGCAGGGACCTCACAGCTCTGTGTAACTCCTTCCTTGGTCCTTGCTTACTGTCCCTTGTGCCTCGGTAAGTGTTAAATAGGTTACAGCACTTGTTGCTGAGGTGTAAACTGCCCTGTGGCCATGGTGGTGCAGGAGCCCTTGGCACTGCAGCCTTATCCGTGCTGCTGTGGATTTTTGGTGTAAAATGTTTTGCTGAACAGGACTTGATTTAGCTGTGGGCATTAGTGCCCTGCCATCTAACGCCTTTTTATGTTCGAAGGGAACTTGTGGTAGTGCTTTTATGTATATATGTGCATTGCATGCAAAAGTTCTGGTTTTTTCAGGCATTTCTTTACTCCCCCCTCCCCGCTGGATGTATTGCTCCCTCATCCCTGTTCCATGTGTAAATGAGGGAGATACATACACACAGCTCCTTAGTGCATTGCAGGGCTGTGTTCAGCAGGATGAAATGGTGGAGTGTCACAGAAATCACTGCTTCCTGCACTTGAGAATTGTGTCATTTCAGACACTTTTGAGTACTGGTGCGTTCTCAGAAGTGATTTTGCTTCTCCAGGTAATAAAACCCTGTCCAAATAGTGCTGGAGCTGTACAAACCAGAAAGCAAGGGAACAAAATGCAGAACCATTGTGTAGGTTTACAAAAGCATCATTTGCTCTTTTAATATCATAGGCCATTTCGTTCAGCTGGCAATTATTGCTATTTTTTAAATTACATATTATAGCACTGCACCTTCTTTTTCAGAGAGGTTAAAAAGACATTTTAAGCCACCTTTCCCTCCCGTTGCTGCAGACACTCACACGTGAGTTCCTGGCACAGTTACATACATATCATATACCATCAGCAGCTCTCCTTACTGCACCCTGATCTAACTCAGTGTGGCAGAAGTACCATATTGTGAGCCATCATGAGCCAGGCTCATGGGCTGTCCTGCTTCTGTCTCAGTCTGTCTCGTGCAGGTTGTAAACCACTAGCAAATGTCTTTCTTGTCCTCTGTGGACTGTCTTAAGGTGTCTTTAAATCTTTCAGGGTTCTGTGGTTGTGCCTCCAAGCCATCTCACCTAGAAAGCTGAGCACATGCCCCAGCTGGGTTGCCCCTCACCATAACTCATTACAAATTGGCACTTTGCTGGGGGAGATAAAATACTTCAGACTGTTTTTCTCGAGTTAATCTGTACTCTTTGTCTTCGAATCAGGTAGCCTTACTTATTAGGCTTTATCTTAGTCCCAGTGGAAAGCAGCTGTGAGACCTGACACTACCTTAGAGCACCTGCACACCTGGCAGACCTTAGAGCAGGCAAGGAAAAGGTCGCTTGCACTTCTTAGTCATTGCGAAAGAATCTTTCCATAAAGGATGACTCTGATGGGGGTGTTGGTCTCCAGGACCACTTCATCCTGCATCTCATTGGTCTGAGATGGTGCCTGTCCCACGAACTTTGATACACCAGACACAGGATGCAGCTCATCCTGTGCCTGCTTTACGTGGGTATTAAAGCCTGAGAGCCCTCAGATCCTGCCAGCCCACATTGGGTTCAAAGCAGTGACCCAGAGAGTTTCCTTTGAAAACGTGCACAGAAGTCCAAATTGACAGCAGCATGTTCACGATGAGATTTTTCGGCAGCACTCAAGAAGAAAGAGCAGATGGTGTTGATGGGCGAGCAGGGTTATAAGGTACAAGATGGGATTGTTACCATGCTAATAACAAGACAGCAAATCCCACAGTGCTTTCTAGGAGCCTGGAAGAGGATAGTTCCCTGTGGGCCTCCATGTGACTCACAAATGTCTGGCAACACTGGCCTCGTTCACCATGCTGGCTCTGACATGTAGCCATTGATTTGGGTTTGGCCGTTCCGACCCTTTTCCTCACTGCCCATGTCCTGGGAATCCTTTTAGGATGTGAAGTGTTTCAATACAGAGCTGGTGTGGTTCTGGGTTACTTCTAAAGCAGAAAGGCTGCTACGGAATGTGGGGGCTTTGAAGCGACCCAGGTATTTGTGAGTTTAGAGCTGGGCATGTCGGAAGGCAGGCAGGAGCTTCAGCACTTGCACTTTATATATGAGATCCATGTTACTCTACAGTTCTGTGATCCTGGGAAAAACTTTCTCTCTTAGTGGACTTGTACATCCCACAGGCTTTATTCTCTGCCTCATGAAATCTCCCAGGGATCCCTGCTTTGGCTGCTACATTAGGAGCCATTCTGAACTGGAAAACATTTCAGAATCCTTTTCATTTCTACTTATTCCAAGTTGCTTTTCTTTTCTTTTTTTTCCCCCCACAGGGTAATTATAAAAATTACTGTAAACATTTTCTGGAGATGGGATCTTCCTATTTATCTAAACTTCTCGCTTGTTGTTTATGTGCTATTTCTTTCAGCATCCCCACACTTCACTCTGCTGGTTGGGAAGTGTGAAAGCTATTATGGTAATAGGGAGGGAGATGATTTTCTGCTCTCATAGTGCCAAGAAGACAGGAGTGGATGTAATTCATCTTGGATGTAGTCCCTGCTGCAAATGCATTATCTTGCTTTAGCCTCCCTGCACACACGCAGAGGTTCATTTTGCTTGGCATAAGGGTCAGGACTCTTGAGCTTCCTCCAGGACTGGTGTAGCTTGCCTCTGCTGCAAGTGGTTTCTTCAGGGCATTGATACTGCCATGTGAAATAGTGAAAATAGGTGAAACAGAGTCTGGTTTGCTCCTTCTCTCCCTCTCATGTGGCACCAAGAAGTTAGTCTGACTCACCAACAAACCTGAAGTCAGAGAGAAGAGGAGGAGCTACACACTGCTCTTAGGAGACTTAAAAATCAACTCAGTACTCACTGTTACACTGCACATTGCATTAGTGTGTGATTAGCTTTGTCATGGGGAATAATTGAAATGAACATGGATCAATATCTAAAAATACATTAGGGTGTATTAAAAAGGCTTAGAACCAATGGTCTGTTAAAAAGGTGGTTATTTCAATTCCTTTGTACACTGTCTCACAGTTGAAATGGTTTATTAGAGTATGGCAAAACCTGCTGAATAAATTAAAGTATGATTATTCTGGGAGAATTGTGAGAATCCTATCAAAACATGGTTCCCTTTGTGGGGCCATACAAAAACAAGTTGGGATTTTGGCTGTACAAACTCAGAATTGGAGTAGTACATGATTCCATGTTATTGATGGTGATTGAAAGAGCAGGTGCGGGCTAACAGGGTTGTGAAGGCGAGTGCTGCAGGACACTTAGGGATGGGCCCTACCCGAGGTGGTGCTTGTCTGGCAGCGTGTCCTCAGGGAGCGAATGTGGACTGGCAAACAGAAGCAAAGCTGTGTGTCATGCACCACACAGATTATAGCTCTGTAAAACATGTAACCAGACTCATTTCAGGGAAAGTGCTGACGCTGTAGGTTTGGAAATAAATGGTTCATTTTGTTCCGCTGCAAAGATGAACGAAGTGTTGAAAACTTAAGCTGGTGTATAGTTTGTGTGTGCAAACCTACCCAGCTGTCAGTGCTGTAAGGAATCACCAGGCTCTGCTGATGCTGCCAGGGGCTGTTTGTGGATGCTGAGGGGGGGTGGTTTCAACAGTGTGACAAAAAATGAGCAATCTGTGGCATGATGGGCCCATCCCTGCCTAGCTGGGGGATGTGGTGGCTGGAAATTCTGCATCTCCATTCCCTGCACTGCACTTGTCCTTTGATTGTGAAAGGACAGCTCTCGAGGGATGTCACTGTGCATTTTCCTGACAGAAAACAACAGCTCTGTGTTTTGTGACCCTCGAACTTTAGGTTCTGCCAGATGCTAATGAACCAGTGGAAAACATCCAGGGCCTGGTAATTGCTTTGAGCCACAGCTGTTTGTGCTTGGTACGGGTGTTGGCTCTCGCTTCCTCGGTGGCTGTGCCCTGTAATGCTCTCCCAAGGCCCCCCCGGGAGCTCCTGGGTCAGTGCAGCGAGCAAACTTCCTTTAATTGGGAACAAGAGAACATGGTGTCCATGTGGACAGCAGCTCTTGACACTGCACATGTGGTGTCTGCATGGAATGTGTCCTGCTGCAGGGACTGGAGGAGCAGCAGCGGAGCCGCAGCTGGGGAGGCAGCGAGGCTCTTGCACTGACCTGGTCTCATTCAGTCGTGCAACCAGATCTGTCCTATTTATCCATTTGCTCATCGAAAAGCAGCTTTTTAGGTGCAGAAAATAGAAGGTGCCAAGAAAAATCAGTTTTTTAATTTTCTGTGTACATTGCTCCCTGTATGAGACCTTCTCATCCATTTTTGATGTTTCCGTAGTTCTGAAAAAAGCTGGGGTATTTTACCACGCTTTTGGCATAGGCTAGTTGTCCCACAGGAAGGCAGAAATAAAGGGAGAGTGGGAATATTTTTCTGTGGCATCAATGGAAAGTAATTTCTGACAGCTATGTCTGTGGCCATGATTTGAACCAGCCCAGCTGTTTGCACTGAGAGGGGTTGGGAAGGAATTCACCCCAATTCCCTTCCTGCTGAGCAGGGAAGGGCAGGGGCCTAACAGAGAGTGGGGCTGAGCAGGGAAGGGGTCTAAGGGCAGAGCAGGGCTGAGCAGCCTCAGCTCCACTTCAATATGGTATTTGTTGTTGTTCAATATTGATATTTGGATCCCTTGTATAAGTCTTAGTTTATGAAATGTTCTAAAAACCTCTGTTGGCAGGTGAATGAGTAGCCAGGTAAAGTCACAACTTTCAGATGATGCACTGACACTGTTACCAGCATTGACAGTACTTTTTAGGTGGGTAATATTGACAAAGTGGGTTCCAGGATCTGTTTTCATCTGCTTTATATCTCTGTGTGTGCATATATTTGGAGATGGTAATTCAGTAGTAAATGTATTTATTCCATCTCCCTCTGTCTATGAAAAAGATACTTAGACCTGAAAAGACCAGAAAGTGATGAAAAGGATCTGTGGAGACATGCACAGCTTCCCTACAAGGAGAAATGTAATGGTCTGGGAGTCCCTGCCCCCCAAAAGTTGTGATATAAAGGGAACCAGAAAAATCTGTGAAGTCATGATCTGAAGATGATGAGAAGCAAATTATTCTCTTTTATTGGCATAGAAGACTGTGAGATGCCCACTTAAATAACCAGACAGTGGGTTAAAACTGCAAAATTAGGTGACTTTTTGCTTCCATAGTGAAATTCTGAATCTCATTTAGCAGCACCTTATGGAAGCATAAAGAGGTTCAGCTACCTGTGTGACAAATTCAGGTCCATCCGTGTTATTACATGTGATACTGAGGGCACATCTTTGGACTTGAGATTTCTGACATTGTTTCCTTGTGCATCCTTAAGTGTTTGGGCACAGGATGCCGGGCCAATAGCTCTGCTCCAGCACAGCCCTGGCTGCGCACAGCGGAAACACAGGAGGCTGATTGTATTCATCCTGTAGCTTGTAACTTGATATTCACTGCTCCATGGCATGCACGGAGTGGGGAGATTTGCAGCCAAATCAATGTGTCACTTTAAACCAGAGCCAGGGAATTGGGCAGTGTTTCTGAATAGGCAGAAGAACAAACAGTCTGACCAGCGACTTCCCAGGACTTTTTATGCATTAGTTTCCTATTGGTGGTGGTGGTTGTTTTGGTTTGTTTCGGTTGGGGTTTTTTCCCTATAGATGTCTTTACAGATATTATTTTCAAACATGAGCCTGAGAGCGGCACAGCTTACCAAGTGTGTTTGGAGAGGGGATGCTGACAAAGGGGGATGAGGAGAGGGTCCGGCTCCTGAGCACTTGCTCTGGTTCCACGGCAGCGTTACTGCAGCTGCAGAATCGGAAAGGAGATATTTGCTTTATGCTTAAGAGGCTTTATTGTTTCTAAACTATATATAGTCCTGTAATCTTTCTTTCGAGGGGGGAGGGTATTGTGGGACAGCCTCCAAAGCGTCACCACCCTGCCTGGTGGGCGAGCGAAGGGTTAACGCGGCCGTGCAGGGTCCTCGGAAGGGACCGGCTCACTGTCAGAATAATGTTTAGCCAGGTGTTAATCCGTGTCTGGAGGGAAGTGCTGGAATTCATTATTCATCCCACGGGGGGAGGTCATGGTCCTGGGAGGCTGCCAGCGCCGGAGCCAGCCTCCTGGCTTTACTGACATGTGCCATTCGCGATGAATGCAGCTGAAGTCCATTTGAGGGATTCTGCTGTCAGGCAGCCAGAGCTGCGGCGAGCGGGGCCGAGCGCTGGGAGGGGACGCGGGAGCGCCGGGCTGCCTTCCCGTCCTCCTCCTTGGTGCTTTCCCTCACCTCAGCCCTGTGAATCCCCTGCTCCCCTCGGAGAATCGCCGGCTCTGACGGCAGCAGTGCCGGCACGCTGCTTTGCGCCGGCAGGATAGGTTTGAGTGGCTTTTCGTGTGTGTTTTGGCGAGGGCGGGAGGTGCGACGATGATCAAGTCAAGTTGGTTCTACGTCAAGTTCAAGCATGCGGAGAAGGTGAGTCCTGCGGGCACAGCTGGCCCCGCAGCCCTTGCCCGGGGCCCTCCCGGGGCTGGTTTGCCGGCTCCGGGGACGGGGCTGTGCCAGAGCCGGAGCGGCGGGGCCGGGGATGCGACAGCACCTGGGGCGCGGTGCAGGTGCAGGTGCAGGAGGGGAGATGGGATTCCTCCAGTGCTGCGGCAGGAAAAACCCGGGGGTGCTGGAAGTGCGTTTGTTTTCCTCACGTGGAGCTGGAAAAGGGAGGGATGTTTGTGGTTCTGTGGAGCCCGCTGTGAGACGTGACCTGCTTCTGCAGGGAGGTCAGGTCTTTTCTTCCCCTTCAGTAACTAAGTATTTAACTGTCCATGATTATAACGGGAAGGAAGAAGTTGTATTGATCAAAAAGTAGCGAGATGTATTCTAAGGCTCTTTGCCGGGGGTTTGCTGTGGAGTTTGCTGTATTTCCTATTGCGCAGATCAGAGGGGGTTCTGTGGGATTTTCCTCGGACGCTCAGCTTCCACCGTCTCGCCTGCCCCTTGGTAACAGGGGAGGTGCCCGGGGTAACAGGGACGGGGATGAGGAGAGGATGGACCAAGCTGCCTAAGTGATGCATTTGCACTGGAGATCCCCCGGAGGGTTCCCTGCCCGGGGTAGAGGCTGATCTAGTTGCCTGTAGTGCTGAGACACCCTCAGTATTGTGGATGCAGCTTTGCTGTTCCCTTTAATCCAGCAACAGAGGGAAATGAGCAGCCTCACTATCTGTTCCCTAAACATCCTCGAGCAGTTTGTGACTTGCTGTTCCTAAAACAGAGAGAAAAGCCATGCGTTGCTGTTAGCCTGAAATTTTCTATTCTGGCAAATAGTCCCACACTGATTTATTTCTTGTCTTTGTGCCTCAAGTTATACTGCACTCAGAGAAAGCATATATATTTCATTTAACAAGAAGCATTTATATTTCATTTAACAAGATTGTCCTATCATTTCTCCCAGGCTGCAAATAGCATATTTAACAGTCTCAGATGTAAACTTCCGTTTTCGTTTGTTTTGGGCAGTCTCATAAAGGCTGCAAACCCTACATTATTAGGCAGTTACATATTATTTCCTTGATGTTTCTCTGCAGTAATTCTGTGTTCTTTAAATCATATCAGACCTATGAACATTTATATTAAAACAAATCACCTCAGGATATTTAGCATATGGAACTTCCTGGACATAAAAATCTAAGGAAATCAGTGGTTATTTGCCAGTGGGTGAGGTTGGCTATTTCAAACTCATGAGGATTTCTTTCTGCTTTACATTTTGTTATTCAGTTTCTTTTTTCCTTTTTTTTAATACCCCTTGCAGTTCATCCAGAAAGCCCTCGAGTCCCTGAACAGAGCAGATAATGTTCCTGCTTTGCTGTCACCGGCGATTCTGTGTGTGTGTTACATAACTTGTCATACCAGTTTTGTCAGAGACATATATTTTTGAGATCTACAACCTGGGAAATTTGAACATGGATGAAATCCAGGAAACCCATTTAATCTGTATTCTTAGAGTTACTTGTGCCTTTACAAGACTTTCTTCTGATTCACCAGGGAAGTTGCCAAGTCTGTTCATATGTTGGGGAGAAAAAAATCCCCAAACCATAATGCACACACTTAGGAAGACGAAAACTGAAGTACATGGTTGGTCTTTTATTGGATTTAATGTGTCAAAAGAGACTGTTATCCTTTTGGGTTGTAGTGGGGGTTTCCTAATGGAAGGCTCATGAGAAATTGTGGTCTTGGCTACAAGGTAGGGCTGTACTCCCTTGCTGAACACAGGATTTTGTGTCAACATTCTTATTGTGGCTGTGGCTTGGCTTGTTCTGCATTAGCTTTAAGTCTTATTTGCCTGTGAAAGTTGTGCTAGTGTGGCTTAGGTGCGAACTGACGCTGAATTTATTAAATTGCAGTTCTCTGGCTGGACACTCTGGGCACACACTCCATGGAACAAGTGTTTCTGCGATAGTGAAACCGTACTGACTTAAAAAAATCAGGTCAAATTCTTTTGCAACTCCTCCATGTTGTCAAGGTTTTAGAAATTGAGTTTATGTGAGCTAAGCTGAAGAACCTCTGAAATTCTCAAACCAGCTTTTTACAGTGGTTTGTCTAAGTGGATTTGGAATCTCACTTGGAGATGCAGTTTCTCCTCTTCAGCTGTCACAAGCGTGGGCTGCTGCGGGAATGAGTGCTCCCACTCCCACTTGTCAGCACCAGTGTTTGTGCAGCCACGTGGGGAGGTGATCCAACTGGAACTGAACGGGTTTAATGCCTTTTTGGGGCTGGCTTTGTTTTCAGGCAGGTCAGCATGTGTCCCAGTTCACCACAAGTGTACGACAGGCTGTACCTGGAAATACTGGGTGAGGGTGAGTGGAAAGGACAGTGATGTCTCTTCTGGCAGCAGCCTGTGAAAATTAAATTAATTTAAGTTTACTCTCCTCATGTCAAAGTGTTACATAATCTCTGTTTAAGGGAGGTCATTTTAGGTTAGGGAAAGGTTGGGTCTCTGCCCTGCTGCCAATGCAGTGTCTCGGTTAATCAGAAATGGGGCTGCTCTTCCTGTGTGTGCTGCAGTGCTGACACTGCACCGCTCCCTCTTAATTCTCTTGTAAAGAAGTTCATTGACATTTTTATTAGCTGGCTGGCTTTGCTGAAGTTGATGTCTTTGCCTCTGGCCATCACAATTTTTTTCTCTTTTTTTTTTTTCTTTTGATTTCCTTCCAAAGATGTTGATGTCTGAAGACCCCACTGTGATAAAGCTTATACATTTATATACATGTCACAGGTAACTCTGCAGGCAGGTTGTATATTGTAAAATATTCCTTCCCATATAGATTGTCAACCTGTTTTATTCTCTTGGCATCACTACACTTTCCTGCCATAAACTGTTCTATTGATTGGATTTGAAGCTGCTCATCCCGTCTGGGTTATGTGCAGCCTCTGCAGATAGACCTGAATGAAGGTGTGCTGATGTAACTTGCCTGAGCTTCAAGGATTCAGCCCTCATAGGACCTCTGGGAGCTTCCAAACTCATTGGATCCACCTGGCACCTTGAGGTCTCTTAACCAGTTAATTCCGGTCATCTGCTGCTTGTGCAGTGGCTGGTTTGTACTGGTAGGAAATGGTCCTGCATCTGCAGCTGCAACACAAAGCCTGAAAAATGGTCTTAAACTGTCTTTGGATGTTGACCTTTAATCCTAAGGACGTGTTGGAACTGAAAACGGAAGAGAGAGACCTTGGCTATATTGATGTGCTTTGGTGTGTTAGTTTGCTCAAGTCGTCCAAACAGTTTTTTGAAGTTGTGCAGACAGGCACCGTAAAACCTTTTCAAAGCAGTGTATTTTTAATGAGATAATAAAACTAACTGAAGTAGAAATCCACACAACTTATCTTTCAGTCTATTATGAAGTTAATTGCTAACATTCTAAAATACAAACTAAAGGGGAGCCTACTGGATAAGACCCAAAGTTTTTATATTTACCCTTTCAGAGATTTAATATAAGGTCACTTGGCCACAAGCCACTTTCACACAATACCCGTATTGAGCCTGAGTGCATTTACACTGAAATTAAAATTCAAAAGCTTCATACAAATAATAGTGCTGACACTAGGAAATCAGTTTGATCTGAGAGGGAAAGGAAAAAGGCAAGCTCTTGGAAAACCTATGAAATTCTAGAAAGTGTGGGAGAAGTGTGGAGAGAGGCAGTGTGAGTGGGCAGTCTGGCTTCACGTGTTGCTGCCTGGATGTGAGGGGGCTTATGGATGAAACTGGAGGACTTGAAAGGTTTTGCTTTGTCCTTGAAAAGCCCTGTCCCTTGTTTGAGGGTCATTGATAGATATTGCTGAACTGAAGTGAAGCTTAATTTTCCTGTTCCCAGCAGTGCCCAAGGGAGAGAAGTGCTGTATTTCTAACTAGAAAATTAGATTAAAACACCCAGTACCTAGATCCAGGGTACATTCATTTCATCCTCTCCTCTAAGACTCTCAGTGCTCTGAAAGGCAGTTTACAGTTTTGACAGCTAAAATAAAAAGCCTGAAGGACAAGCAACCACTTTAAATGTTAGAAGGGCTTCATTTCCAGCAGAAAGATTTCAATTACAGTCATTTTCCTCCAGTAAGTACAAAGAGGTAAATGGAACCCCTGTTTCAAATGTTAAACTCACAGACTACATTATTACCAGTTGCACTTTGAAAGTAAAGGATAAAGCCAATCTAAATCAAAGTCCTGATTCCAAATTACTTTTTAAGAGTATGATGAGGTCTGCACTCAGTAATTCAGCCACTCTGCATTGAGCAGCACAGAGCACATCAAATGTGACTTCCATTAGACCGTGCTGCTCTTCCAGGGGGATCGAGGCAGGAAGCATCTTTCTCAACAAGCACTGAGAGCTGCATCTTGAAAGGGCTGCTCTGCAGCTGGAGACTCATGAGCTGGCTGTATTTTTAGAGAATTCAAGTTTTTTTCATCCCTGACTCGGCTCACGACTTGCCTTGTCCCTTTTAGCAGTAATTTGACAAAGATTTGGTTATTTATCTCCTGTGTGGCACCTTCTCCTTCCCACTCCCCATGACCAGCTTTTTCATCCCAGACCATTTCCTCCCCTTGCTGGGGTAGGGAACACATTTTCAGAAGTCTGTGGTTTTTGAGGTCAGATACTGAAACGTGCACAGTGTTTGCATAATACAGTGCCCCAAAGAGCCTGATGGCTGAGGTGGTAAATCAGTCTGGTGACCTGAGCTCACCTCACTGAAACATTCCTTTTCCCTGGAATGATGAACTCTTCCAGAAATCTGTACCTGTGGCTTGATGGACTCAGGGATAACTGTTTGAGTCGGTGGCTTTCTGGGTCAGACCTATGCTCAGAGGCATCAGCAGGGCTTTGACCAGCCTGCTCCTGGAGCAGCTCCCTGTTCCAATGGCACTCAAACCATCCTTGTCTGGGAGGTGGGAACCCACCTGGTTTTTTCCTCCAAAAGTTTTTGCTGGAGATAATTGTGCTAATTTTATTTATTTATCTTTGCTACTTCTTTTCCTCATTGCTTTGTAGATGGATTTCTGCAGGTGTGAAATCAGATGTTACTCCTTAAACTGGTGGGGATGATCAGCATAGGGTTGTGCCTTCCAGAATTACTCAACACAGACACCTGGTTCACTATTTTTATCATTTTTAACTGCTGCAATTTTTCCTTTCCTGCCTATGAATATTACAAGTTTGCATTTTTTTAAAATTGTGTTGCAACTGTGACTTGCCAGCGTTTTAGGAAAATGAGTGAGATTTGTCATTTTATGTGCTTGTGAACAAAGATTGGGCCTAATCAAGGAAAATGAATGTAGGAATGTAATTAACTTGCAAATATGGATTATTGCAAATCATAAAATTATGGAATGGTTTGGGTTGGAAAGGACCTTAAAGCCCATCCAGTGCCACCCCCTGCCATGGGCAGGGACACCTTCCACCAGCCCAGGTTGCTCCAAGCCCCATCCAACCTGGCCTTGGACACTCCCAGGGATCCAGGGGCAGCCACAGCTTCTCTGGGCACCCTGTGCCAGGGCCTGCCCATCCTCCCAGGGAAGGATTTCATCCTAATCTCTAATGTGCCCTTGTGCTTCAGGAGCCAGTGCTCTCTTGGACTCAGCTCCTATCCCGCCTGGTTTGGCTGCATGACCCTGCGATTGCCATTAAGCCATGTCAGAGACTTGCCTTGCTTTGTGTTTTGGCCTTTTATTATTGCATTTTGATTTTATCTGGCCTTTCTGCAAACAAAATAGGTGGTTGCTGCTGGTGGGTGCAGCCTGCACAGCTGCTGTGCTTTGCTGGAGGCCAGCAAGTGGCTCTGAGAATGTTCTTCCTTTCAAAGGCTGGGTTGGGCTGGAGCACCAATAATGTGACTCCAAGGAGATCCCATTGAAAAGCAGGCAGGGCTGAAAGCCAGGGGAAGAAATGCCATCCCTGTGCAGCGTCCAGCCCCAGAGGGATGCCAGGTGGGCTCCCCACGTGTGCCCATGGCCAGGCTGCCCCACGGCTTTCATCTGCTCTGGGGCTGCGGCGCTGAGTGAAGTGCAGCCAGACCTCCCACGAGGAATAACATCCTGCACCGTGAGCCATGTGCAGGTCTCTGCTCCCTCTCCTTTTGGCTGCACTTTCTGTGCAATTAAAAGTGGTGGATGGGCTGTGGAATTGGCAGACAGGCTGTTATATTCTCCACCTGGTCTTACGGTCATAAAGTTAGCTCAGAGTGCTGAGCATTTGGACAGAACACTGGAGATTGCTGGGCTTTGTAATGTTTACTTATTTATTGTGATTTAAACACATCTTTCTCCAGTTCTGCCAGTTCTTGGTAGGTGGACCAGTTCTTGGGAGAGCTCTTGTGTGGTTCTGGATAAGGGTGTTTGACTAAGCTGTTAAATCTTCCTGGTTTCTTTCAGTGCTGCAAATTGAACGTTTGCTGTTTGTTTTTTGCTCTAAATGGTTATCACTAAGGGCCTCTAAGTTTGTTGGGCTTTGCTGGGAATATGGTAGAGATTTAAAGGATTTTTTTCTTCCTTGAATCCGGGGCAGTTGTCGCATCCTGTGTGACAGGATGACTCAAGGGCTGCTCCTGCCTGGACAGGTGCAGGGAGCCCTGTGGGTCTTGCAGTGTTAGGAAGTCCAAGCACCACCCGCTTTCCCCTTGGTATTTCTCACAGGGGGAGTCATTGGAGCAGAAGTATTTAAGCATCTCACTGCCACTTTATGATCCTCCCACTCATGAGTGGGAATAGGTGTGTTTTTTCCCAACTGGAGTCAGCTTCTGGGCAGCTTTGTCTTTAATACAGTTTGGGATCTAGACCTGAAAGTTTTCCATCTTTAGTCCTTGTTTGCTGCCTGTGAGACTAAGAATACTAATGCGAATAGTCAGTGGCAGATAAAATAGCAAAGGAAAAAAAAAAAAGCCCTGTTACATTCTTCTGATGTAAATTTTTAATCAAATGTATTTTCTTCTGTTAAGCAACTTTTACAGCCCACTGCACAAAACATACAACCAAAAACCTTTGCACAATGAACTGCATGTAATAGGCTAGCAATGCATCCATTACACATTTTTAGGTCTGTAATGCATTTAAATCCATTTTTGTGTGCATGGCAGTGTAGCCTTCAAAAGATAATTAGAATTTGCTCAGTCTTGCTTTCATAGTTCCTTAGGTTTCCTTCTGACTGCAGTGCTTTGGAGAGCTTCATCAGAAGTAGTCTTTTCTGTAAAAAGAAGGAAATACAATTTGAATACATTAGGAAATACAATTCTCAATACATTAGAAAGCTGGAACCTTTGTATGAAAATTTCTAAAATGGTTGTACAGCCATTGGTATCACTGAACACCGTTCTTCAGCACAGCTGGATTGAAGAACTGGTAGTTGATAGAGTAGGTTGTAAAAGCAGTGATAATTACATTAAATAACAGTTCTCAACCTGAATAATTAGAAGTGAGTTTTGTAGCAAGATGTGGATGTAGCAGGACCCTTTTTATGGGTGACCAGACTCACAGTCATCACCGTTTTTGTGTATTCTGTATAAGAACTCCCCAGGGGTCCTCATTTGACACACAGGTCCTGCCTTCCCCTCCCCACCAGCCAGTCCAGCTGGAAAGTCCTCCAAGCAGTGTTTTGCCTCAATTTTAGCATCCGTGTTCTGAGTTTCTGTTTCCCAAGTCACCTGTGTTACAGGACTCCAGCTCCCCTTTGCCATCTGCCCACACGCCTTGCTGGGCTGGCCCTGGCTGAGCTGTTCCCCAGGGTGCAGTGAACCTGAGAGTGGCTGCAGTAATACTGGCAGTACTGGAGACATCTGAAAAAGTATTCTTTGTGCTTTGAGAGAAGCATAAATGGTTTGGGCTGGAAGGAACAATAAAGCTTATCCAGTTCCACCCCCTGCCCTGGGCAGAGACACCTCCCACCAGCCCAAGTTGCTCCACGCCCCATCCAACCTGGCCTTGGACCCTCCCAGGGATCCAGGGGCAGCCACAGCTTCTCTGCCCAACCTGTGCCAGGGCCTGCCCACCCTCACAGCCAAGAATTCCTTCCAATATACCATGTAAACCCACTCTCTGTCAATTTGGAGCCATTCCTCCTTGTCCGGTCTCTCCAGGCCCTTGTGAATCGTCTCTCTCCATCTTCCTTGTAGCTTCTTCAGGTATTGGAAGGCCACAGTGAGGTCGCCTTGAATCCTTCTCTTCACCAGGCTGAACCATCCCAATTCTCTCAGCCTTTCCTCACAGCAGACCTGCTCCAGCCCTCCAGGTGAGCAGGGTGTGCTTTCACTGCCCTGCCAAGGGCTGGCAGGCACAGGAGCGTGTCCCAGGCCAGGGTGATGTGGGCAGGAGCTGCCTGAGTTATGCCCACGGGCTGTGCCCAGCAAGTTCTGCCCTGGGGTGGCAGGAGGAGGTCCTGGTGTGCTGCTGGAGGATAAGAGTGTGCAGCAGCTCCCTTGTCTTGGGCGAGGAGCCGAGGTGAGACCTGCTGGGTGGGGGGGACCCTCTTGAGGCTGATAAGGAAGAGGCTGAGGCATTGCTGGGCACGCAGAAATGCAGAGGAATTCTTTTGAGATGCTCTTTGGGACCCAACTTTTGACGTGTAAGCCTGTGGTGTTTTTAACTCCGTAACCAGCAATGTGTAGGTACTTGATAGATTAATATTCAGGACACAGTAGATGAGAGAATCTGGCTGGGGGGATGTCACACACAATCTGTTCTTTTAGACTTGCTCTCTGTTTTGAAGCTAGATTCACCAATTCTGTAGATGGGACTTAAAAAAAAAATAATCTCTGGGCTTACTCTGATTTTTAAATTTTTTATCTTCCCCTCCCGGACTTCATTTGCCTGAGGGCTAGTTCTGCCCTTTAATTATTTAAGAACTGGGTTTTGTTTACAGTGTGCAATAAAACTGATAAAAGATTAACAAGGTGCTTGTGAATCATTTTAAGCAAATTAAAGCTTTAAAAGACTTACAACTGCAAATATTTGAAAATTGTAAAGCAGAGAAAATAAGAACAGACCAGATTAGATAATCAAGTTATTGGATTTGCTTGGAAGAAAAAACAATCTTGTTTGCAACTGGATGTGAGAGCAGCATTGTCTGCTCTATCAAATATTTATGGGTGCTTTTAGCAAATTTGAAGACGCTGGTTGTATGAAACAGCACCGGGCACGTTAAAATACTGTTCTGTTACAGTGTGGGGTGGGTGCAGGAGGGAGCATGGGCTGGAGAAGGGATTCCCAGTGGAATTACTTGTGTCTAAGTTCACCTTAGTACCAGGCCTGGGCCAAAGCACACATGCCATGTGCTGTTTTTAGGGGTTCTGGTGACCATTCCCTAAAACAGTCCTAATGAAATGATGGACTCTGAGCTGCTTTCCATGCAAGAGTGAAATCAGGGAGGTTCCAACTCCATTTCTATGCAAGAATGAGATCTTGGGCTTTTATGGATATTTCCATCAAAACATGAGCACTTCACTCTGTAGTGGTAAAAAAGACTAACCTACTAAAGTTAGGCAATGTACTAAGAATGGAACAGGGAACATTGCTATGATGGAATAGAAATCCTTGATTTACCCCTGTCCTGGACGTGTGCCACTCTCGTCATCTCCTCTCCAAAGATGTGCAGGTACCAAGTGCTCAGCAAAGACTGCAACGCTGTTCAGAGGAGTCAAACTGCTCCAGTGTGAGGCAGAACTCAATGACCTGGAACCCTTCAACTGGGTGAATGGGTAGAGGAGGTGTGACGGAAGTTCTGGGAAATCAGGCAGGGCACAGGGGGGATGGGAATTGTTCATTGCCTTCTGACATAAAGACTTGGAGATGTCAGAGGAGGTTAGAAAGAGCCAGGTGGAACGAGATCAGATATGGATGGTTCTTTGGGAAGGTTGTTGTCAAGGAAACCGTGGATGCTCAAAGTTTACATCACGTGTGGGAAAGTGGACAAATTAATGGAAAAGAAATCAGTGGGTTGCCACTGAGCAGGCAGAAACACTGTCAGGAGCTCAGTGAGCTGGAAATGACTGGAGGTGGAGGCAAGGGGGAAAGATGTAGGTATTATAAATAGAGACAGGAGTATTATATGTACTCAGCCTATTTTTGTTCTGTTCCTTTGGACACCCATTTATGGCCACTGTTGGAAAGAGGATGCTGAGCAAGCTGAGCCTTTGATCTGGCCCAGCGCAGCCGTTCTTTGTGCTGGTGGCACTGGGGCAGCATTTGCTGAAGCATCTTGTCTTACATGATGAGTGCTGCATAAAATGGGTGTTCTGCAGCATCCACCGAGCTCAGCTGCTGGGGGTTTGGCTGTGGTTGTTCCCTTCAAACAAAGGCATCTCACGTGGTGATTACAGCGTGGTATTAATGGCTGGGTTCCTAATTTTCTGCTGAAAGTGCTCTGGGTTAGGAAGAGGAATCTCATATGAACTCCTCTATGGGCTTCATTTTCTCCATTCATAAAATGGATGTGAAGGCACATGTGCTATCAGGAGTATTATCTATGTAGTGTTTTGAGAAGAATTCCAATGCATTTCTTTGAAGGTATTGGACAGGATACAGAATGAAGAGAAGGCAAGCAGCATTTCTATTGCAGTATCCTCAGAAAAGTTTGAAGATGGGTGAATTATTGCATCACAAAGCTCTTCACCACAGTGAAAAATCAGGGCAAAGCTTTTAGGCTTAAATTATGTTCACAATTGAATGAGGTGATGGGAAACTTCTGGGGCAGATGAGGAGAGTTGGAGTCTAATTAAATGGAGTAATTTTATTCCTTTGGGGGATGAGCTGTGAAAGCCAACACGGTAACGCAGCAGGTTCAAAGGTCTGTGTGTAGATCCTAATCTGCTTAAAAGACTGGGTTGAATTTCACTGACTGTATCATAAACTTGAGTTCAGTAACTAAATAGTTCCTTTCTCGAGCATCCAAATATAAACTGTGAAAGAAGTCAGAGAAGCTTAAAGGAGGTGAATTAAGCTCTGGCAAGGCACAAATGCTGCCTATGGCTTGGTGATAACGATAGAAGTATTCTATAAGCTTTGTAGCTGGTCTTTCCCCCCCCTTTCAGCTGGCATCTCCGCATGACTTTGATGGCAGCTCTGACATACCTTGTTAGAGTTATGCTCTGAGGCAAACATCTCATCTGTAGGTCTCAGCAATGGTTTCGGTGTCTCCTTTTGCCTTCCCCTATAGCCGATATTTCTGCTTTGCTCTGCACTTTGGCAAATGAATTCCCCCCAGGGTGGCTGGGCCGCCGTCCGAGTCGGGGCAGGGCAGAGCGTCCGGTCCCGGCGAGCAGGGGCTGCACGTGGCTTGCATTACCCTGCAGCTTTATTCAGGCAGTGTTTGTAGCTCCCAGTGTTCTACACAATACAGATGTTAGAGATGAACAGATAGGGATTCTATTTCCTTGTTTAGTGTTCTGTCATTTCTGTGTTGTGATCAATCTTTGTCCAGCCTTCTTGAAACTCTGCTTGTGTTTGGTGTGTTCTCCCTGTCAATGATTTCCTTTAAAAGCCTAGGATCCGTTCCATCTGGTCCCAGGAACTTGGCAGCTTGCGTGGCGAGCAATAGCTGGGTTTTTTTCTGTGAGTGCTAGTACAGAGAAGTCAATTCATGGCTAAAAAGATTAAAATCCCTAAATCAGAAAAGCTGGGAAAAAATATAACAATTGCAACTCTGCCAAGGAAGTGCTTCTTGTTGGATTAAAAAAATCTTATGACAAGTTGAAAGAGAGAGATTTGGAAGGGTAATTCAATTCTGTTGTCAATCCAGGAGAGTTAAAGCTGAAACTGTGTTAGAATACATTAACAGCACTGCCTGGACAGAGAAGATCAGCTGCCTCTCAGAAGCAATTTCATGCTGGTTTTTTTGCTGCCTCAGTTTATGACCCGGTTTGGATTTCCTCACCTCGATGTCACTGAGGATCATCACCTGCTGTGGTCAGAAAAGGTCTCTGCTTCCAGGTCCGGGATTCCTCTCTGAAATAAACTCTGTTCTGCTGCAGGAATGAAATGGGGAATGGGATGCTGAAATGGAAAGGGGTCAAGCTGGCAAGTTGGGAGAGGGAGGCACCCATATGGAACGTTGGAGGTGTTAGGTATTCCTTACGCTCCGAGGCAGCGCCCCTGTTCCCATCAGGGAGTGCAGCAGTTGGGCACAGGGTGCAGCTCTCGGGGATCAGGGCTCTGCCTGGTGGGAGGGGAGAACAGCTTTTACCTTCTGGGGATGGCCCCGAGGGTGGGTGTCAGTGCCTGGGGTGTGCTGTTGGGGCTGTGCTCCGGGAGATGCTGTGAAACCTTGTAGGAAGCGCAGCACTTTGCAGCAGAGCGATGCCATGAGCCCAGCCCTTGCTGCTGGCTCCTGCTCCTGCTGGTGTCCTCGCCAGCTTCCCAGACTTTTTCCCCCCCCTTCCTTGTAAAAAAGGAGAAACCATAGGGAAGCCAAAATCATCACCCTCCTTGACTCAAGGTACAGGTTTAAGTTTTGTTGTTTTGTCTTAGAAAATGGGTTTGTTCAGTGCTCAAATATCACTGTGGTGTGTTAGTGAGAGAAACTGGGAGCACAAAATCCCATTTTTCACCTCAACATGGACAGAAGGTGATAGAGAGAGGTGTGGGTCCTTCCACTGTCTGTGGAGGGAGATTACTGAAAGAGATACTGCTTTTGTGACCTCATATAGTAGTCACCTCTGAGACCAACAGGAGGTATAAATCTAAATCTCTAATAAATCTAAAAAAATATTAAATTTACTGAAAAGTGTTCCAAAAAGTGCCCTGGAGTGGTGCCTCATGGATTTTTGTTCCAAAGAGTGCCCTGGAGTGGTGCCTCATGGATTTTATGTTGCATTTTTTGTGCCTTGTAGGTTTGTGTGGGATTGGGACATAAAAGCTCAGTCCTTTCAAAGGCACCTCCTGTTAAACCCAGCTCTCTCTTGGCTCTAGGCAGTGGACTGAGTACAAGGATATCTTACAGGATCATGAGAAATATTTAAAACCAATTAGCTGTAGGTGTTTGAGGGCACCACCTGCCTCAGGAGGTACTTCAGCCGATTGCTGTAGGGTAGTGAGGGACCCATGTGGGGTCCTGCACCAGAAAAGGGAAGGGATAGTGAGGGCTGTCTTAAAAACTTGCAGGTTCAAAATCATGGTAAAGCTACCCTTCTCATTCTGAGCAACTCAGACTTGGATCTTTTCTCCTCTAACTTCAAACATGTAAATATGTCTGAATTAGGGATCTCATCTCCTTAAGATCCCTGATCTGGGAGGAGAGAAATGAGCCCGCTCCAGGGCTTTTGAAGGTTCCTGATTTTCCTTGATAGTGCAGCAGCCCACGCAATGAGGCTTTTAGGTTAGTTGTTTAATTTAAAGACTTTTTTATAGGTAGATGTAATCTTGCATCTCTGTGTAAAAGGAGTAATTTTTAATTTCTCCCTCTCCAAAGGGTGATCAGGTTTGGAATGTTAGAAGCGCTGGGGTGCCCAGCTACTGCAGGGTCACAGATGGGCTGGTACGTTCAAATATTCTGAATGATCCCTGTTTTTTAGAATGAACAAGCACCTACAGATGTTCCTTGATCAGGGGTCTGGCAGCTCTACACTTGTGTATGTTGTTTTTACCCAAAGTAGCACTTGCAGGACCCCAGGAAAGTCGGAGCCCGACTGAAGCCACACTTGGCACTGTGTGTGGTGACACAAGGCTTGCCCTGAGAGCTTGGCAGCTGAAAGGGCCTTACAGGACAGGGCTGTTCACAACACTGAGCAAACACAAACACAAGCAGGTCCCTCTGGGGTGGAAGTGGCTGCTGGAAGTGTGGATTGCTATCCAGGCTGCACAGTCAGTGGCAGAGGGAAAGCTGACTGTGACAGCAGGTCACCCTTGGAGCACTGGGACGGTGCTGGGCTCATCCTGCCCTCCCTCTCTGCACTCAAAATGAGCAGTCCTGGCACTCAGCACATCACTGGACACTGGTCTGCAAAAGCTTTGCATCTCTGAGGCCAGAGATATAAATATACAAGGAAATGTATGAGCTCTTAAGCCCAGCATATCCTTTGCTGTCACATCAATTCTTTCATTCTCTTCAGTTGAAAAAGTCAAAATAGAGCCTGTGTCTCCATAACCATTTCTATCCAGGAATGGAGTCTGTGTAGAACAGAGTCAGTGCTCAGTTCTGACCTGGGGAGAGTTGCCTGCACAGCTGCAAACTGATTTTTATCATGACTGTAGTCAAAACTCAGGAGATTTGTGTAGAAGTGTCTGTGTGTGGCCACATTTCTACGTGTAATGTAATACTTCTAGGTTTAAACGTGGCATGTAGTGTTTAATATATAAGTACATTAGACATGTAATACTTCTAGGTTCAAACAGACATGGGTACAGCATTGATTGGATCTGTATGATTTTGATATATAGTCTAATATTTTTCTACTTTGGAACAATTCACTGAGATGTATATAAGAAAATAGCAGTAGCCTTTAATTTCCTTCACTAATCCCGATTCACATGATCAGTGCAGTGAAAGCCAATGTGTCTGGCTGGAGATGCACTGATAGGTGCCTCGTGAGCATTGCAGAGGCTGGGAGAGAAGATACCAACCTGGAAATGTCATGGAGACCTTTCCTGATATGTTCTTCTGTTTTGTGACAGGGTAGTTTTTGTATAATTCTACAGACCTTCTTAGTCTGGATTAGGGATTAGCTAAAATCAAAACTGTGGAGCAGCTTCATCAGTATGTTTGTTTGTAGACAGATCCTTGAGCTTCACAAGACTGATGAAGCTTTAAGGGATTAGTGAGAAACAGATGCCCAGATTCCTTACATGAGATTGAATATTACACCAAGCATGTATTTGCATCTTTTGATGCCTGACTGGAGATCGAGTATGGGGTGTTTCTGTGTAGCCCCACTGGTGTCATTGTGGAAGCCTAAGGTCTGGTTAATGAGCCAAAGTCGTGTTCACCTCCTGGAGCTTTCCTGAGTCTGCCCCAGACCTTGTCCTCCCTTTATTGGGTTAGTGGTGTGATCACACACCACCATGACACACAATCCCAGCATAATGTGCACTCACAGTGTAACACAGGTAGTGACAACCAGACAGCGGCAGGTCAATGCCATCATCTAAGGATGAATTTTTAAGGGAAGAATAATGGTATTGTATCTTGAAAGACCCTCATCTGTCATGCAATCATCTGTTTCTAAAATGAGGTAAATACCTCCATTTTGCATGTAAGAGCACCTGTCTGAGGGACTTGCCCAAAGAAATGTCACAAACTAAGGTGAGGGTGAGGTTGTGTCTGGGGTGTAGCCAGGTCAGGTTTGGTTTTCATTTCAGAGGGTCAGGGTGGTCTGGGCACACTCTCAAAAGAAACACAGCGGCGGTTGTGTTGGCATTTTCCCCCTCCACTGGATCAGAGGCAGGAGCAAATAGTCTGGAGCACAAGGCCCTCTTTTCCTGATGGAGCTGAGAACTTTGCTGCTGCCGTGTGCTGGGGCTGTCCTGTCCCACCAGGCAGGGCAGGAGCTCTGCCAGGCAGGTGGTGCTGGCTGGGCTTCCCTGGCAAGAGCCTGACAAACGTTTCCCTACTGGAAAATGGCATTAAATTAAATAGGTATCAGCCTGCTACTCTGAGAGCTGAATGTCAGTGCTAATAAACCAGAGGCTCCATCTTTCCCAAAGGACCTTTGGAATCAATTGAAAGCTGTGTCCTCCATCCCCCTTTCCTAGCGGGCAAATGTTACTCTTCTGCTGTGCCACTTTCTGTCCTCGCAGTGAGCAGAGACTACCAGCACAGCGTCTGATTGACAGGATTGCTCCCAGCACTGTGAGGAGAGGAAGTGACCTTAAACACTCGGGTTGTGGTTCTGTTTTGACTGTAAGAAAATACCTTTTTTTTTCGCTTTCCTTTTTTAAAACATTGCCCTAGCAGCCTGGCTTTCTATTCATGTGTGTGTATTTTTTAAGGTCTTAACTCCTTCTTGCCCTGAGGTGGAATTAGATAAGCTTTGAAAGCAGTTCAATGTCATTCCTTTTTTTTTTTTAAAAAAAAAAAAAAAAAAGACTAACTAAAGCAAGAAAGGTGACCTTGCAAAGTTGCCTGTAGTAAAAGATCTCTCTTATCATGAGCCTAAAGTAATTAGCTTTATTTTTGGTGTTGCCTTAATATGAATTGTTCATGCATCTCAGCTGGCTGTGGAAATGCCTAGTGACAGCCTGAGTGTGCTTTCCAGGCGGGCTGGCCCCTGCCTGTGAGCGCCTGTGTTGGTGGAGGAGTTTGCTCTTCCCCATGGAATGTTCACCGAGCACTCAACCCCTCTGAGGTGAAGTCTCTGTGGTCAGGGAGCATCAGTAAGCACAGGCTGCTAGGCAAGAAATCATAATGTCAAAAAATATCACTCTGGTACCATCAGTGCAACAAATTTTTCCTGCCCGTTTTAAGTGATGTTGAAGTTACTTCTTCCCATGGAGATGGGCAGAAAGGATGCCTTGACCCATTTCTGTGGTTGTTCTTTTCTGTGGGCAGTTGAAAACTCTTGACTGGCTGAGACAAGGATGTCAGTGGTATGGGCAAAGCCATGCTGTGTATGGGTGTGCAATGTGGCAAAGAAGTGTTTTCCCTGAGGAGCTGGTTTGAGTCCCCTTGCTCATGTGCAGGTGCCCAGGAGGAGGGTGGACAGAAGTGGCTGCTCTGAAATGACTCTCTGGTGACGTGTCCAGTGCGGGTGCTTCTGCAGCAGCCATTCCTCAGCTTTTGAATCAGTGGGCTTGGATTTGTGTAGTGCCTCCTCACCTCCTCCAGAACACCAAAGCCAGCCCCCTTCACCTCTGTTAACAGCTGATGTCCCCCCAGCACAGAGCCCAGCTGTCCCCCAAGGAGAGGTGATTGCCCATGGGTGACATGTGCTGATGGAGGTTGGAAGGAATGCTGCCCCTCTTTGGTCCTCAGCTCTCAGTGGTGTTCAAAAGTCCAAAGATGATGTGGCTATTGGTCTCCTGCTACTAATGGCATAAATTGAGCAATTATTTTAAGCAAGTGAAAAAGTAAATGCAGATACTCTTGTGCAGGCTTGGCCACAGCAGTTGGCTTTGTGTGTAACCTATTTCTGTGTGTAATTCCCTTCCCTGTTGTTGCTGTGGCTGTTAGGGTGCAGCAGTAATCGGGTCTTGGCACGACGTAATGCTTTGTGTCTGCAAACCCTGTGGTCTAATCAGGAGGGAGGATCAGGCTGCTCATGGGCTGTGGTGTGACTGCCCCAGACTGATGGAAGGGACAGCGTGCTCGAACCAAAACAGCAGTGCAACAGTTCTGAGCCTTAAATGCAGTCTAAAAGTTAGCTGTGAAGTAAGTGCCATGTAGAACGTGGGAGAATAGGTCAGTGTCTCAAATCCGCCCGCTCTGACATGTGTCCCTTTGGCCATGGCAGTTCTGGTGCCAGCAGAGGGAGGTCATGGGAGGCAGATGTGGGATAATCTCTTCTTCACCCTAAATCTTCTCCTAGTTTAAACCCTGAGAACAAGCTTTAATAGCCTTCTTAATGGGTGCAGTTCATTGAATTCTGCTTGGATTATGGCTTGTTCCACTTGGCTTGATTAGGTTCAGCAAACGAATTGGGAGCGAACTTCAGAGCGACTCATTTTGAATCGGGAATGAGATCAGAACAGACTCTGATTTGTACCACCCTGAAATGCCAAAAATTAATCATGTTTGTTCCCTCAGCTGAGTGTGCACACTTCCTGGGCTTTCAGAGGTGGGCAGCCACGGCTGTTCTGTGGAGCTTCTCTCGAAAAGGGGGTATTTGCTGGTTAGCACAAGGGGAGAAGTGGAATGTCTAAATGTGGATGTGAAACATCACTGCAGTCATTCCCCTGCCTAGGCTGACCTTCAGGATCATTCTTGCTCCTTCCACTTATCTAAATGCATCAACTGTAATTTCTTAAATACAACTTGTATGGCCTGGTGTCGATTTTTCTTTCTTTTTTTTTTTTCTCCTTCCTTAAAGTAAACCGAGACCACTTCTGCCAGAGCATAATCACTCCTGTAGCACAGTGATTAAATGCTGATAGTTGGAGGGCAAGGAAAGTACAGGAATTACTTCTTCCAGGAAAAGCATATTTTTTGGAAGATCTGTTTTGATTAGTTGCCTGAATGTGTTTACAGCGCTCTCCAGAAAGCTCAGACGTTTTGGGTGGATCCGAGCAGGTGACAACTATTCTCCTGGGATCAGCACAGTGTGCAGGATGAGGCAGAGAGAGTGTGACAGATTTACTGGTACCATGCATGTCCCCTCCCTGTGCAGCCTCTCCCTCGCCTTCTTCAGACTTCCAAAAGTGCCTGGTCTGAGTCAGCTCAGAGGTTTTTATTTTCCCTTTCCTTTGTTTGAAGTTTAAGCCCTGTGAGAATCCATTAGAAAAGATGCATTGTTGGATAGGCCCCGAGAGCATCAGCTGCCAGTTTATCTTTCATGTTGCACCACGGCTCCCGTTACTCCCGGCGCGGCCACCTTGGATTGTTCCCATCGTTTGGGTGGCTTTTGACCCACCAGAGTCCCGAGCTGCTCTTGGGGCTTCAATGAGCTCTCTGTTATCAGCCTCCCAAATATTGGTGTACCTATCGGAGCCTGGCACCGTGTCAAGGCTGTGGGCGTCCTGAAGATTCATCATTGATAGCTCACATACTTTTTCCTCCGTAGCGAAAACAAGCACTTTTTGTTTAAGTTCACTAATGTTTGGCAAGGAAATACAGTAGTAATTATACACTCAGCCTCCCCCTCCCCCTGCACCCCCAATCCCAGTTTTATAAAAGCAGCTAGCACTGGAACTGAAATAAATGTCATGAATGAATAATAATTTCTTTCATTTACACAGTAATTAAACTTGTTGAATACAGACTTAATGCTTTACTGCACACTGTTTAATTTGAGTGGTGGATCCAGGCTTTTGTTAAATTCAGGAAGGGAAAAAATGAAATCTCTACCTGACTATCAGTGTGTTTTGTTACAAACACTTTGTGGTTGAGTTTTTGTTCTGCAGGGACGCTGACAAAGGGGGGAACATGCTTTTCAGAATTTTGTTTGCATCTTTACATTCCATGGCCAGGGTTTCAGAAGTGTGTTGGAGATGTACCTCCCATGCTTTATGGCTGCAGGGATTAATCAGCATTTCTGAAACCTTGGTTGTGGGTACAAATGCCCCATCTTAGCAATTTTGCTTTCCACAGGATGTATTTTTTCTTTCTGCGCAATCTTTAAGCTGTTTAAGTGCAGATCTCCCCAAGAATCAGCCTCTTCCCCTCCCAAACTGAATTCAGGGCCAGAATTACAGCAGTATTTATAGTGCTGTGGTGTATGGCAATGTCCTCATCTCAGTGGGTGTGCAAAGGTGGGTTCAATAGTTACAGGGATGGAAAAGTTGGATGTTTTAGGTAGAGAAGCAATGTAGGTGGCAGAGGTCCAGGTTACCTGGCACACCCTCCTCCTGCAGGAGTGAAGTCAGGGATTTTTTGAAAGGAATGGGAAAATCCTTAAGTTGATGGGATGAAGGGAATCTTAGGTAACTTGAGGATGGGAACAGTGATAGTGTTGATGGGAAGTGCTTTGGTGACTTGTCAGGCATAGGAATTTTGGGAGGAGCCATTCCATCTTCACTCCAGAGCACGACAAAATGAGTCAAAGGAAACCCTGTGTCCATGAGGCCCATCAGCCCAGGCTTCCCACACATGCCCTTTTGTAGGTTCAGAGCCACTCGTGCAGGAGAAAACACGGGGCTGAGGAGGAGATGTTGGAGTAAGGAGCGTTCAGCCTCAGCCACCAGCTCACATCTTGATGGCTCAACTTAGTTTTCAAATTTTGTGAATTATATGTAATTACTTTTTGAACTAGAGACATGTAATAGAGTTGTTCCATTTTCTGAGGGTTTGTGATCTCTCAGATGCCCTGAATTTGTGTTTCTGGGCAGTTCCTTTGAGCTGCTGTGGCAGGTTGCAGGTCTGAGTGCAGGAGGTTCAGCAGCAGCAGGGACAGGCAAAGGGACTCCTTTGTATATAAATCCTTGCTGCAAAACACTTCTGAATTTTTTAGGTTGTAAAGCTGCTTTATTGATTTGGTTGGGGCAGTTGCTTAGACTTGTCTACATGTTCTGAAGAAATCACTCAATTGAAATGCTCCTAAATACTCCCTCAGCAGGTGCAAGCAGCTCACAGAGCCGTGTTCCGTGGCCACTGTGGAAGAGGGGAGGCAACAGTGAGGGACTGCGTGAGGTGCTTGTGCAGGTGGCGGAGGGTGGGGGTTTCAACAGCAGCTTGGCACCTGGGGTCTTCCAGAACGACTGGGGGGCAGAGGGGAAGGCAGCAGCATCTTTAGGTGTTGCTCCTACCGGTGCCTTGCTGGGGCCGAGTCAGCATTTTAAGGAGCCCTCAGGTGTATTTGGATGAGTGTGTGACAGACACAGTCGGTGCACGTGTCTGGGTGAGGTTCGTTGGAAAGGGCTCCCAGGGCTCGGGACATTTTAGAGGGAAAACCGTCCATGGCTGCGGGTGTGGGCTGTGTGTGGGTTTGAGTCACCAGGCAGCTGTTACCCCAAAAACTGCAATCACAGAAGTCTCTCAGGAGCTTTCCCAGAACACTCTTCTTAAAAGCTCAACAAAGTGTTTTAATTGTTCTAAATCCAAGGGTTATCTGCCCCCCTTTTCTGTTCTCAAGGGGCTGACATCTACAAATGTGCATTGGTAACTTCATTTTCTTTCTTACTCAGGGAACAAGAGGCACTCAGGCTGTTTTGTTTATAGCTGTGCTCTCAGCCGGCTGCATGTCTGGAGATGAAGGTGACAGCTTGAGATTTGTGAGCCTAATTGGCACACAAAAAAATTAATCCACTGGGAAATGAGTTATTTGCAATTATCTGTAGATTTGGCTTTATTTCATGGAGACAAATATAGTTCTTGGTGACTTAATTACAACATTTTTTTTAAGATTATGAGATTTTAAAAAGGATATCATTATTAGGAAGATCTTGAGACTATATTTGGTGATTCCATAATTACAACTATGGCCATATTTGTTAGCTTAGAAAATAATACGTGGAAGCTTTTAATTAGAATAATGAGATCTGTTCTTGCAGATATGCTTTCAAGTACCACCCTTGGATAACAGGATCCTTTATTGTTAGATACAAACTAAAACAAGCTGTACTGTGCTAGGACAGTATCACAACTAAGGCTGAGCCAGATCAGCATTAAAGTATTCTTTGGCTGCTGGTTAAGAGGATGAGCATGAACTGGGTGAAGCAGCTAATTGTCCACAGCTCAGCTGATTCTGCTTGCCAATGCAGGTTTCTCAGTCCTGTTGGCTGGATCCGAGAGGAAGTGGTTAGAAATAGTAAAATGTTCCACATCTGTGTGGTTTCTGTTGGTGCTAAGGGCATACAATACATGCAAGCACAGATCTGAAATTGCTGCTTCCTTACCTGATTCCCAATGTGATTCACACCCTGGTGGTTGCCCAGGATGAGCACTGGGTAGGACCTGTCCCCCACGGCACCGTGGCACTGGGAATTGCCAGCACAAACTGGGTGAGCCCCTGGGTTGTCACCCCTGGGAGGTCACCCTGTGTGCTGGAATGAGGATTCTCAGGACAGCCGGAGTGCCTCCGTGAGGGGGTGCAGAGGAGCCCCATGACCCGAGGGTACCCATCTCCTTAGGGATAAACCAGCTTTGCTTAAAGCTGGAAACGACCAAGCACCACCCCATGACTCCAGCAGTGCTCCAGTCACTCCCAGAGCCTTGTATCCCTTTAGCAAACACTGTGCACAGGGTTTGCATAGCACTGAATGCACGGTCCAAAGTGGCCTGGCTTGTGCTGTCAGAGGGAAATACTGTCATTGCTCTTGCCACTCACTGGAGAGGCCTGAAGCATATTCCTGTGTGGAAGGTCTTGGCAAAGACCCATCAGCAAGGCATCTCCACAGGGTGTTGTTTACCCTCTTACTGATGTGGTTGCCCGATCGATAGACCTACTTGGCATCACCATTTTCAGAGACAGGATGCTCATTTTGCTACTCTCCTGCACTGGAGCTGCAGTGCATGTCCCTCCTGGCATAAAGCACTGTGGAAAAGCACAGGCCAGTGCAAAGGAGAGACCTGAGTGGACTTAAATGTACACTGAATCAGACCCTACAGGAGAAAAGAATTAGACATGCAACATCAAAGCAGTATTTCCACATCTGGGAAAGTGTTCAGAGAGTCCCCAAAGGTAAGATTAAAAAAAAAAAACCCGTCAAGTGTGTTCATTTCTTATTAGCAAAGTTGTTATTGGCAATGAGATATTCTAATTGAATTACTCCTAATTAAAATAATTATGTTTTCTAAGTACTCTGATCTGTAGAGACCACGTAGAGAATCAAAGGTAGAAATAAACAGCACCTAGTATATTCTAAGCTGGCTTGCTTGATGAAGCTTAAAGGGGGTTTTTATGGTTCCACTTGCTCTGTGTGGGCTGGTGCTCATGCCATGAGGGGGTGGCTTTCAGGAACCTTGCTCCTGGCTCAAAAGACCAACCACCACTGTGTGAAGGATTAGCTGGAAAAAGCTCAAGTCTTAGATAAGGAAAGTAAGGCTGTTTCTCTGCCTCTTCCACACCCATCCTGCCCGACCTTGAGCAGTATCTTGAACCTGCTCCACCTGGATTTCCACCAGCAGTTGGGCTGTTAACTCAGTTATCTGTGCATTGCTGTCTCAGTCTGGACTCTAACAGAGCCTTTTTTCATGCAATAACCTGAAATCTCAGCAGCAATCTCTGACTTTTATCAGGATAGAAAAAAGAGCAGGAAGGCAGCATTTTGCTGATGGAGGGTGAACCCCAGAGTTAGCCACTGAGGGGCCTTCCAGAGTGGTTGTTAAGATGAAGGTGTGATTGCTGCTGAGATCTGCCATCGGAATATTGGTTTGCTATGGGCAGATACCTTTGCTTTTGCTCCCTTCTGTCTGGAGTGAGTAATCCTAGTTTATCTCCCTGCTGCAAAACACTTGGATGAACTAAGGACTAATCTGTCTGGGGAGGTAGAAATCATCAGTCTCAGGCTGTGCAGATCCACCACCGATCCACAGATCGGTGTTGTCCTCAAGCTGAGCTTTCCCTGAGCCTTGTGCTGGGAACATCCCGCTCCATCCTGCCCCGGAGAGTGCAGGATCCCACACCGTGGTCTCTGCCTGCTGGTTACACCCCACAGCAAGACCCATTTTTGACTTGTCGGTGTGTTTCCAGTTGTGTATCAGTTATAAACAACACCCAGTTTGTGGGGTCGGATTTGACAGATGCTCCCGGGACCCTCCGCCCAGATCAGCCCTCTCATGGAGCTGTGCTCACGGATTTTGTGGGATGGTTTTCCATGGACTCTTTTCCTTGAAAATGCAACTTGGTGTCGCAGCCTTACCAAACACTTGGCAGAAACAGGGAGGGTGTGAGATGTTTGGAAACCCTGGCACAAGGTGTTTGTTCCCCACTCAAGGGAAACCTTCCATCATCACAAAACATTTGTCTGGTGGAAGGTGGTCCTGCCCTTGAAAGGAGTTGGAACTGGATGATCTTTAAGGTCCCTTCCAACCCAAACCGTGCTGTGATTCTATGATTTTCTGATTTATGATGACCCTTAGTATTGTCTTGAATCACTCTAAAGGCCTAATCAGTCTCAGAATAAGCTAATATTTATCATATACAACCTTTATAAAGGCCAAACATTGCAATTTCTTCTGAGGAGAAAGTTTCAATGGTTTCTCACATCAAATACTGCTGATTTTTCTTTTTTCTTACCAACATGATTAAAATTCATTCAACATCCTCTTGCAAGGGAAAAAAAAACATATATACATTTGATGGCTTTGTGCTTTCTTCCCCTCCCTCTGTAAAAATAGAAAAGCTTTCAGATGTTGCATGAACAAAGATATGGAAATGTGAGAAGAGGGCAGCATCTGGAGGTTTTCAAACACGAGAACACGGGCTGTACGTTTCTTTTGCTGTTAGAAGAGTGAAAAGCTGTTTCCTGTCATTTCCCATCTTGTCACTCGGAAGGCTGGCATCTTGCGGCTCCTTGCACCAGCTGTTGTTTTTTTCTCCACAGACAGATGGTGCAACCTCTTTGATAATTTTTTTCTCCATGTTCTGAGGATTTTGCATGTGTACTACCTTTATGTAATGATCATATAACCCTGTCACTCACTTTATCCTGTTAGCAGTGTCATCTCTGGAAGAGGGAGGAGGAGGTGGCAGTGTAAGGAACTTAATCCTCTTCTCGTGTTCTGACATGCTTTGAAAATACGTGGTGGAGCTGGAGTTACAAATGTTTCCAGAAGCCTTCTGTATTCCTGTCTGAGGGATTCCAGAATATCGGCTGTGATTTTGTAGGATTCCTCTGTTTGTGTGAATTTAATGCACCTTTACGGTTATTTGAGGGGGTTTTGTTCCCTTCCAATGTGGTACTGTAGTACAGAAGTACATTTTTGCTCTGTATTCCTGGAACTCAAACCTGGCCTGTTATAAATGATTCCAATGCCTTTACAACTATATGTGGAAAGGAATGGAAATGACTTCTGTTTCTCATAAAATGGCTGTACTTAAAACTCATAATTACTTAATTCCCTTTAATTTCCACCTGCTTTCCAGTGCTGAAACATTGCCCTTCTGGTGGTTCTGTAATGCTAAGGATTGGAAGCTTTTGAGGGTTGCTGGACATACCTGGAGGTCTTGAAGCTGCAAAGGAGCAGATTCCCTTCCCTTCCCTTCCCATCCCATCCCTTCCCATCCCATCCCTTCCCATCCCTTCCCATCCCATCCCATCCCTTCCCTTCCCATCCCATCCCATCCCATCCCATTCCATCCCNACGGGCTGGCAAAGCAGCCTGGGTTAATCCAGGAGAACCAAATTGAAGAGGAGCCCTTGGTGTGGTTTCTTCTGTACAGCAAACTTGGCACTCTGGTTTCACCTCACAAGATTAAAATGTGAGCACAGTGCAAATCACAGGTGTGTCAAAGGTGGGCAGAATTGATGAGATTAATTAATCCTGAGCAACCAAGGTGGTGAAATGGGCCCGAGTGGCAGCTGAGAGGAGGGTGTCCATGCCAGTAGCTGGTGCAAGTGTGCTCCAGTCTGTTTTAGGGAGGTGATTCTGCCCTTCTGCCCCTCAGGTGAGACCCACCTGCAGAGCTGCCTCCAGCCCTTTGGGCCAGCACAGAAAGGACATGGAACTTCTGGAAAGTCCACAGGAGGCACCAGGATGATCAGAGGGACAGAGCAGCTCTGCTGGGAGGAAAGGCTGGGAGAGTGGGATTGTTCAGCCTTGAGAAGAGAAGGATTCAAGATGACCTAATTCTGGCCTTCCAGAACCTGAAGGAGTTACAAGAAAGATGGAGAGAGACTATTGACATGAGTCTGGAGAGACTAGACAAGGGGGAACGGCTTCCCACTGCCAGAGGGCAGGGTTAGATGGGATAGTGGGAAGGAATTCTTCCCTGGGAGGGTGGGCAGGCCCTGGCACAGGGTGCCCAGAGAAGCTGTGGCTGCCCCATCCCTGGAAGTGTCCAAGGCCAGGTTGGATGGAGCTTGGAGCAACCTGTGCTAGTGGAAAGGTGACCCTGCCCATGGCAGGGGTTGGGACTGAATGGGCTTTAATGTCCCTTCCAACCCAAAGCATTCTGTGATTTTCACCAGTCTAAGTCAGAGAGCAAATTTTTTTCCTTTGTTGTGGAGCATCATAGAAAATTTGCTGATGAGGAAATAATGCATTAAAATGCATTTTAAATTAGACATTAAATCTTAGACGTCTAGTTTTGCAGGTATCAATAGACATAATTAATATAATGTGTATGATGGCAATGTCCTTTTGATGATGAGCTCTGTGATTTATGGGGTTGAGCCCATTTTTTTCATGAGTGGTGTTTATTTCATGGTGCTTTGAATGTTTCTCTATTTCTCTCAAAAAACACTATTAGACAGTGAATATATATTTTTTAATTGGCACCGTGCTGCATGTTTATTGGTCCTGTCATCTCCAGAGTAATAGGCATAATTGAAAGAAGACAGGTAGCAATGCGCCATTCTGTTTTCTGCTTTTTGTTTGCCTTTGCATTGTTTGTGCTCAAAGAGCAACCTCTTCCCACAGCCAAAACCTCATCGCTCTCAATTGTTTACTCCGAGTGCCATGTATAAAAGTGTGGCTGCTGTCAGAAAAGTGACTCACAGAAGTGACACCATGGGGCTCGCTGTTTATTTTCTCTTTCTCTCTGTCTTGGAGACATTTTCTCAGCTCAGCCACCAGTGCTGCTGCAGACTCCAGCTGTCAGCAGGAAAAGCAGAGCTTTGGGAACCCCGCAGGGTCAGGTTCATGATGTTATTAGAAAGCTGGAGCACTCTGAAACATCCCCTTTGCTTCCCACCTCTGGACCATGACTGTGGTTGGCTTCTTAAGAGATCCACAGGGCCCCCTCCTTGTGTTTTGTTGGGGTTTTGAGGTGGTGTTTTTTTGGTTTTGATTTCATTTGGTAATCTAATCCACTTTTTCTGTTTTTTCTCATGTGTTGGATATGTGATAGGGGAGGCATATCCCAATCCCAGCTGTTTCTGTAAGGACAGGAGGGATGAAAATAGCGAGTTGGGCAAGCTGTATGCAGAGGGCAAATGGAAAACTTCTACATGCAGGATCTTTGCACGTGAGGGGGTCAGTGCCTATCAAGGTCTTCTATTGGGGATTCAATGTCTAGATTAAGGCCTGTACTGCTACCCTAAATCAAACCTCACTCTCAGAGAAATGTGGATCTGTGCTATAAATTATTCTGCACTTGACTTCAAAGGTTGGGCCCTGTTTGCCTTATGCTGTATCAAATGCATGTGTGTGTGTTGGGGGACAGGGAGGATGCAGCTCAGTGGGGAGGGCACAGGGAGTTCTGTGCTCGCAGGTTTGGAGGGTAGGGGAGCGTTTATTCCTCACTGTCCAAGGGGGCGCAGTGTGACTCCAAATACATGATGGGACGGTTTCAGGAGTGACTAATAGGTTTGGCTGTCTTTGGTGTTACAGAATGGATTGCCAGGCCTCATGGATTTAAGCACTCTGTGCTCTTCAGGGGTGTATGGGGCACACTTTTCACTTTGGGAGGTGGAAGCCAAAGCAGACAAGCCTTTGGTCATTGGGAATGACCTGCTGAGTTCTCCATGTTCTGCTGTTTCCATTCCCTGCTTTTGTTCATATCCACTTAATACTTCTGTTGGTCTGTCTTTCCTGTCTCTTTTTTGCAGCTGTTTTCTTTCAACTACTTTCTTTAAACCTTCTCTCAGCTTAAAAATTTTAATTCCTTTTGCATCAACTAATTGTGCTTTTCTTTTTTATTTCCTTGCCTCTTTTTTGTTCTACCTTATTTTTCTAGGTCTTTGCTTGTTCTCATCTGTTCAGTATTCCTCCAGGTGCCTGATGAAAAAAGTATTTTCCTTTTCTTTTGCCCCTAATCTTGCATTTATTAATTTGGGATAGAATTAGAGAAAAAATATTCATGTCACGAACAACTGCTTTCTGGTATTTCTACACTTTTCTGTTCTGCAAAGTTAATCAGTGCTATTGGTTTCCATGAAGAGGTGGGAACACTGAATTTGAGTGTAATCCTTGTTCATCAATATCCTTGGTTTTTTTCAGTTTTGATCAAAGTCAGGAAACACAGCACCATTCATGCTGTCTTCGATCCCAAGATTTACAGCTCAGTTTCTTACCTCAAGTAGTTTGGGAATATTAAAATTCTGCAGCATTTATTCAAGTGAGCACTTGGAGTTCCTTGTAAGGCACATAGCACTAGTTAGTTGTGTTATGAATTTAAGAAGAATAAGCTACCCTGGATTTGGCAAATTCATGCTCGATTCTAAAGAAGCACTTAAAGGGATTATTGAAATTTGTCTTGTAAAACCCCCTGAAGATTTTAGCAGCTTGTGTGGGATTTTGGTTAGCATTCGTGGGAGTTGGCAGGCTCAGCAGTTGTGCAGAAGGTCCTGTAATCCCCCAATAATGGCAAGGTGCAGCAGAGGTGCCGGGTGTCGCAGAGCACCGTCGGCGCTTCGTGCTGGGAAATTCTCATCTGCTTTTCCGCCTGAGTGCCGGCACGGTTCATCTCCCATCTTCTCCTCTAATTTGGGCCACTGAAGCTTCAATCTGTTATCCTGTGAAGCAACCCGATGGTTCATAGAATTTTTTATTTGAGGCAGAAATGACACTGAACTGACTCAAACCCCAGCCCAGCCCAGCCTGCACCCCACGCCCTGGGTGGGCACCGGAGACCATTTGCCAGGATCATGTCCAATGCACAGAAGGAAATGTATTTATTGTTTATAGCAGATGAATACAGACCATGCTTTTGGAAACCAGCCTTCATCAGAAAGGAGACTGAATTCTTTGGGGCAGCTGAAACTACAGTATTTAGAGTAATGACCGAGTCCACTTTGGCCAGGGCAGAGCCTGGGTGCTGCGTGTTACTCTGGCTCTTCTGTCCCTGCCACCATCATGTTGTCCCATCTCATTCCTGTGCCCTGCAATTACCTGCCCTGCTCCCACATTGCATAAACAGGTTTTTTTGTCAGAGTGCAGTAAATAATTTACAGGAAGAACATATTGAATAATTTTAGCCTATTTTTTTCCCCGTTAGCCTGAGCATATACAAAGAGATTGTGTTTTCCTCTTTGTTGCTTGAACTTTCTGTTTTATAAATAATTTTCTTTTAGTCTCTGGGTTCATTGCAAATATTAAAATTTCACTGTCGTGTTAGGTGCGTTGTCATGTAGGAGCTCTGAGAGACAGCTCTGTGATTGTGCAGGCATTATACAAGCACAGCATAGGAGACAGCCTGAGGAAGCTTATTGCAATTTATTTTAGGTGGAAGGGGCTCCCAAAGTGCCACAGTGGAAGCCAGAGTAATGCCTAAAGACAGGCAGCCTTTGTGCCAAAAATAAATCTGTGTTGCGATTAGCTGTGTAGATGTGATTTCTCAGCAAAAGTAGTTCTGTGAGGATTTAAATAATGATTCTGTTAATACCAGGAGCAACTTTGAAATTCACTTTTCTTGAACATTTGTGCCTGTAAAACTCAATTGCTCAAATATATGCGCAAAGCAGATGGGTGCTGATGCAGGGCAGCGTTATTGCAGCTCCAAACAGACTGATCATTGTGTGGAACTTTTGGTTTATTATGTTTTCCTTGCCTTCTCTAATGGCCAGGGTGCAATGAGTGCAGTGGCAGTCTCCTCATGTCTGTAGCCATGGGAAGGGAGCAGGGATGCAAAGCAGGCTCGTGGCAAAACTACTTGAAACCCCCTTACTCTGTCACTGTTGTCAATCAAGGACATTTCTCTTTTCCCACTGTCCTTGTGAGGGGAGGAGGAGGGGCAGACACTTCTCTGTGAGGACCAGGGACAGCACCCAGGGAAGGGCTGGAGCTGCGTCAGGGCAGGGTCAGGTTGGATCTCAGCAAAAGGTTCTTCCCCCAGAGGGTGGTGGGCACTGCCCAGGCTCCCCAGGGCAGTGGGCACAGCCCCGAGGCTGCCAGAGCTGCAGGAGGGTTTGGATGATGCTCTGGGGCACAGGGGGTGACTCTTGGGGATGGTCCTGTGCAGGGCTGGGGGTTGGACTCTGTGATCCTTGGGAGTCCCTTCCAGCTCGGCACAGTCCGTGACTCTGTGATCTCCACAAATACATTTGATTTTTCATGTTGCCATGGTTTCTTCCTTCTGGAGGTGAGTGGTCCATTCCCTGACCCTGCTGTTGTGAGAACCCCCTTGAGCGTAGGCAAGCGGGAATACTGATGAGAAATTCTTGAGCACTTCCAAGCCCCCAAAGGAGAACCCAGGTTTCCCATAGGGATGCACACACGCCATGTGCCTCCCGTTCCCGACGAAGCTCTGCCACCACTCCCGAGCACATTTAGCAAACAAGCCTGATGACAATTGTGGTCATTTAAAACCACGGAAAAAGGGCAGGGTTTCCCCCGAGGGACTTATTTCCTGCCATGATTGAGTAAAGAAGGGAGGCAGCTGCTAAGACTGGAAAAGGTCGCTCAGTCACATCGGCTGATGGAGGAATCAGAGGAGCTGTCATCCCGCCTGCCAGCTGCCGGCCGTGCCCGGGCAGAGCTGTCACTGCTGGCATCTGTCACCGCTGCGGCCGCGGGGCACGGCCTCGCCACCGCCCTCCTCCGCTGGGATCAATTCTTTGCCCAGCAAATGGTGTTGGGAGACTCTGGCTTTTCTCCCCTGCTGTTCGGAAGATCAAGTTAAGCTAAATATTTGAAGCTGTGCTGGGCTGGTATTGACAGAACATGGGAGCTGAAAGGGAGATGAATATGAGAGAGATCAGGATGTGCTGGGGGCGTTGCAGATCAGATTTCTGTGATGTATCTATAATTCAAGATATTTCTACAGTAAGGTGAAGGAGGTAACAGTAAAGATGGCTCAGCAGGGGTGTTTCTGAGGGTTCAGGTTGCCCTGGCTGCAGGTATCCTTGTGTTATATCAATTCTTATGGAGCAAATCCATTTTAGGTTTAGGGAGCAGTTGTTTTCTCCCCTTGGTCCATTCAGGGGAGGTGCTCATGTGATTTTCAGCCATTCCTGTGCTTCCCTGGAGAAATGAAGTTCTTGATGAATTTTGGAAATTACTATTCAGAAAGAAAACTAGAAATTAGTAGGTGTACGTGTTCCAGTGGCTTCCAGTCATACACTGACCAAAGCCAGCTCCTGAAGTAATTTCTTTGTATTGTCTCTTGAATGGGGTTTCTCTCAAGCCCACATGTCCAAGCCAATCCTGAGAACTGTAGATCCTTCAACACAAATGTTTCCCTGAGTGACATGGAGATTTGTCTTGCACTCATCTCTAACTTCGGCTGTGTTTTTTCAGAATAGATAATGATTTTAAGATAATTTTCCTATTCCTCAATACATGCTGACATGTAGAGTCCCATGGTTTGTTTTTAATTGGAATTCACTTTGTGTCCCTTCTTCCTCTCTGTGGCTACCAGAATCCTTTTGTAGACCCATCTGCCTACACTTGTCCTGCATTTGCTCCTTCTACACCCCCTGTGTAATCTCCATCACTTTTTTGAGTCTGACAGACCTTTCTCTTTTTTAAGGAATAGATCTTTTCAGATGGATGCTGTTCAATTGGGGGAAAATTCCAGAATGGTTTGGGTTGGAAGGTACCTTAAAGCCCATCTCATTCCACCCCTTTGCCATGGGGAGGGACACCTTCCACTAGCCCAGGTTGCTCCAAGCCCTGTCCAACTTTGAGCACTTCCAGGGATGGGGCAGCCACAGCTTCTCTGAACAACCTGTGCCAGGGCCTGCCCACCCTCATAGGGAATGATTCCTTCCAAATATTCCATCTAACTCTGCCCTCTCAGTTTGAAGCCATTCCCTCTCATCCTGTCACTTCAGGCCCTTGTCCAAAGTCCCTCTCCAGTTCCCTTAGAGCCCCTTTAGGACTGCAGGGAGTTCTAAGTTCTCCCCCAAGCTTTCTCTTCTCCAGGCTGAACAACATCAGCTCTTTCCTCTTTCCCTCTTTCCTTTGTAGCAGAGGGGCTCCATCTCTCTGGTCATCCTTGTGGCCTCCTCTGCACTTGCTCTGACAGGTGTATGTCCTTCTTACACTGAGGACCCCAGAGCTGGACACAGTGGGGATCTCACAAGTGCAGGATAGAGGGGGAGAATCTCCTCCCTTGACCTGCTTCTGTGCTGCTTTCGGTGCTGTCCAAGACATTTTGAAACTGTGGGCATTGGTTTCCCTGCCATGGTGTGGTTACAGTGGGGTAGCTACGCCCAACATGTTCCTCTGTAGGTGATCCTTTAATACAGATTCACACTCAAGAGGTTTGGAGACTGGATATGGTTTATGAAAGGGCAGATGACAGGAAGCAGTGACACACAGATAGAACTCTCCCATTAGCTTTGTCAAAACATTTGCTAATTGCAGTGCGATCCCTCAAAACACACTTCTTAGGGAAAAATGAATCTAAATTCAAACCCACGCCGGCCAGGGAAGAGCAGAGTCCTCTCCAGTATGTAAATTAGGTTAATAGTTGAGTGGAATTGATTCTGCTGAGACTAAATTAATCACAGTGCTTAATCACTGTAACCTTTAAACATAGCAGTCCTGACCACAGCTGCGGGGGAGCACATTGTTCTCCCAGACTCCTGACCTTCCCAAGGTGCTGGGACTCTCAGGCAGAGCAGCACGAGAGGAGCAGCAAGTCAGAACCGCTGCAGGCTGACCTTCACGTCCTTCCACTGCTTCAAAGAGGGGAAAAAATAACCATACTTTGTGCATAGAAACTCACAGTGAGCAATTTGTAATGTCGGTGTCTTTCAGGACACCACCTCCTCGTACTTGTGTTGGGACAGAACAGCTCATTATTAAGGGTTGTGAAATGATCCACCTCCACTCACAGCAGTGGAGGAGCTCTTCACTAGCCCTGGGGTGCATGATTTGGACCTCAGGCTGAAGGATTAATCTTTTCCATGTAATCCTGTGGGCTACAAATGCTTCCTTTTTCTCTTTATGTTAGCAGAGAATGTGAGAATCTCTGCAAGATGCATGTTTGGGCACAGAGGGGACACTGACACGTTGGGTACATTCCCCACCAAGGCAGGTATTATAAGACACCGAGATCCCAGCGGTAGAATATGCATCCCATGGATGATCTTGCAAACCAAACACCAGAAGAAAATTACTTGTGCTTCCTCAAATCAGTGTGCTGCAGATCAGTTGTACACATGGTAAAAGCCAATGCAGAATGACAAAAGCAGGAAGAGATGTTTTAAACACACTTCCAACATCAGTTTTCAAGAGCTTTTGGGGACTGGGAGTACTGTCTCGTTGAGGTGTTTGCATTGCTTTGTAGTGTTGATGCTGAGGTTCATCCTTTAATAAAATGTATCAAAACCCTGAGAAGTCCAAAATCCCTGGCTTGTCTTGAAACCCAAGACCCCTTTCTGCAGCCAAAAGAGGCCTCTGTGTCACACAGTGAGAGGGGGACAGGTGGCTTTGCTTTCTGTAACATGGCCAAAGCTTTAAGTTAAATGGACCAGACAGAGCTCAAACAGCTGCTTGTAGTTGATTCTTTTAAAACAGAATTTTTCTTCTACTTTAGAAATATTTGGGGATGTTTTGCTGTGATGCTGGATAGAAATAGTCCATCTGTATAGCTGACATGAAGGAGACTCGAGATAAGAGCCCGTCTGTGGATGTGGTTTGTTGTTGGATCTCTTCCCTTCTCTCCTTAGCCAGCAGGCAGACTTGGATCTGTTCTCAGCTCTTCCACTCACCTCTTTACTCTTCCTCCTGACTCCTTCTCCTGCAGATTCCTGTCTTCTAATCTGAGGAGGACATTGTTTCCATCCCCTACCATCCTTTGTATTCTCTATTTTAATTGTTTGTCTTCTGGGAATGTATGGTGCAGCACATGAATGATGTATGAGCAAAGTTTTCAACCCAGCAAGGCTTTGGGTTTGATTGATGACCATCAGACAGTAACAGCAACAGCTCTCTCTGGAAACGGTAGGTTGAGTTATTCTTTAAGGCTATGTCCCATCCCTAAGTAAACCTTTCACAAAAAAAAATTCCCAACAAAGCTTCAAAAACCTGTGCTGAGAAGAATTTGTCATTGCTTTTAAAGCTGATGTTGTGATTTATTTATTTTTTTAAATAAGGTGTCCAAAAATTTCTCCATCTAAGAGACATAAAAATCCTATTTTGCTGTAATATATTGTTTCACGTAACCACTTTCCATTAATCATGAAGTGCCTTTGTGACAAGAAGCTGGGTAAATTGTCTGATTCCTTGAGCCCGTCTTTCTTTGTTATGAACAATTAAAACAACATATCATCACTGTGGGTTAACTGTCCGTGCTGTGTTAAAAGCAGAGGTAGAGGCTGAATGCTGACAATTTGCCATTGCACTGCCATAGGAAGTATCTGTTTAGATATTGAACATGGGTTAAGTGCTGCCAATGTGAAACAAAACAAACAAAACATGAACAGAATAATTTGGAGTGTCTTTGAAAAATACTGCTCGAAGTCTTCATAAGTTATTTGGTTATTAATATCCACATCACAGCCCTTCACAGGAGGGAAGTGAAAATGTGCTGTTAATGGTCATTAGAGTCAGGAAAGTCTGCAGTATTCAATGGGAGCATGGTCTGTGAACAGGGATTTAACTTGGGGATTTGTACATCTGGGTGGGAAAAGTTGAAAAGGGTCCAGTGGCAGTGGGGACCCAGGTACTGGTAACACTATCAGTGTTGGGGTGTGTTATTTTGGAAGCTGGTAGGTTTTTTTGGCTGTTGAGCACTGAGAGATTTGAAGCTTACACTTTTCCACAGAGAGGATCCTACGATTGCATCCCCTCCTGCCACACTGGGGGCTCTGCAGAGAGTCTGTGCCTGGGCAGGTGCTGGTGCTGCAGGGAACAGGTTTGCTGTTTCCTCCAGCTGGACCCATGGGATGGAATTCCCTCCCTGCTCTCAGCCTTGCTCTTCAGTTTCTCTTTAGAGCAAACCTGCCCACCACATTGCCATAGCATCACTGAAAGGAGATTTGCCATGGTGTCCAAAATCAAGATGTGACAATTCCATTTTCTACAGTTTGTGCAGAGCTTGAATTTTATCAGGAAATTTCAGCTTACAAAATCTTTCCTGGTGAGCTGAGAAAAGGAGGCACAAACATGGGGCATCCTGGTCTCCTCCTTGTACTTAGGCATCTCCTCGGGCACATGTGAGCCTCCTGAGAGGTGTGGAGAGGGCAGGCCAAGGAATTAAAGGGTTTGCTTTGTCCCCAGCTGCTCCCTCACTTGGGTGTCCTGCCACCTGAGCCCTGACACCAGTCAGGTGCTGCACACCTCACACGAAGGAGTCACCTGGTGGGTCAGAAGCTAGTTCAGTCCCCATGGTTTATTCATCTGTGCTTCATGTTGATTATCCTGCAAAAGGCTTTCAAAACTAGATAGATAGATAGATAGATAGATAGATAGATAGATAGAGTAGACCCTTTATTAGAAGCTTCTAAGTGCACAATAAAAGTACACATGCACCCCTGCCAGCCAAATGTTATATTTTTTACAACTTTCAGTAAATAATATATTTGATGACTATATCACTTTCCCTAGTGCCCACTCTCAGAACTCCTCAGAACTGCCCCTTGGAGCCTCTCCAAGGGCTCTGAACTCACTCTCCTGTTTTGACTACAAGCTATCTCATTGTCTCAGTTGGAGTTCTTGCAGGTGTTCTTCAAAACAGCCTGTCCTTGGTAATATGTGTCTAACAATTTCAGGAATGTGTGAGAAAATGTTTAGTAACTTGTAAATGCTACTTAAAATGTGAGAGACTTAGGAAAACATATTCAACTTATATAACTCTATGAAAATCTATAAAATACACATTAAAATCCTTAGGCATCAGTGTCTTGGCTGAGACTAACCAGAGTGCCAGTGGTGATCCTGGTGGTGGGATCTGGGGAGAGCCTGTGACCCATTCCACTGGGCTGTCCCCCGTGAGCGGGGGCTGCTGTGCTCCCTCCTCTGGGGTGTTACTTTTATCCCTTATCATGCATTTGGCTTCTTCACAGCCTAAGCAAAGTGCCAGAGTCAGGCTTGAAACCAGTCAGGTCTTTAACATAGATTGTTCTTTTTTCCCTGGATTTAATTATACACATATATTTCAAACAAAATGCATGTATATATGGTTAAACTTTTATTTTGTCATTTCCTGCAGCTGAAATATATTGTGGATTGAAACACACAGGTTTATCTGCCTGACCTTTTGCTAATTATTAGATTGAGATAAGTGTGTATGTAAGTGACAAATTGCCTTTAATGACATTTAATCTGCACACTGACATTAATGGTGGGTTTAGCAGCCTGGTTATAGTCTTTGTTGCTGAGAGACGAAAAGAGCAAGGACTTTTATCTTAATTTGACCTTATTCAAAAGGTGTTTGTAGTAGTAGTCAATTTCTGATTAACTTAATGACCTGTTTTACATGGAAAGCAGTCAAACATTGATATATGAAAGGGCCTCAACGTGATAGATTACAGAGGCAGCAGTGCCATTGCCAGATTCTCACTCTGGGAGATGGGAGAGAGGGAAGTGGGAAGAGGAGCAGCCCCAAACTCTTCTTGACGGTATCAGAAGGGTGGGTGCCACATCCAGAAAACATGGTCATAAAAGCAACTGCTGAAGGCTGGGAGCAAACAGCCAATAATTGACTTTGCCTAATGATTTTCTGTGCAGCCCAAACCTGCAAAACAGGGAGGAGCAGGATGCACATCCACTTTGCAGGACATCTCTGTGTGTGTCCATGTGCAGAGTGTGGCTGTGGGACTTATGTGGGAGCCGAGCTGTGCTGGGCGGCCTGGGCATTGTCATCCCTCCCACACCATCAGCTTCCAGCAAAGGTTTCCTTGCCAGAGTCCCCGGGAAATCAGGGACATGGTGAAAGTGTCTCTGCTGGGGATTGGGGTGCTGAGCTGACTCAGTCTGGATATCACACTCTGACAACAGAGGCTGCAGGTCCTGCAGGGGAAACAGAACACAGAGCCCAAGGTGGAAAACCCAAGTCCTCCCCTCCGGTTGCCCTGTGGTATATTTTCAGAATGATTTAGGAGGAACTTCAGAGACAAGAGCAGAGGTTATAAACTGCTTTTAGGAAAAGTAAACACCTAAGCAAATCATTCAAGAACCCATTAAATGGCTAGACAGCTCCTATAAATACAGTCCATAATGCACTCTGGAATGCTCCAGCACCTGCTGGCTCTGATGGGCTTTCCTGCGAGAGCTCCTGAAAGTTACATTTTAATGGTAAAAATTGTTCCTTGCACATCACTGAAAAAATGTGAAGATGCAGTTCAGGAGAGGGCTGGAAGCATAATAATGTACCTTAAGCTTGTAAACCAATTAATTAATTTATAGTTTAATGCCATTTTTTGAATGCAACAGAAATGCCTTTAAAACTAAACCAAACCGGGTGGCAAATTGACACAAATGTTTAGTGAATTGAGATCAACACTTATTACATCAAATGACAATGGGAATGCAAACAGAATGGCTTGGCATGTTGTGCTCTTCAGCTGCCTTGGGGGGGAGGTGCTGCACAGCCATCACTCACTGGGCTCTTACAGAGCCTCTGAAAGCACCACATGAGCGACAGAACTGTTTGGAATTGAAAGTTTCAGGTGCTTTGGGTTTCTACTGCTTTTCTAGTCTGCAGTTTGTCTGCTGGTGTGTCAGCCACGTCCAGCTGGGAGATGCTCCTGTCTGTCCTGCTGTTGTTTGAACACTGATCATACAGTTGTTATTGTTAAAATTGAATAAACCCAACCAAACACAGCTACTCATCACCATGGAAAGCCATGTGTCCCATCGAGGGGTGGGAGAGTAAAGGGGGGATATTTCCAGAGTGGGCTCATGACCATAATTTGGGCATTTGCTGAACTCCATCTTTCACCCAGTTACTTCTTTTCCCAGAAGATGAAAGTTCTTTGATAATTCCCCGTGTTCCACTTTATCAAGCTGAGCTTGGGTCTATGACTTAAAAACATGCTGAGACATGGGAAAAGACTTAACAGCTACATGTGAGAATAGGAAACCAAGCAAACCCCCCCAAATGGATGGAGAGCCTCACACGTGTCCTGTATGCTAGAAGGTATTTTATGGCTATACCTTTAACAAAAGAAATAAATTTTAAATTGGTGCTGCCCCATCTAATTTCTCTTCTCTGTTACTGTAAAGATGAATTTGAATACTACACCCCAGGTGGATAAATTATTATGCAAGGACTGCTATCACTGTGTTGATGCTGAGTTTGGATGCTGACCCCTTGGAGAGCAGGGATGGTGTGTCCATGTCAGCACCAGTGCAATTGGATTGTATTTCCTTGTGAGTGCCCCCATTTGTTCTGAATTCCTGCCCGGTCTGATCCAAGAGCAGAATGCCAAAAAAGATCCTTTGGATCATTGTGAGCTTCTCTACAACTTGGGCAGCAGGAGTTGATGTAATTAATTCCTGTTGGAGCATATATTTAAAATAAATAAATCTGGTCTTCACTTTAAATTGCAGTAATTGAGAAACCACTGCAGTCCTTGGGAAGTTGTTCTAGTGGTTAATTACCCTCACAGTTAAAAATTAGCATCCTATTTATAGCCTGATGTTTTTTCTCACTTCTGCTTACAGCCACTGGATTTTATCGTGCCCTTCTCTCTAAACCAAGAGATGCCACTGTTTGGGCATTGTTCATGTTTTCCTTCATTTCCACGTTTCTTTTCACTTCCAAATAGATAAAACAATGTTGCAGCAATGCATTTTTTGGGTTGTTTTTGTTTTCCTGAGGTTGGACTACATTTGAAATGTATTCTAAGATTCTTGGGTGAAAAACGCTACAATACACAACATTTAAAAAAGATCCATTAATTATCCCTGTTCTCCCAGTGTGAGCTTCTGTACCTCCCAGTGTGTACACTCAGCAGGGCTTCTCTGATCCTTTTGCCTTCTATTAATATTGATAGTGTTTTCATAGGACCGACACCTGACAGCTCGGGGCAGGGAATGAAAACTCCCCTGAGAGTCGAGTGTCTGTCCCTGTGGGCTGGGGCTGTCACAGCCTCCCCCACAGGGAGGTTTGCAGGCACCAGCAGAAGGAGCTCCGATGGCACTCCGTGGTTTTCCCTCTGCCTTAGAAACTGCCCCCTACAAGTCTATGCAGCAGTGACTGATGTGTGAGCAGGGAGGGAGGGACCTCACTGGGCATTTTATGTGCGTGGGATGGGATTCGGGGAAGGGCAATTGCAGACTCCCGTGCTAGCAAACCTGCACTGAAAATGCACTTTTTGTAAGGGGACAGAACCAGATTCCCTACCCCAAAAGCATTAAAAGATGCGTTTTCATCAAATTTGCTCAATTTATGTTAAAAAGGCATCAACCTTAGCAGAGGTGTGTGTTGTGCTTTATCAGGTGTGGGTGGATTCCTCATTCCTCATTAAATTGTCCAGAAATCCATTGGCAGATGGACTTGAAAGCATTTACTCCTTGCTTTCTTCCTACTTTTTAGGAGCTCTATGGAGCCCCCAGGAACTGGAGTGCTCATAAGGGGACTGGAGCATCTCCCTGAGCAGCAAAGGCTGAGGGAGCTGGGGCTGTTCAGCCTCCAGAGGACACTCTGAGAGGGACCTGCCCATGTGTGGCAGTGCCTGCAGGGAGGGGGCAGAGCAGGGACCAGGCTCTGCTCGGGGGGCCCAGCCCTGGCACAAGAGGGACGGGCAGGAACTGATGCCCAGCAAGTTCCACCTGCACAGGAGGAAGAACTTCTTCCCTGTGCAGTGACCCAGCCCTGAAGAGGCTGCCCAGGGAGGGTGTGGAGTCTCCTCCCTGGGGATATTCCAGAGCCCTCTGGACACACTCCTGTGCCGTGTGCTCTGGGATGGCCCTGCTGGAGCAGGGAGGTGGGACCAGATGTCCCACTGTGGTCCCTTCCAGCCTGACCCACTCTGGGATTCTGTGGTGAGGGCACTGTGTTAGCAAACCCCAAAGCAGACACTAAACTCCTGGTACCATTTCCAGGTGTAAGCTGAGAGCTTGCTGGTAAAAGGCTGTTTTGGCAGTGCTGCTCTCCTTGCAGCCAGCTCTGTGTCAATGTGGGTCCAGCCAGGCTTTGGCTTTCCCCCCTGGGCAGAGGCACCAGGCAGGCTGGAGGGGTTTGCCCTGGTGAGCTGGAAAGCTTCTGGGCATCAGATGGCACTGCTGACTTTGGAGGCTCCTGCTGGTCAGCAGGTGTAGCAGGTCAGTAAGATGGACACCTGAGTTCCTGTTTGACTCCACGTCCACATCTGCTGGAACTGGGAAGAGGCTACAGAGATTTTTTTTTTCCTGCGTGTTTTCATTGGATTTTCAGACAAGCTTTCTCAGTGTCAGCTCCTGCCACCATTGTCACTTTAGCCTTTTAAAGGACTATTTCTTCTTGCAGTCATCCTGATAGAAGTGTCTGTCGAAAAGAGGAATTACAAGATATGACAGAATATTCACATTTTGAAGGTGCACATTGGACTTCTCTTGGAGGTGACGCTGAAACATTGCTGCAGTCAGAAAATACATCTGTGTGGCCCAGCTGACATGAAGGCTTGGAGGTTTACTTTTTGCTTGTTGATATTTCATTTGTTTCACTTGCAAGAGGGGGATTTGCAGCACCTACTGCCAGGTCTTCAGCCAGCAGCCAGCAGTTCCCTTTGGATTCATTATGGGAGCAGAGTCAGAGAGCTGATGCTGAGCACCCAGTGGGGGGAATTTCTTTAGGCTGGCTGGGGGTCTGTGCCCAAAATCTGCTTTCGGTGTGCTTTAAATTCCTGCTTAAGCCTTGAAAATGTGTCCATGAAAACCACAAAGACCTGCCTGCAGACAATAGATGGAGAAAATATTGTGTGAAATCATTTATTATAAAGTTCCTGGGTCTTTTTTTTCTCAGTTTGCCTCCGTTTCCCCACCCATGAAATAAAAATACCAACCTTCCCTTTCTTCCAGGCTCTCTTATCTGTGCTAATACAAAGCTGTTCGGGGATGCTTTTGTGCCATATGTCTTCACAGTGGCGAGCAGAGGGGGGCTGTCAGTCTCAGCTGGGGGCCTGTATTACTACTCATTCTGTAGTCATACAAATAGTGGATAATATAATAATAATGCAGAAAAGAAAGTAAATGCTCTTTATATGGAATAATTGAATATCGCTGTGACGTTGAACAATGACTCTTAAAAGGATGGGGGGAAGTCATGCTTTTTTCTTCCTTAATTACAGTTGAACTCAAATTACTATATTTAGTTATTTCTAAAGCTGCATTGTATTTTTCTGTGTCTGAAAGAACACAAAGATTTGGATACGCATGCATTTTCCTCTCCAGATGTCCTATTGCCTCTTGAATGTGGTTTTATATCTTCATATCTCTGATAATGGAAGCTTGGATTTCTGCTCCGGTAGTGTGTGAGGAGGCCAATTATGCAGGTCAATATTAAAGAAATATTATAAATGGTCTCTGCAGGCTTAGAATAGCTTTATCTCACTCTTGCCAGTACTTTGTATGTGGATAACTGTCTTAGCTCCCCTGCCTTTGTGTTTTATTTGGATTAATGGGTAACCTAGATATTTTCAAGTCCCTGGAATACAGTTCTTTCTGTAAGAGACTGGAGAAATTCTTGTCCTCTAGGACTGAATTCCCTGTTAAACTTGCAGTAGTGGTGCTTTTTCCACCCTCATGGGCAAGTGAAGGGTTCTGCGTTGAAATGAGCCCAGTACTGGGGTTTGGGGCAAGTAAGGGTTAAAAAAGAGATTTTATACAGGAATTTTTAGTGGTTGGTGGCTTTCCCTCAGCTCTTTCTGGCAGACAAAGGCCGGTGTTCACACTGTAGGCTCAAGTTCATGCTTCTCTAAGGGGAGCTGTTGATCCTGCTGGCAAACAAGATGCTCAGGCTTCTCTTTCCCTGCTTGTCTACCCCTGGACTTGCTCCACTGAACATTTCCCCTCCCCAGGTTCCTTCTCTGCCAAGCCTGTGGGATATTTTTCTACTTCAAAGCAGTGTAACACAATGCAATGATGGCAATATATTTTAAGATCCTTGCTTACCAGTTTATCTCACTGAGCTAAGGAGTTTAATAAGCTGTAAGACGTGGTTTTTGTCTTGCCAGCCTCTGTCTTCTAGCAAACTATATTCATATCAAAGAGTAGCTAATGTTAAGGGTTATGTACATGAGAGCACCCTTCATGGGAGGCATGTGGCAACGATAACAGAAGTAGTTTGACACAAAGCTGTCTGGAAAGGGGAAACTCCTTTCCACTCATCTTCACTCTTATGTGCATTTCAATTTACACTACATCAAATTGGATTAGAGTCTGTTAATTCAATTAATGACTACATTGAAAGTTTGCCTTTGCTCGTAGTGAAAACAGGAGGGCAGCTCCTAATAGCCTATGGATTTAATGACTGCAACTTTGAAGAGTGTTAAGCTAAAGTGAAGTTCAGAATGGCTTGTTAACTGGGTTTATTAGCTGTTGACCTTCCCTTTCAGCATAATAGTAGCAGCCAGACTGAAGAAAGCATTAACGTCCTCATTAGCATTTATCTAAAGATAGGCTGCTGCCCATTCCACAGTAAATTAGCTCAATCAGCCATAAAGAGCCTGAGAAACATTTTCTCACATACCTTTCTCTTTCTTGCTCCCTCTCCCCACTCCCTCCCTCCTCCCCGTTGGTGGGGTTTTTTTTTTATAACTTAGTCGAATTCATTTTATCCAGCTTATTGAGACTGAAGCCTCAGGACAGTTGCATTGTAACTGTTTTACATGCTTATATAATTACAGCTCTCCTCCTGTGAGACAAAGGCATGGCAGTGGAATTACAGGCTTTCAGGGATGTCCTTGGTTTAGTCTTCTGCAGAGATTACCCATGTCTTGCTCGTTTTCCAATACAGCCCTACAAGGCTCAGCCTCAAGATAGCATGGCTGACTGTTCAACATAAATAATTTATATAAAATTGGTTGTGATCTCCTGTACATCAATAGCTGAGAAGGCTCAGAGTGCCAACCTGTGTTCTGCCCACAAATCTGATGCCCAATTTATGAAGAATAATTTTTGGTGAACCTGTAACTCCATACCTATAAATCGTTTTCTAGGACCTTTTATTATTCTATCTGTCCAGTCTTAAAAGATGGTAAGAATGTCAACCCCAGCTCCAGAAAACTTTGGTTGTTCAAATGACATAAACATGCCTGTTTACAGTTCAGAATGTACGTACAGGTTTTGTTGTATCAAATCTCATATTCCCTTTTAAAGTTTATAAATGAACATTAATAGAGATCACTGAAATAAAACCATTAATAAGCAGGTAGCATTTTCCTACTTTTTTCAGTACATTGGAGAGAAAAAAATAAATTAGAGATTAGGAGAATTTAAGAAAAAAGGAGGCAAGGAAACCAGGGGCAGTTTAATTACCAGTAGTATCTCACTTGGTACAGGTTGCTTTACAGTGATTTAGTGGTTTTTCTTTTTCAGCATTTCATAAGAGTTCTTCTCACATTTTTAGCTCTATTATATGAAATATTGCATGAACTCCTTTTAGAAGACTCACTTCCTCAAAGCTTTTAAAACAGGTTGTAAGAGAAAAGCAAAAAGCAATCTTGGTGCAGAGGGAGGAGGAGCATGGAAGGAAGAGATGAAGGAGGAGGGAAGTTCCCAAGTTCCCAGGTAACAAGTGACAGGAGGAGAGGAAATGGTCTCAAGTTGAGCCAGGGAAGGTTTACACTGGATATTAGCAAAAATTTCTTCACCCAAAGGGTTGTCCACGGTCACAACTGCCCAGGGCAGTGGTGGAGTACCCATCCCTGGAGGGATTTAACAGACATGTGGATGTGGCACTTGGGGACATGGGTCAGTGGTGGCCTTGGCAGTGCTGAGGGAACAGTTTGACTTCATGATCTCACAGGGTTTTTGATGATCCAAAATGAATGTTGAATTCAGAATGAGAATTAATGATTCTGTGGAAGCACGAAACTCCGCTCTTGGCACAGTCAGCGTTAGCTGTGGTGTCCCTGGTTCCCTGGGCCTGTGCCTTCCCCTGCAGTGTTTCCCTTCAGTTGTCTTTTGCCCTGGAGTCTGGGCTGCTTCTTGCCCTGCCCCGGTGGCCCTGCCCTGTTAGAGCAGGACTTTACCAAAGCTCTCGGTGTCCCTCTCCTGTGAACAGTAAGGTGGGCAGGAAGAGTCAGAACTTGGCTTTATTCATAAAACATCCGTAGGAATTTTTTAAAAAATCTTTTTTATTAACTCTCTGTTTACTCTAAACAGGTCTCTGCTTCCAGTCACCCTGTCTGTAGTTTCTCCAAATCAGTAATTATTCAGGATTTTATGTCTAATGTAATATTTCTCTTGCAGGAATAATAAGATGCCAAAAGTTTGACAGTCTCAACATAAACAGTTAAACATGCAGTCAGAGTCTAAACTTTCAGAGCTTGATCTTTGTAAGTATGGGTCCAGGCCTAGCAAAGTACTTAAGCATGTGCTTAATCTTAAGCCCCTGGGCAGCACCATTAACTTCAACAAAACTCTCCCTGTATTTAAAGTTAAGCTTGTCCTGAAGGATTCTGCTGAACAGGAGCAGGAATACTTGGCATCTTGCAGGATAAAGCCATAAAAGCAGCCCAGTCTATTAAGGCAGCTCAGCTTCTTCAGCTGTCGTTGGTTTTAAGAGGATTTTGGAATACAGTGATTTTCTTTGCTTCTGGGGAATCCAGTGTGTTGGCTGCTGCTGTGGAGTATTCCAGCTGCACTCAGAGAACCTACATTTTGTTATATACTTTGGGGAAAGTTACTTTAAATAAAATGGAGGATTTTCGCATAAATATAATGTCTGTGTGGGAATTCGAAGAATTTTCTTCCCTCAGAGTAGAACCATGTTTTTATTTGTCAACATCAGAGTTTGTGATCTAGTGACAGCTTTGAACTTTGTAATCCAAGAGGGGCATTTTGTTTGTGGGGCTTTTTGGCACCTGTTTTGCCTATAATACATTTTGGGTTATGAGTTCAGTTAATTAAAAGTAAAAAATTGTGCTGCTGATGAGGAAATAGCTGCAACGTTGTTGTATCCTAGAGTTACCAAAGCATCATGGATTTAATGGGATTAAATCCGACTTGTGACAGGGATGGGCACAATCTGCAGAGCTCTGGTTTAGCTTCAAGCACTTCTACTTGTACCAGCCGAGCTTCCCGGGATGAAGGATGGAGATGAAGGATGGAGAGGGGTGGCGGTGGACAGAGGGTCAGCACAGGACAGGGACTCTGAGCCCTTGCCTGGGGAGGATTTCTGCGGGGTGAGGACAATGCCTGCAAGCACCAGCATCGTTTGGTCTGCAGCTCCACCGAGGCAGCCGCGATCCTGCCGCCCTGAAATGGCTTTTCCAAAACTCGCTTAATTGCTGTGGACCGTCCTGCCACATCCCGGGCAAGGGGATGCTGCGGGGGGGCTGAGAAAACCCGGGGTGGGAGGCAGCTTTTGGTGGGTGTTGCGCTGCCTGTACACGGGTGTTTCTCCTCAGGAACAGACCTGGAGCCGGGGAAAAGCTGGTCGGCAGCACCATCTGCAGGCCGCGAACCGGGGCGGGCGGCGCTCGCTGCGCGGCCGAGTCCGGCGCCGGCCGGGAAGAGCGGGGACAGAAGGCACCTGGGATGATCGGGAGGAGCTGTGCCAGTGCAGGGGCGGCTGTGGGGCTTTTTCAGGGGGTCCTTTGGCGTCCCACAGCGCTGCCGTGCCCGGGGAGGGGGGGATGCCCCGGGGCGGGGGCACGGGGGCACGAGGTGATGCCGTGCCAGGGCTGCTGCCCGGGGGTGCAGCTCGGCGCTTGGCACTCAGCCTGAGCCAGCACATCCCTTCGCTGTCCCAAATGGCAGGATTTGCTGTCAGCTCTGCTTCACTCGAGACTTTCTTAGCTGTGAGCTGCAGAAACCCTCTGAAGTTCAAACCTTGCTCTTCAGTCTTCAGCAAGCATCCTCTGAGGTACCAAGCTGTGAGCTGGAGTAAAAGACAACACTGGCACATTCCATGCAGGAGATGAAGCTGTCCCGTTTTCTCCACCCCCGCTTTGCTGCAGCGAGGCTGGGGCAGCTCCAGGCCCCTCAGGGCCCCGCGGCCCGGGGCGCTCCACGGCGCCCTCGGGCTCGGCCACAGCAGCGCCCGGACCCCGCAGCCACGTGGGGAACGCCACTGCCAACACCGGAGGCAGCTCGAGGGGAGCGGAGCGGGTAACCCTGCCACGAACCCTGGCCCTTTGCCCAAGGGCGGCCCGGCCGGCCTTGCCCTGCCCCAGCGCGGAGCCGCGTCCGGCGCTGCCGCTGCCCCGCGGCTCGCTCGCAGGGCCCGAGGTTGCTCCAGCTCTCTGCAGCAGATGGCACTCTTTAGTTCTGTTTCAAGCCCTCTCCTTCTGGAAGTTTCTCTGGGAGAATCTGTTTTAAAGGAGCCTCACCGCTTCCCCAGCCCTGTTCTCCATGAGGCTTCATGAGAGCTCCTAGGGGCCATTGACTCTGGCGGTGGCGCGGGCCCTGCAAGGGCCTCCTCCAGCACATCTCTGCCTTCCTTAATCCACGCTGGAAAAGGGGAAACCTTCTGCGTTCCTGGCGCATCTTTATTTTGTCAGTCCCGTTCCACCTCGTGTATCAGACCCATTATAGTGTTTCAGTTACCTGAGAGAATTTAGAAGTGATGATGGCAACAAACACCCCGAGCAGTTTCAGGGCCTGTCTGTATCATGGAGAGGAGAAGAATACTGGCTACAGCCTAAATGAGCCAACACAAAAGGCTGTGGTGTTCGTTGTACTTTGCCTGCATGAATAAGGCTTATATTTAAAACAGATTCACTGCAGAAGAGCCACGATTGCGTGAGATGATGTGAATCCCATCATGCAAACCATGGGAACACCCTGTGTCCTCCCGCTCCCTGTCCCTGGGATGCTGTTGACCACAATTGTAGAACAGACTGCACCAAGTACTTGTGCTGTGGCTGTGCTGGTGATGTGCAGGACGAGGGGACAGTGATGTGTGTCAATAAGGCTCTTGGCTGAAGCGGCTGCAGTGGGAATGGGGGGCACGGAGGGCTGGAAAGGCTGGGCACAGGCACTGATGGTGTTCTCTTGGCTTTGTACGCTGAGATGTTGTCTCTGACCTTGGTCACAAACCTGAATAAAATGCTGTATGGAAAGCCAGGTATCAGTGCTGGAATTGGGAAAAGCTGTGCTCTGCCCCGTGGAATGTGCTGCGCTATGGCACCCCAGGCATCACTGCGTGCATTTCTGCCCTGTGCTTTGGCCAGGGAACTAAGGTTTTGCAGTACAAGTTAGGTAAATCTGTGCACACATTTACAGACATTATTTCAGGGAAAATCAAAGTTTCCCAGCCATTACTTCATGTATGTGCCTATAGCTAGAAGAGTTTGACTGATTTTGTTAGTTTGGGCTATTTATTTATTTATTTATATGTTTGGTTTTGATTATTGTCCCCTCTTATATGGGATGCTGTTTTGGTTTTTACTAATTACAACATGGTTGCTCTTCTGAGCAGAAACTGCTGTCCATGGAAGTACACTACAAGATGTCTCTGCTCCATAAATCAGTCCCAGGATTTTATTAGACTGTTTATGTAACCTTAGTTTATTTGCTGTAATTCTTTGCTATGCTGCCTAGAGTAATTCCCAAAGAGAATGTTTGTTCTTCTTGCTTATAAATTCTTTAGTGTGGGCTTTGCTTAGAACTTCTTTGCCCTCCATTACTTTCCTTTTCCTCTTTTTTGGGTAACATTATGAATTCCAATCATTAAAACCTAACTTGTATTAGTTACTCACACATCATGATCTATAATTGTCTTGAAAATGTGAAGGAATAGCTTTCTATTTAACCTTATTGCACTGACTTTCTTTTAATGCACATTTTGGAAGCATCTAATCCACCAGCCCTGGTGCAGTTCTTGCATGGAAGGTGTCCTCCTTTTTGGAGACCCTTAAGTCGACCAGTATTGTTTTGGTCAGATCCCATCTAGGTAAGATAACTACTAATAATTAAATGAAATAAAAATTTGATGATTCCAGGAGGCACAAAGCACAAGATAAGCAGGCAGTGGAGCACAGGTTTTCCTCACAAGGACTCATGAAAGCAATACATGTGCCAGTAACATCTGAAGGCAGCAGGACTGCTTAGGGCCTTTCACTGATGCGTGTTCCATCAGTTTATAAAACCAGAGCCTCCAACATCTGATAAAAATCAACTGTACTTCTCCTCTGAAATCATTGCATGGCCTCATGCAGAGTGTTTTGACATAAATCTCCAGAGCCGTGGTGGGAATAGCTACGATGGGGTTGGGGGAGGATGCAGCATCTCCCCTCCTGCCAGCGCCCTGGGAACACACAGGCTTGGATGGCTCCCCATCCTTGGATTCCTGGCTGGCTGCTGAGGCTCCCGGGAAGGGGCTGAGCTGGGGGAGCTCCAGTGCTGCCCCTTGTCCACGCTCAGGAGGGACCCACAGCACCCCCTGTTTTTCGGGGTTCACATCAGCCTGGGGAGAACATTCTTTCTTGCTTCTCAACAGTGCTCAAAATTTGCTGGTGAACCAACAGGTCTGCTGCATTATAAGTGCTTTGAGATGTTTAAATTGGGTATTTTCCCCCATACATCAGAAATAATTAGCATCCTGATTTCTTTGGGGTTACGGAGTAGCACATGGGTGTTATCTAGGACTACAAGGCTAAGCCACCTCTACCCTAGATATGACCCAATTATTTAATGTTAATTTTCCTACCATGTCTGTCTTCAGTTGCTGCCCTGATCTGCCTCTCTTTTCTCTTTGCTTCCTACATCCTCCCATGAATACCCTTATTTTTGTATGTAGACACCTCTGCTGGAGAGAGCAAATTCCTACCATGGTGCTTCTCTGCACTATGGGCCACAACTTGCTCTTGTTCTCCTTTCAGTATTTTTTTGTGACTAATTTGACCACATTTAATCAGAGGTAACTGAGGCAGGGGAGGGGACAGTGCATGTCTGTGTGATGTCACTGTCCCCAGGCCGAGCCAGCCCCTGTGCAGAAGTGGCAGTCCTTCAGAGAGCCATCAAGGCTTACAGGAATGTGAAACAGATTTCAGGACAGCCTGCTTTTCTCTCTCTCTTCTCTCCCCCCACCTCTGTAAACATATGAAAGAAACATGAGAGAGCATTAAACCACAGAAGACAAATCATGGTCAGAATAAATATACTGTTTGCTAGCAAACTTAAAAATACGCTTGTGGATTCTAATAGCTGTAGGCAAGAGTTGGATATTTATTGCAACCAAGGCTTACTGTGGTTTATTATGTTTATAAAACAGTTTAATACTACTTTTCTTTTAAAATGAGTTTTTAATTTAGAATAATTTTTTAGGATTTGTTTCCAGAGTACAGATGGCTGATCGCTGCGGGGGTGCAGGGTGAGAGGGAGAAATGTGCTTGTGGGTGTGTTTTAAAAGCGCTCCCAGATGGAGTGTATTGAATGAAATTTAAACCATTGCCCTGTGAACTACAAGTGTGATAAATATAATCAGTCAATCCACAGAACCACGGCGGAGGGGGGAGCAGATTGATGGGCACGTGGTGGGGAGGGAGGTGGGTCGAGCAGCCTGGCCGCCCGTGTCTCCAGCACGGACCTCTCTCATGGAGGGGCTCCTGACGAGCACCAGTGTGCTGACAGCATCCCCCACCTCCTCTGTAACCCATCCACTCCTTCAGTTCTTCCCAGTGCAACTCACTGAAAAAAGGGAGAATTCATGCCAAAAAGAAGGCCTGGCTGCTGGAAGTACCGAACTCTTGGAGCATTTTCATTTACTCAGTCTTAATTACTTTCTAAGTGTGAGTTTACAGATATCTCTGTATCTTCCAGAGGTTAGTGTAGTCCAGTATGTTAAAGCCCATAGATTTCCTTAGAAGGATTTGTTTGTACAGCTTCTTTCCGTGTTTAAGGCAAGTAAGCCACACTGAATAAACTCTGCACAGACATTTTTGGACAACACAACAGAACAGGTGAAGGAAATGGAGTGAATTTTAATTACTCTGAAGTTCTGAGATCTTCCAGGCTCTGGGAAACACTTTTCAGCTAAAAACAACCTATGGGCCTTGAGCTGTGGGGTAGGACAGTGTGTCTGTGTCCTGATGTGCAGGCAAATGATTCAGCGTTCCCCTCTGGTAAACTGTGGAAGGGGCTGTAAGATGGACATTGGGAATCAGTTCTCTCAGTGCAAACACAATGCAGCTCAGCCTCCTTGGCTTCCTTCCTGCCAACTTCCATCAAAGATAAAGTCATCTCTGTCCTGGCTGGGATAAATGTTTGGCCCGCTCATTTTCCAAAAGAATGTGCTTTGAGCAGGGCTGATTAGAAGGGCGACAGTTTGTTTTCTCCTGGCCAATACAAATCTAAGGCCATGTCCACACTTGCAGAATCTGGCGTGTTTTCTCTAATGTTCTCCCTCCTCCGTGCTTTCATCACACCTAACGTCTCCATGTAGAATCGCCGGAGAGGCTCCCAGACTTCCACACAGCCCTTTAGATGAGACGGCTCCAAGCAAGACATGCTGGGGCTCACTTGTAGGGTGTCAGCATGGACAGGAATCGCTGGCACAGGGGCTGCGGCTGCTCCCATTGTTCCCACTGCTCCCATCCCTCTCATCCCTGCACTGGGCTGGGCTGGACTGGACTGGGCTGGGCTGGGCTGCCCATGGCTTCCTGATTCCGCATCCCTGCCCTGTCCTGCATTCCCCACCCTGTCCTGCATTCCCTGCCCGGTCCTGCACTCACTACCTGGCTCCCACATTCCCTGACCTATCCCACATTCCCCGCCCTGCTCCCACATCCCTGCTCTGCTCCAGCGCTCCCTGCCTGGTGGGAGGCTTGGCTGGCAGTCCCTGCATGTGCACACACCGCGAAGCTCATTTATGTGCCTCCTTGCAGCGCCTGCCTTTGTTGTGCTGCTGGCACTCGAGTTCTGGGGAAGGCACACTCGGAGCAGTTGCCAGCTGGCTGGGGACAGGCACTCTTGGGGCTCTGGAGGGCTGGTGCCTTGTGCCAAGCACACTCAGGCATTTGCATCACTTGATACGTTTTCAAGATGCCAGCAGAGATACCACTTCACTTTGGGCAACTAACACTTCCCTAAGATGATACGGGAGATGTCAGATTCAGTGCAGGAGGGACATGCAGCAGTACTGGTGGTTCCTCTCGGTGTTGAAATGGACTTTATCTGAGGATCTTTGAAAATCTCAGCAGGTCAGGGTGAGGGATGGCAGGAGGACACATCTTGTGATGGGGCTTTGCACAACCCGATCTAGTGGAAGGTGTCCCTGCCCATGTCCCCTCCAACCCAAAACATCCTGTGATTCTATGTAGTGTTCCAAAGTGCTGGCCAGCTTTCTGAGCTGGGATGCTGGATGTTTCCTGGGTGTCATGATATATTTGAAAAGATTCAATCAAGAGTGGTAGAGCAGGGAAGAGGGAGTATCTGGATTAAAACAGGGGAGGTAGCAAATGGGAGGGTTTGTGTTTCATTCCGAATGGTGTTGTTGATAAATAGAAATGCAGGCTCTAAGCCTAGAAAGCAGCTTTCCATGTTGTCACGGGGTTGTTGTTGACACTTATGGAAGGATGTGTGTCATATGAGGACAAGGCTGCTTGTGTGACAAGGAACATCATTGTGCTTGGCATCCTTGTGGGTAATATCATTAATAAGTCTAATTGCATTGAGGGGCTGCAGTCTCCTATGCCAAATGCTATTTTTCACTAGCTCTGTCAACTGCTGGTGTGCACTAACACTGGTGTATCTGATGCCTGGTGCAGCCACGTTAGGCAGGAGTGAAGGAGCTGTTCTTTAATTACATGCAGGTTTGCTTTGTGGAGAAGCAACCCTGCCCTCCAGGTGAACATAATCCTTGCAATATTAATGGATTTAAACCTGTACAGACCTATAAGCAGACTTTGTAAAAGACTTCTGTTGCGTATGTAAAGTGAGCTGCAGATAGGAGCCATAATTAGAAGGAGCCATTCTTGAAACCTCATAAGGGATGTTCAGTCATACATAAATTAAAAGTGGAATTTAGCATATTTAACAAGTGAAATTGTCTTGTAAGACATGCAATGCAAAAACAATAAACTTGCTGTAACTTGACAGTTCCAGCATGCCTTTGGGTTATTTTGGGCTCTAGACTGTTTGTGCACAGAATCTCTGGATGATTATTAGTATTTTTGGTAGTTTCTGTTGGAGCATTTGTTGAGGGGAGCTCAGTTTGGTGGTATAAGAAAACGATCAGCTGTGCTGCTTATTTCATTTAAAAAGAATTGTTCATTGTATTTCAACTCCTTTTCCCAAGGAAATGTAAATTTTGCTAACCAGTGGCAAAAATTCAAGCTGTGGTATTTGTAGCCCTGTGGACAATCCAACCAAAGCACTGGATGGCTGCAGAACTTATCCATAAATAAACAAGTCATGAGGACTCAGCTCAAAACTCTAAACCTGATTCTAATTTGCTTTAGGAACCTCAGTTTTTCCCATGTGTCAAGTAGAGATTTCTCTTTGGTGAGTGAAGCTTCGATCAAGCCAACACCTGTAGGAGTTCCATAGCCATTCTCTGCTCTGCATCAAACCATTCCCATGCTCCTGAGGCAAAGGATGCAGCCCCATTCTCCTCCTGCCCAGATGCAAACAGCAGGATCGCTCATCTGCAAACAGGTAGGGTTCCTAGGAAAGCAGTTGCCAGATGGAGAACAAGAAGTCCATGTGTTCTCACAGTAACAGATGCCTCAATCTGTGCCTGCACATCTTGGTCGGCCTTTCCTTGGTCCTTCCATGTGTTTCAGCTCTTTGGATACGAATCCTGGTCCCTTATGCTTCCTGCATCTTTTGTAGCTTTCCTGAACCTGATGTAAGATGCTTTTTTCCCTCTTTTACCAAGGTCTCTTGATTTGTCTTCATTTTGTTTTAAACTCTGAAACACTGGTAATACGATTGTAGAGCTAAATAAACCCTGTATTATGTTTGGGGATATTGCTTTCAGGAAAAATGGTCCAGTGCACAAATTGATAGTGGAGTGTATTGCACTTAAGAAAGATGGACTGTGCACTTAGAGCTTGCTGGAGAAAACACTGCAGGAATTTTTGGTTCCATTTCTTTTTTTGCTTTTTTTTTTTTAAGTCTAGTTTTTTAGTCATCTATTTTTAGAATATGAACATGGTGTGTAAAATGTCAACATCCCCAGAGATATTATATTTTGGAAAGCACATGTTGTCATCTCCGTCATTTTCCAGTGTGTGTCCTGCAGGAAATCCTCGAGGAGCCCAAAGCAATCCTATCTCCTTTTTTCCAAAAGTCTTTTTAGAGAAAAGTCTGGTATGTCTTTTTAGAAAAAATAAAAAAAACAAACCAAAACAAAAAATCCAACATGTTTCTTGTGATCTCAGTACCAAGGAAAATGAATAGCAGGGCTTTTCACAGACTGCTTTTTATCTTGGCTCTAAAGGAGTGTTAGTGACCAAAGAGAGAAGACAACAACCACTTTCTGTTCTACCACCATTGTTTCTCTCTCCTAACTTTTTTTTCTTTTATTTTTTTACCTGAGCACCTGTCTGTCTTTTGATTCCAAGGGCTTTGGAAGTGTGCTGTGCTTCCTTGGATGTCTGGAAATGAGACATGGTATTGCGAGTGCTGTCACAGGGAGAACAGAAACAAAACAACCCCCAAAAAGGGATGAGTTTGCAGACTGTGCCATACAGGTGCACTGCACTCCACTGCCAAGCCAGGTGGGACTTTGAAGAAGATATGAAGAGAGGGGACAGGTAGTGAGGGGGATTTGAACACACACAGCTATGGAGGTGACAGTTCCCTGGGTGGAGTTGTGCTTGGGAAGTAAATAGATCCAAGATTTCATGCTCTTCAAGCATGAGTCTATACTGCTTGATCAAGGACTGCATGTATTATCTGAAGTAGTAGCAGGCTCATAAATCTCCATTTTCTGGTTGCTTTAGGGATCCATATTTACCAGGCGTAACACTTGGGTACTCACATGAACTACGGTGTAAAAGCTGGATATGGCACTGTGTGTTCTCCAGAGAAAATACTGAGTTGTGGGTAAAACCAAGACAGTATTTCTTGTCCATGCATGTGGTATTCCAGCAAGCTCTCAGTCTGCTTCTTTCCTCTTGCAAGCAACTCCTGGTCCTTAGCAGGCATGTACAGTCTTGATTCTAATGTGTTTGGCCCCTGGAAAAAACCCATGAGTGCTTGCCTGAGTTTGGACTGAGCCATTTCATTTATTCTTCTGAAAGGTTTTCTTTCCAAGAAGTCCAGAACTGTGGCCCCAAGATTCAAGAAGTCTAATTCACTCCACAACATCACAAGGTATTCTGGGAATTTTTAAGGGAGAGTTTTCCAGTGTCCCACAGAGGCTCATGAACACGTGTCTCCACTGGAAGTTAAGGACACCTTTGGTTACAGGTTGCATCTTCCCTTCCAAAGAATGTCACCTTTATATTGCTCCCAAAGAGTTCTTGGAAAGGAAGCACTGCACATTCTCAAGTTTCAGCAGCAAGAGAGCTAGAACAACTGGACTGGTGGTCAAAAGGAGTCAGAAAGTCATTTTGCACACAGAAAAAGGAGCTGTCTCTGCCAGCCCACCTGGAGCTTTGGCATTTCAGGCATTGCTGCCCAAGGTTAAATCAACCATCACTTCATCGTGGTTTTAAATCCTTCATCCTCATTTCATGGTATAAAAAAATATAAAATAAATCAATAATCATTAAAAATATAGCCTGGATATTTGCAGACTGTCCTTTGTCCTGGCAGCTCTCTCTGCTCATCAGCTGGGTTTGTCTGTGGCTGTGGAAGGCAGAGGCTGCTCCACTGAGTGCCCAACACTCACCCCCTGCAGTTGTGTATTTGGAGCTGCAGCATCCAGGGGTACAGAGAGTCAGGGGCTGTAAGGAGAGAATATCTCGGGCTGGAATAATTCAAAGCTGATTTTATGATGGCTCTTTTCACTTGTGCTCCTGCCTGGTACAAAGAGGTGCCAGTGAAGGCTGGGCCCCGTGGCTGAGGAATCGCCACCTTCCACCTGTGCCAGGCTTACCTTGAGTAAGGAACGGCCCTTGGAGCTCCAGAGTCCCAGATAAACCAGGGGGGCTTTAGTGAAGCAAAATGCTCATGAATGTTCATGATGCGATGTTCTTCACAAGCTGTTTCTTTTGAGTAGGTTCCATTTTAACTTCTAATGGGTAAGAGAAAACCGCTTAAGTAGAAATGCATGTTTTTATCATTAACTTCTGTATCTAAGATTAGTTTTGTAGCAGAACTAGATTTGCTTTCACATCTTATTCTTTCTCCCTCTCATTTTCTGTCAGAATTCACTACGTTCACCCTTACTGCGGCTTTATTATCTCGTTGCCAAAATTAAAATCATACTGATGCTAACTGATTTTCTGGTGGTTGTGATGACAGATCTGTGATGTTTAGAGGTTTGCATTCCTGCCCTCCCTCTGAGCTCCCCCTCCCCTTAGGGGTGCCTGTGCCAAAGAACAAGCTCTTTGCCTACGGCGCTCGTTGTTGAACCTTCAGATCAACCAGTTAATATTCAAAACATTTTCTATTTAAATTAAAAACTTACTTCTTCTTAATCTCCCTGTTCCCCACAAAAATCTCAGTCTCAGCCTCTTATGCTCCAAATCTAAACCCAAGGGGTAAATGATCTTTACTGTAAGAAACTAATCAGATGGAGGAATTTTCTTAATAGAGAATTTTTTTGAAATGGATCTTTCCCATAATAAAAAGGGAGAGCCTCAAAACACTTCTGTGCTTTTTGAAGTCTTAGCAGAAGGTATCAATAGACATCTTCTGCAGTAAGGATTTAGCCTGATTTTATTGAAATCCATCTATTAGGCCCGAGTCTGTTGACTTCTGGGGGCAGCTGGTCCCCCTGTATTTATGACTCTTTGAAAATCTCAGATTTATGAAACAGAATTCTATTTTGGCAGCTGTCCCACGTCATATGCTGTGTATTTATACAGTGTGTAACTCTGTAGAAGTGCTGTCCATGAATTACTGGGTTAATGCAGTGCAGTGTCACTGCCTGAAGGTATTTCCTTTATGGATGCATTCTAGAAAAACACCAAGGGCACTTTAAGGGTGGTTCTATGTATTTCCTTTTAAAGGCTTTAAAAAGGATATTACATATTGAGCAGCATTAGGTAAACTAGAAGGGAGAACCAAACACTTCAGAATGTTTAAACTTTGTCCCTTACTGCAATGTTCAGAGGCAAATCGCTTTTGTTTTACTTTTCAGCCTTTTTTCAGCCCTCTCTCTCCTGCCTGCTCTTCCTCACTGCCCTGTGCTCAGCAGCAGTGAAGGAGGACATGAGAGAACACAACAGGATTTGACAAGTGAATGTAGCAGGGGAGGGTTGGAAAAAAATGAAAGGAAAATTTGGTGAACCAAATCATTTGGTGCCTGTTGCTGTCTCTACCTGCTTGTTTGGTAACTCAAGAATGCAGAAGTGTAGGTGGCCCTTCACCCAGGGCCTGGCTGTGGTCTGTGGGGGCCAGCTGAGGATTCAAGTCCTGGTCCTTGCGTCCAGAGCTGCCTTCCTTAAGGTCCTGCTTTGTCTTCTGGACGCAGGGGAAGAGTGAATGAAGCTGCTGATCCAGGTGGAGAAGGTGGCAGGTGCGCAGTGTGCTGGAGACCTGCTGGCAGCACTGAGGGCACGGACTGCCCGTGTTGGGAGCCTCTTCCGAGGCAGAGGGGCTCAAACTGCTTCCCCTCCAAGGGGAGAGGAGGAAAGTGTGGGTTTTGGCTAAAGCAGGGCCAGGGGCTCCAACAGGCACATAAATCTCCTTCACTGTCTGCAGGTATTTAGTTCTTGTAAGTGCCAGGCAGTGGGGGAGTTACAGCCTGGGAGGGCGAGGAGAGCAGGGTGAAGTCAGTCCAGCTTGGAAGGCCCAGTACAGAATGGGCTCTGCCTGGGGGAATGGGGAGGGGAGGAAGAAGGAGACTGGAGACAAAATAACGTACTTTGCTTTCTTTTCATTACGCCTTTTATGTGCTTTTCCCCTCCTCGAACACTTCCTCCAATAAAAGAACACTTTTTCATCAGGAATTTCTCCACACCTTCTTTGGGGAATAGCAGTTATTTTCCTTCATCCCTCTAATCCACTTCCCCCTCTGCCCATATTTTACACCTCTGTGAAAATCCAAAGGCACTTCATTCCCTACTTCTCCTCGGGTTGGTTGAAAGTCTTGTCAGGGAATAGAACCAAAAGCTGTTCTGCACCAGGAGGTCAGAGCCTCTCTGCAGCCCTGGACCTTAATCCCAAAGCTCTCCAGTCCCAGGCTCCCAGGCTTCCTGTTCCCAGGCTGACCGAGCACTGGGCATCCTGGCACCAGGAGACTCCGTAACCTGCTGGGACAATTAATGCCCCTCTTTGCAGGGTTCCCATTAGGTCTTTCAGCACTTGAAAGGGCCGTAGTCCACTGCTGGAATGTCAGCAGAAGGTTTTAATTTGGGAGTCATAATGGGAAATATGTCTGTACAGCTTTGCCCAGAAAAGGGTTAATGTGACAGACCCAGACTTCTGATGGAGTAAAGCAGGAAAAACTATTTCCATCATGGTAAATAAAAGTGCATTAAAAAGACATTTAGTCATGGGAATAAAAGCTAAAGAAACACATGCTACATTGGGATGGTTTATATTAGTGTCATTAACTCCTATGTTTTGGAATAACTCCCAGATGAAGGATTATGCTGCAAGTAGGAATTAATGGCACTAATGTAAGCCATTCTGGGGGGTGTGCATTTATACCTTGGATTTGGAGGCACACAGTGAGCAGTTGGTAACTCAGCGTTGGACAGACCAGGCTGAAAGTTGGCCTTGCTTTGGGCCAAGGGAGCTTTACCCTGTAGGCTTGAGACAGCTGGAATGAGGGTGGGAAATCCTTAAGTAACGCTGTGTAACCTGCCATCAAGGTCTTGAGCTTCTCAGAAACCATCACCTTAGTGCAGAGGAAAATTCAGTGTGGAGTGGTGTGCAGCCTGCAGACCACAGCAAGGACTGAAAAGGCCTTTCCCAAAATTCTTACAGTGTTTGCAAGCTAAAATGAGCAAAGTCCTTTGCAGCTTCCAGGGAGACCTCTGAGCAGAAGAACATTAACTGCAGTGGTGGAGCACGCGGAGCTCCCTGCTTAGTGCAGAGGGAGCAGCAGCAGTTGGCTCCTTCCCCTGACAGATCTGTGCTTTGGGGAATTTTAGGCCAGTAAATTTTCTGAGAAGTTTTGAGTTCAAACCTGTTTTGTTCTCTAGGAGACTGGATTCCACCAAAGAAGTGATCTGTAGGACATCAGTAAGTGACTGAAGAGTAGATGCTTCTTTTCTTTCATTTATTTTTGTTAATTGTTTCACTCTATTCAGTGATTATTTTACCACTGTTTAAGGATGGGATGTTTCAAAGGATCTGAGCAGTTTAGAAGCAGAACTACAAGAAACATCCATCCTGGTGAAAATCCCACCTGTAATATTTGCATTGCCATACTATCCTTTATGTCTGCTGGGATAACATTTCATGAACTCTTGAGCACAGAGCCCGTAGTCCCCAGTACTGATGGTCCTCCCTTGCTTGGACCTCCCAGCAGGTCCCTGCCCTGGTCCATGCAGGTGTTGGAGGAGGCACCTGGAAGGGGTTCACTCTGCAGCTGCCTTGTGCTGCAGAGATGGGCATGGAGAATCCCAGGGTTACACATTCCTGCTGCCTCTGCCACTCCAACTGATGAACCAGATGTTGTGCAGGAAAGGGGCTGTAGTTTATTTTATAGATGTGATTTCATTTGAGGTGTTTGGAGAGTTAGGATTGCCAAATATTTTCATTATGAACCCCTTAGTTGCTTAAAATTTATGGTAATATTATCATTAGGAGGAAAAACTGGTCTTGAGCGTTATTTATGTCTTGGTTTAAAATAGTGATACTTGGTTTAAGTAGTGATACAGTTGGTTTGGGTGTGTAGAAAAGCACATCAACGCTTTTTAAAAATCTGGACAGGGCATCCCAGCACTTTCTATTAGAACTGTGAAAAGTTTAGGAGAACAGAAGACACGTGCTCATGTCTGGGTTATTTTTTAAAAGTTGAGGTTTTGATTATAGAAGGATACACATAAAAAAGCAGAGCCTTAATTCTTACAAATGTGCCAACTTTGACAGTGAATCTGAGACATTTTTGTTTTAATCAACTGTGGTATTTCTTGCTTCATATCCAAATTCAGATAAATCCAGTTTTGGTTCTTTCCCTTCTCCTTCCTGGAAGTTTGAGGTACGTGTTGGTGCTCTGTAGGAGCCTTCTCAGATTTTGGCATTATCATCTAATGTTTTTAGAGACATTAATGCCTCCAGAGGCATTAGAAATAGATCTTTTTTGATCTTCACAAATCTCATGGCCTGTAAAACCTCTCCCACGAGGATTGCAGTATTGGTGGTGAGGCTGGAGAGGACTACACATTAGTACTTACTCCTCTTTTCCTCTTCCTTTTTCTCATCCATTTGGATTGTAAGTATTAAAATCCATTACCATTTTAAGTATTTTATTTTGGTGATGTCTCTGCTTATAGTAAGTGTACCCCTGTATGTGAAACTGCAAAATTCCATGTTTTGATTAACTTCAGTTGGCCTAACTAAACTTTGAAATGGAAACTAACTTTGCTGAAAACAGAAAGCTTCTTAGTTTCCGGACTAATCCTGGAATTACACATTGGATTTGCTTCATGGAAATAAGTGTGCTTAAAGAAATTACGCCTGCTGAGTAGGTTCGCTTTGTTTGAAGAGACCCAGGAACAATAAGTGACTTTAACCCATCTGTGACTCCCTTTGTCCCAGGGAACAGTCAGTGGATCCTGTGTGTGCTAAGGCAGGTGTGATCACCACCCGCATCGGCGTTCACTCAGAACCCACCGTTCTGCACAAGATGGTTAAAAATAATTATCAGTACAAGGTGACTTCATAAAACCAACAGCATTTGGGGTGTGTTGGTTGCTGTGGCCTCATGCTGAGCTGTCTGATGTCGGTGGGGGTGAGAATATGTTCAAAGCCCTTCCCAGCTTTGTAGATTCACAAGGTCATGGCCAAAGGTGAGTGTGTCCCTTAGGTGTGTGACAGAGTCAAAGCATCCAATTGCTGGCTCTGAGCTATGGATGCAGACCTTGGAGATGTACGTGTCTCCCAGGTGAACACCCCTGGTGTGGTGTCTTGAGCTGAAGGTCTGTTGGAGTACGGTGGGAAGCATCCTGGAGGTCACAGTGACATGCTGTGTTGTGGGAGCTGCAGGGGCTGCCACGTCCTCTCCTTGTGCTGATCCATGGAATGGTGCTGTAAGGCTTGCAGAAAGGTCTGGAAAGCCTTTTCTTCATGGAAAGGCTGGGACATGTTTGAGCAGGGAGCTCCTCCTTGGCACAGGCACTAAAACTGATGAAGCACATGAAGGGAATAATAATCAGACACCAAAAGTGTATCAGCGCAGGAGACGTGGACTTGACTTTGTCTCTGGTTTGGGCTCAGTCTGTCCACAGAGACCTTCTCTCTTCTCTGCCTCATTACCCCATTTGTGAAGCACTTATAAATTCTGCTGCTTTTCCTGACTGTGATTTTGTGCTGTTTAATTCCTTTCTGCTTGTGGTGGCCTTGGATAGTGCAATGAGAGGTCCATGTAGGTTCAATGAATAAATGATGAATATTATTATTTCTCTTCTGTTTGCATATTTACAAGGCTGTGTTCTTTTGTGCACTATATTTAGTGCAGAATGTGCAGTGAATTATGTTGCAGCAGCTTTTCCAGTGGCTTCAGAAAGGTCAGGGTGAGTTAAATTTTTGCTGTATCGTTTATGTCTGTTGAGCTTTGAACTTGAAATAAAACCAGCTTTCCTGAGTGGTGACTAAATGCCAAGAAAAATATGTTCAGTTCTAAATTCAGCTTCACTTTTCCCCCTTAAATACATCATTCTTCACAAATATCTTAGAGGTCTTCTCCAATCATAGTGATTCTTCACAAGTGAATTAGGAGATGAGCAGTTTACTTTGGGATGATCTTATACTACAGCCTTAGTCCACCCTCCTTCTCATGTCCATAATCCAGGAGAAAATGGCTTTGCTTTTTTCTGTTGTTGTTTTATCATTTAATGTTTGTGTCTTGTCAGAGTTTCTCAGTGTCAATACCTTCCCCTGCCATTAAGCATTTCAGAGAGGCAGGGAATATATATCTGTAATTTCAAAATACCTCATGTACGCACTGACATTTACCACCCTTCCCTCAAAAAGCAGATGTGAGTATCCAAAGGCTCTGCCTGTACAGCTCTTGCCAGCCATGCTTAGCTGGAGCAATGAAAGATTCCCAACATCTTCAATATTTATGCTTCACAAGGCAGTTATCCTCAGTTATCCTTTTAGCAAGTCCCATTTCTGCGTGTTCTGTCATGGGCTCATTTATACAAGGCTGATTTAGTGCTAACTGGGGAGATTAGATTGCCCTGCTTGATGCTGTCAGCTAAAACTGAGTCAGTGTCTGTATACTGTGGCCCAATTGCTCAGAGAACCTTACCCTTTTCTGTATTGCTCATTCTATTAGCTACAAAAGCCTTTCTCACCCGGCTTTTGTGCCGGGGTCAATTAGCTCCTGAAATAGCTCATATAACACAAATAATCGTGGCAGCGCTAATCCTTTGGGCAAGCTCCATACAATGGGCACTTCTGGCCCCGAGGACAAAGAGGGCTGTTTATCTTCCCTGCACACAGGCTCCAGGACTTTGCCCAGTCATTTGCAGAAGAATTTATTAAGGCAGAGGTCAGAGGTGGTTTGCATTGGAGGAGATTTTCTACCTTGCCCCCATATGGGACGTCCTTGTCTGATTCCTGTAAGGTTGAGCAGGGCTCCAGGTGAATTGGATCACAAATATATGTGTTCAAATAATGCTTTCTTAGGTAAACATGGACCTGAAAGACATTTAAAGTGAACAGTAACACAGCATGTTCAATGGTCCTCATGGAGGGGATTCCAGCAGGAGTGCTGGGCTGCCCCCCAGCCCGGAGCTCCCACGGTAGCAGACAGGGTTTCACAAAGGAAAATCAGCGGCCAGACAGTGGTGGAGTCTGGCTCTGTGGTTATTGTGTCCAAGCTCCTGCGCTCAACATAACTTGAGCTTTGTCTTTTTTTTTCTCCTTATAAATGACACCTTGAAAGAAAGAAATGAACGGCTAGACTAAATTAATAGTAAGGATTTGCTGTGTGTCCACAGAAGGAAAAGAGTTGCCCCCAGCCTATGATCCTGCAGGTTAAAACTGTCTTTGAGCTGCATGTTTAGATTTGTGTATTTATATCCTTTAGAAAGGAGTGGAAATGCTGACAAAATTACACTGCAGTTAACCTTCTTGATAAAGCATGGTAAGTATGAAGAGCTGCTCACCAGACAGGAATGAAGATGTGTTGACTTCCTTCGTCTTAAATATTTCTGCTGGCGTTTTAGCACCATAATGAGCATGCGGAAGGGAACATCATATCCAGATAATCCATATTGCTCTTTTCTTTGCAGGAAGTGTTGAGCTGTGGTTCTGCTACAGGTGTTGTTAGTGTGCCTGAAGGACAGGAGAGGGATGGGTGATTTATAGGCCTGACACATGAAAACAGCACTTCCCACTGAGCACTTTCCAGGCTCACAAACCTATTTATTTCACCTATTGTTCATTTGCTTTTCCTTGCGGTTGGTCTTTCTCCAAAAGAATGATGTGCCTTCTCACTTCGTGCTGAGGCACGACCTACGATGGTTCTGGGATAGAGTTTATATTTCTCTTCTCTTTTTGGTTTTGTTGGGGTTTTTAATTATTATTTTTTTTAGGTGTGCTCTACCTCATGCCCCAAGAAGCCTCATGCTTCCCTAACAGTTGTTTCTGTTGCACTGTTGGGGCCTGTAGCCCATGATTTCCCAAGCCCTGAGCTTTCCATGGGATTTCTAGAGGATGGGATCCTCCCAGTGCCATGGCTGCACAGTGAGCCTGCAGACCTGGCATGTGCTGGGAGCTTCTGTAGCCAGAGGCACCAGCAGATCAGTGGGGTCATGAGAAGAGAAGTGTGACTGCTTTAAAAAAGTTTCTTTCCCATGTTAGTCAGTGTTACGCCAATTACAGACCATCCTTGCTGGGAGTTTGGATGGGGGTTGTGTTGCCTTTTCGTCTCTGCAGTTCCTCTTATCTTCCCAGAGTGCCATCTGAATTTGTCCCAATGACTTTCATTTCCGTAGTTTCTTTCCCTGTGCTTTCCCCAGTCTGGCTTTGCCAGGTTTTTTTCTCTTCTCGCTGATGAGAAGAAAAATCACAGTAACATTTCCTGCTCATATAAACACTCGGAGATGAAAGTGGATGAGAACAGAACATGGCAAGCGAGTTGTACCCACAGTGTAACAACCATTACACCAATTGCTTTCGTTTAGTTCACTCTCAGTAATAAGAGCTGCTAAACTTTCAAGGCTCAGCATCGAGGGAACTATCTTTTAAAAGAATAACAAGAAGATATGTTTTAAAATATCTCCTTCAGCCTTGGATAAACCTAAGGGTAGATGACATTTAAGTCTCTTGGGACACAACTTTCTGAAGCAAGTTGGATGAGCTTCCCCAGCTACTTTTTCATTAGAGAGGAGTGTGTAGTGCATGTTCAGAGTACATTAATGACTACATCATGAGTAATGAATTAGACTAAGAGCTGTATGTGATGCTATCAGATCATTGTAGCCGTACTGCTTTCATTCTCTATTTTTAAATGACTCTGGAGTCTTATCTAGAGAAAGTCAAAAGCCTCTGAGGCCAGAGGGAAAAAAAGCTGGACGGCCGACTGGGAGAGAATAGCAGTAAACTTCTGGAGAGAAGAAATGAAGCTTCACATTTTTAACTTCTCTCTCACCTGATTTCTGTGTGTTTTATCTGCATCTAAACTCCTGTATGAGGAGGAACCTATTCCTGAAAAACAGAGAGAAGGTGCAGCCTGGAGCTCATACAGTGCAGTGTAAAATGGGTGTTTTAGGAACAGCAGGAGCAGGAGGGCAGGTGTGCAGTGAAACGTGGCTCTCCTTCTGTAACCTGCTGGTAAAATCCATTTACAGCTGACCTTCTCCTCAGGCAGAACCCACTGGACTCCAGCGCTTGCCAGAAAGTGCTGGGTTTGTTGTTCTGCTCTTACTCTGACTTCCCTTCCCAGCCACCACTCCATCACCCTGTCCTGGGAACGTCACAGGCTGTCTCCAGGCTGGCTGTGTGTTTATCTGCTGGTTCACATCTTAATACAACTCCTGTCCTGCAGCCCTTCCTCAGCATTGGTGCGGGAACAGCCAAGCCTTCATCTAATCAGTTAGAAAATCAGCTGTATTTAGTGACTAAAAAGATTACTTTGGTCTGAAATAGATCCTTCCCACAAGCTCTTCTCCGGTGCTTGTCCAGCTGGTTGAGTTGGCAAGTAGTCAAGTGTGTTAGAGAACCAAATCCTACATTAGAATATTGACCTTTTTTTTATTAGACATTGAATTTTATCCCAAGAGTTAGGGCAGTTTTCCTTTAAGGAATGTGCTTCCTCATCTGTTTCTGTGTATTCCAAAGATGTTTGCCACAGAATTCCCATCTCCATTTATTATCTTTTGCCAAAAGAAGACCACAATTTCTCTAGGATGAAAGATGATTTCTTTGGTAGCCTTTAAAGATTCTGACATAGTCCCATATACTGGGTTATTTTTCCTGTTTCAAGCCGTTCCAGGTCAAGTGCCCCATGCATAGATAAAAAATCCTGCCGATCCAGTATTTCAGCTCCAGTGACTTACCTGGGGGGACCACAGTGGCACAAGTCACTGGGTTGCTTTTTTTGAATTTAGAAAACTTTTGTAATTATTATAGATCACTGGCAGAATAAATGTACGTTTTAAGTAGAATTAGCTGTTTGATTTGCTTTTTGTAATGAAAGAGGATGAAGATGTGTAAAAATGCAGATTTTGAGCATTATAGTCTATTTTTATCCTGGCTTAGATCACTGAGAGCAGTGTGTAAACAGTGCACCGATTATTTCCAAACAGCACAGCATCCTCCTACCACCTGTTTAAACAGAATTTTACAGCTGACAGTCATCCCCTAGAAGAGACTCTCTTCCAGGACATATTTGTTGTTCAAAGTTTGAAGTGTGAAATTACCTACCCGTTGGGTTTTGTGTCCAGTTGTGCCTCTGGCTTTCCTTTGCATCTCCGTTTATTCCCCATTAATTGGTGTGTATCCCTTGCCTGTCTCCCAGGAATGTAGTGAAACACAGTGTTTGCAAAGCTGTTCGGTTGAAGGGATTATTCCAAATAAAAGCTGGTTCTAAACATCTGAAAAAACTGGACAACATTCAGATCCCAGATGGACATTGATGGCTTGTGTCCATAATGCTTATTGACAGCAGGAATTTGGGGTAGAATTTTCATAAGGGCTAAAACATGAGGTTTTTTCCTCATCTGCCTTAAATTTGGGTTCTGAGCTGTAAATGGCTGCTTTTTTTGAAGCCTAAGCTCTTCCTTAACGTCCAGCTGTAGGAACAAGTTCTTTAATGGTGAGTGAGTCTAGAAAAATAGGAGAGTCTCTGTGGTTGTTGGCTGTGGCACAGCTGGACAAGAACAAATACAGCCCAACTCACCCCGCTAGTCCCACAAGGTCTCAGTCTGAACTTCCAGGGGAGGGGCAGAGGAGGAGCAGGCACTGAGCTCTGCTCTGTGGGGACCAGGGACAGCACCCAGGGAAGGGCTGGAGCTGTGTCAGGGCAGGCTGAGGTTGGATCTCAGCAAAAGGTCCTTCCCCCAGAGGGTGGTGGGCACTGCCCAGGCTCCCCAGGGCAGTGGGCACGGCCCCAAGGCTGCCAGAGCTCCAGGAGGGTTTGGATGATGCTCTGGGGCACAGGGGGTGACTCTGGGGGATGGTCCTGTGCAGGGCTGGGGGTTGGACTCTGTGATCCCTGTGGGTCCCTTCCAGCTCAGCATATCCTGGGATTCTGAGCTACGTGCCTTGGCAGGGGTAAGTGTGGGCAATTGGAATGGAGCTGTGGATTCCCATAAAATCTACACACTTTTCCAGTGTGTTGTGTTTGGAAGGGAGGAGGGTTTTTTCCTGCTGTAAAGAACTGCCTGGTCAGTGTTTCCAGGTGCTTCAACAGCCCCATGAACTTCAGTGCCATCAACAATTCCTCAGATTTACAGCAGAGCATCTCTGTCTTCTGATGCCATAACGCCAGTTTTTGTAGTTCCTCCCAGTAATTCTCAGAACGGCTCACAAAGAAGGGCAAAGAGGAATGTTGTGGTGAATGTTTTCAGCGTGGCAGAGCTGGTGAACTGGCTGGGGCTGGCAGGGGCTCGGTGCCACTGCGCTGTCCCCGTGTCTCGGGCTGCCACAGGGGCTGGGCAGGCAGGTCACAGCACTGCAGCTCCTCAGTTCCCATTATTTGAACCTGTGTCTGCTGAGCCTTCCCAGGCCAGCATCAATCCCCACCCATTGCAATTCCTCGGAACCTGCGCCCCATCAGATGGTTCGATCTAGGAGGAATTTAGCTAGAGGCGCTCAGACAAAAAAGAAATATTGTGGCTGGGGAAGCATTTAAGTTAGAGGAGGCAGCCAGGGCTGTTTTATTACTTAGACCTCTGTCACCTGTGATGACCCATGAGAGTGGGGAATATTGATCGCTTGTCACTCACAGCGTTCAGTAGATTGCATTGACAAAGCTTGTCAGGCCTCTAATAGTGGGGTGAGTGGCCTTGGCTGCCACCCAGGGGAAACTCCGCTGTGCCTATTACTCGGCAGCCTTAACTCTTACAGGATGGGAAGTGAGCGTTGACAAAAGTGAGGGAATCATTTTGTAGTTACAAATGCCCTTTCCTGCTTTGTGTTTTGTTTTGGGTTTAATTTCCTTTCCTTTTAGCCGTCCTGTCCTCATCAGCCGTGCTGCTTCTGCTGAGGCAGGGAAATTGGGTTGATAGTTGCCTTTCCCATCGCAATCTCCAGTCCTGCCATGAACACAGGAGGTGTTGGAGAAGCTGCCTGGTCCCTCAGTCCTGTACTATTGCAGCATGTTCTTACAAACAGGATGGAGAAAGAGATATGGAGCCCAAAGCTGAGCCTGATACCTGCAGCCACTTAAAAATACAGCTCTCAATCACTGCAGAGTGAAGGTTAGTGAACCGTGGCAGATTTGTGTTTATCCTCAGATCCCTGTCACTGCCACCAGCTCTTGTTACAAAGATAGAAACATGGAGTGGTGGATTTATCTTGCCTTGACTTTATCTTCCCTGTAACCTCGGTGTCGTAGTAGGACTGATTATTAAATAAAAAAAAAATATATATATACACACACACACGTGTATATACTGGGGGAAGGAGAAGAAGCCCCATGGCAGTGGACTGGATGAGCTTTGTGTGTCCCTTCAAATGAGAGCTATTCTCTTCTGTTCTGTTCCGTTCCGTTCCGTTCCATTCCATTCTGGAATGTGCCCCTGAGTCACACACATAGGGGTACGGACACTGCCCGGATGGACCTGAGGCCATTCTTGGCACTTCCAGCCTCTTTGCAGTTAAGCCTTAAGTTAGAAGATTTTCAGTGTGGGGCCCTCAGAGAAGCGGGGGAAGCCAGCTGGGTTTCCTGACACGGGGGCACATCACAGCTCAGTCCCAAAAGCTCCTGTCCCCCCATGAGCTGCTCTGGCTGCAGGGAGAGCCACAGGCTATTCCAAGCTGGAAGGGACCCAAAAGGATCATCAAGTCCAACTCATGAGGCAGCAAAGAATGAAGCTTTATTTATGAAATCTCTTGGACAACTGAAGAGCTCCTGATGGGAGTCAGTGCGTGCAAATAATTGTTAAACATTTGATGTACTCATGTTCTCCCCATGTTTATTTTTTGTTGGTTTTTAACTGTGGGTTTTTGTCCCAATTCACTTGCTACTGTCTGCTATTTGAGGTAGCAGAAAAAGTGATACTTAAAATATGTAATTTTCACCAGTCTTTTCAGGGAAATGTGGTCAATAGTGTGTAAGAAATGCATTCTATGGAGAAATGGAACAAGAGAGCAGTTGATGGCATTGCATATCATTTTTAACTAAGCTGCAATGTCTATCCATTGAGAAAGGCCCCAGCTGGAGCTTAGCAGAACAGCTGAAGATTTTCAAAGAGAAAGAGAAAATAGAATAAAATCAAGGCTGTGGGATTTTCACGTGTCTCCTCTCTAGGCTTTATCACCAAATGTTCCGTTTCACTTCCAGTCATTTTCTCTGATCCTTACAGAGGGAATGTGAGCAATAGTAAATAACCTGCACCTCCTTGTGACAAGTTGTTCAAGGAGTTGGCAAGAAGTGTGAGAAGGTAGTTTGAGCTCCTGTGAGATCTGCCCATCCATGATGAATTGGGGTGCATTTAAATGGAAAATCAGGAGCATGTCAAATCCCGGTGTGTATTTCTAAACCTCCTGTGGGAACTGGAACAGCTTCTTTCCCACAATGCCCAAACCCTCCCACTGTAGCAGCCTGACAGTGAGTGGGCAAAGCTGATGCTCAGCTCATAAAGCACTTGTCTCCTCCCACCCAAAATATCTAATCACACAGCTGCTCATCATTCCTTCCTCCTCCGTAGCTGCAGCACAAGACACCATGTCATCCCTGGAACTTCTCAGCCGTTAAAAACACTGATAGTTTGGGTTCAGAGGTGCCCTTTTTGGCTTTGTAGAAGTTAATGATGACATTTTTGCATCTAAACAGCAAAAAATTAGACTTAGCAGGAGATCTAAATGCCGTGGTAATTAGGCAGGTTCCTGGACATGCTAATCCTGCCTGAGCAAGGCATCAAAGTACACACTTAAAAGAGAGATTGGTTATTAAACTTAACCACGTGCTCAAATGTTTCTCAGTGTCATCACTCAGAAACCTTCTGGAGGAAGGATGAAGCTGGACACCAGGCTTCAAGGAGAGCTTGCTGCCCAGATATTCCCTTCTTGCTGTCACCAGGCATCAGGAGCTTCAGCTCTGTCTCAGGGTGTAGACTAAGAGCTGCTTTTTGCATCTACTGACCAGCTCTCAAATTCTTCTGATCTTCTGTAGGAAAAAAGCCTTTCAATTGTAGTAAAATATATATTGTACAGGGCACAGCTTCCTGTGCCTGCCTGGGCACGGTGGCTGGTGGAAAGAAGAAATTAATTACCTGTGTGACTTTGTCCCAGATTGAAACCCAACTCTGGCAAACAGATGCCCAGCATATTAATTCACCGTATCACATTGAGCCTTGAGTTTGAGTTCTCTGTGAAAGGTTTTATAATTCATATAACCTGAAATAATTTACACCTAATTAGATTTTGTCAACTGAATAATTCTGTCTCACGCTGCTTCTGCAGAATAATTTAAGCAACTTCATTTTATCCTCAAAATAGTTGTAAATGTCACATTAATTTTGTTGACATGAGCAACTTATGAGAAAGTCAACCAAACATGTTATGGGCTTTTCACACTGAGCTTAGCCCAGGGATGGACATTTGCTCTGCTCGTGTCTTATGTAGGCTGTTAGATCAGAGTTGCTTTTTGTGTTAAGGTGCAAAACCTGCTGTGTCAGAGTTTCTGGAGATGGTTTATATGCCTTGGATAATCCAGGAGCTGCAGTTCCTTTGGGCTGCTGAAGAGATGTGCCTGGCAGAGCCTTGGGTTGCCTTTCTCACCACCCAGAATGGTCAGCCCTGTTTTCAGCCTGGCCAGCTGGAAAAGCCTTTGGTGCGAGCCCAGCTGGAGCCCTGGCTTTACCTATAGGTCTGCAACAAGGGCCTTGGGCAGTTCCTGCCCTGTGTCTGCCTGGCATTGAAGGAAGGATGAAAAAGCATTGGCACATGTCACCACCACCACTATTTCAGACAAGATGTTTTGCAGATGCTCCTGAAGTTGGTGTGTTTGCTGTGGTTTGGGTCGGGTGGGCACGGTGGTCTTGACACCAGTAAGAAATGACTGAAAGTTAACATGGACATGAGAACATGAACTGCCCTGTGCTGCCACCCACGACGCCTTCCTGAAGGCATCATTCCCCAAATCTGCCAGATCTGGCCCAATTCCTGCCCAGAGGAGCTTGCTATGATGCACTGTCCAGCTGGAGCGTGTGCAAGGGGAGAAGGAGATCATTCAGTGGGAGCAGATAATTGGATTTCCTCACATGAGATACGAATTTTATGCTTTTCCTATTAAAAAGTAAAATAAAATTAAAAAATACAAAATTGCATGCACTCAGATGCACTTGTAACACAGAAGGAAAGAATTATCTGCAGTTATATCTGTTCTATGGCTCCTTCTTTTATTAAAATACTTGAAAGTGTGGTATTGAAGGGCACAGGTTAGTCCTGCACTGCATTGTTCTGGGCTAAATCAATATGGTCTATTTGCCATATTCAAATTAGAGTGGATAATGAACATGAAAGTGGAGGATTCAAGATGTAAGAAAATGTTGTAATAGCTTTTGGAAAGGGATTAAATGTTTCAAAAAATTAAAAGCAACTGTGATAAAATGTATCCTTTGTTATTTCTTTAAAGTACCATGCAAACTTCCTTTAATATCTGTGACACTGGAAATTTGAATCCTAGTGTTGTTTTTTTGAAGGCAATAGTTAATATATAAATTAAATTGTTGATACAGGATGGGGCAGGAAGCTTCACAGTGCTGGTCACGTTGGAGTTTTCACTGTCCCTGGGTAGGCCAGCCTGTTTTACTGATGCCCACAGTTGTGCAGTAATGTTCCACAGTGTCAGAGGAGGAGTAGTTCCTGATTTTTAAGAAAGAATGGAAATGTTGGAAATCCTTGGAAAGGACCCAAGGAAAGGACAAATCCAAGGAGCAGATTATATTCATTTGGGAAGTATCGATGTGTGCTTGGGGGGGGGCAAAGCTGGATCTCATGTTACTGAATGACAGAATGCCTGGTGTAGTCTTCTGAGTTTTGGCTCCAGGTTTTGGATGTGAGGTGGTAGCTCTTCTAATTGCCGCCCTTTAATGAAGCCCATGGTGAGCCTGGATTTCAGCTGAGGCAGTTGGCGATGCCACTGGGATCTCTTCCCACTCACTTGTGTTGCTGGGACAATATCCCACCTTCCCTGACGGCAGAGGATGGACAGTGTGAAATAACAGCCCTTCCTTGTCCCTGTGGTTGCACTTGACCGTGGAATGTGTTCGAAGAGTTGGGGGCTCTGGGTGAGCCCAGAGCAGGGCAGTGTGACTGGCCATCAGTCTGTGAAGCAGCCCTTTCTCCATACAATAAATTGTGCATTTGTACACTTGCCCCATCTTTAAAATGATAAATACACTCCTGAGCACATTAGAGAGTTCAGCCTTTGTGGCCATGCCTGGGGAAGAGAAGAAATCTGTAAACAACCTGCCCTGTGTTGGTGAGATGTGGCTGCAGCTTTCTGGGTGCTGGAATTTCCCTGAGCCTGCTGAGCTCTAACGAGCTGTGATGCTGAGGATCCATCCTGGTAACACTGGGGTAGTTCCTGGTTTTCCACTCTGCTTTGTCAAGTTTCTCTGAATAGGTGGCCAATGAGTCTCACGTTAACTGGAATTTTCAGTTTTCAGCAAGGATGTTTCTGAGCAGCTTCTCTTGTAATAAGAGTTTGATCTATTTTATCCTATTCTTGACAACTCAGGAGATGTGAGTAGACAATTCCTTCGGGCACCTTGGGTTGGTGGGGTGTGCAGGAACACACAGGTGCCTGTTTGAGTTGGTGCACTGGCTGAGCCCCTCAGCTGGAGGCTCTGCTTGTACCTGGATTGGCACCTGAAGTGTTTGAAGGGGCTTTCCTGTGGGATTGTTATAAACTCTTTCTGGTTTTGGTATTGATTTTCCCATTCCCTCTCTCAGTTAAATGAAGGACAGATTGTATATTTGGTATCTCTGGTATTTATCTCATGTTAAATCTTGATACTACAATGCCTTTTGTAAAAGGATCCCAGCTTGGGGGTCGTGAGGCACCATTTTGATGCTCTGCTGTGCCCTGGGGTCCTCAGTGCATTTGGGTCAGAGGCATTGAGAGAAACAGGAACCAAACAACTGTAAAATTCACTTGGAAATGGATATGTTGCAAATTAACGGTGCTGTGTCTCTGATTGTTTAATCAAGAAAACCACAAAATAAATGGCAGCATGTTTGGAGATAACCTGGACTATTGCAATAGTAGAAGGATGAGGTGGAGGATGTGCAAGGAGTCAGGTTTTGTTTGCCTTCATTCAAGGGATCTACATTTCAGTGTGTAAATAAATAAGTATTTGCAAACAGATTTAAGGATAGACACTCTTCAGGCAAAGTTCTGCCTCCTTCACCAGAACAGTTCTGGTTCCCCCTAATTATCTTGCAACACTTGGGTTCTGCAGCCTGTACTCAGATGCTACAAATTCCTGTAACCAGTGCATTAGCTGGAAGGCCAGCAAGGCATCAGGACAGTTGTTAATGCAGAACCAAACTTTTCTGTCTCCCTGGAAGAACAGCAAAATTCCATTTCTTCTGGGAGAAGTCTCTTTCAGACAGAAAAACAAACCAGGCCAAAAATGCCATCCCTTTGATCAGGCAGTTTGGTGTTTTACATCCATTGCCTGGAGGAGATTTATGTCCATTAACTTGCATTGCAAATGAAGCCTCTCTGATAGAATTGTCTTCATTATTGATTTAGAGCCTGCCAGGTAGTGCAAGACTTACCGTGGCCAGATACAAACTGTTCTAAGCTGTGATTGTTTTCCTTGCCTTTCTAAAAGTAACATTTTATTTTCCTTTTTCATTTCTTTCATCTCTCAACTCCAGCCTCAAGTCCCTTACAGGTGCCTGGGACGTGACTGCCAATATGTGTAATTCACATTTTGAGGTTGTAATCCCATGGGCAGCAGTCCTGACCTGGACTGGGAGAGATGCAGATACGATGCTTTGGTGCCATCCCATGAATTATTGTGGCGGGAGACACAGACAGACCACGTTCAGAGCCATCAGGTTCTGCATAATTTCCAGAAGAGCTGAGGAAGAGTGGACATCCAGGCATGTCCATTGGCAGGTTGTTGGTAGGTCAGCTCAGGGCCCCGAAAGCAGCCACCAAATCCCCCACGCTTTGGTGCGCTGAGCCAGTGCAGTTATAGCAACATTGCTGTTAAAAACGAGGCAAAACAGGCCACAAGCAAACAAAAAACACACAAAAGGGAGGAATATGCAAACTGTGACATGGGATTTCTCTATAAAGAAGTTGATCCTGATAGATCCAGAGAAGCCTGTGTTGTAAGTCAGGTTTCTCATGTGGAGCACATTTTAGCTATAAAGCTAATTATCATATGGATTTTCAAATGACTCCCTCCTAGTTCTTGTCTGGGTACCAAAGAAGTCCATGTTCTGGTTTTGAGAAGATAAAATCCCCCTCCTGGCAGCATTTGTTTATCATATTACAGCTTCACATGAGCCAAGCTGAAGCCTGACCCGATGTTAAGTGTCTGTGGTAGATTTCATTACATCCATATACTGGAAGTCCTGCCAATATACTGGCAGCAAAATCCTAGTGGAAAATAAATGGCAATAAAAGAGAGGAATGATCGGCTCTGTGAGTGGTGAGGAGCAGAGCTTTATTGAGGCTGGACAGCCCTGGAGATGTCACTTGGCATAGAGACACGAGCTTAAGAGAGTGCGAGTGAAAGCTGATATTGGAATAACGACTCTGTGGCACAGGCAGGGGAATAATTTAATTAATTGCACCAAAATTTCTTTGATGAATGGTTATGTGGTGATAAGCATGAGGTCGAACAGTAGAATGAGTTTCAGCTTTTTAATGGGCCGGCACAGCTGCGGGTTTGGAAGTGTTCCCGTTGTGCTGTTCCCCGCTCCGTTCGCCGTGCCCGCCGTCTCCGTGCACGGCCGGGCTGGGCAGGCGGTGCTGCTCCCACGCCAGGCAGGCTCTGCTCCTCAGCCCTGCCCAGGCAGGGAGGGGAGCTGGCCAAAGCCACTTGGCTAAGGTAGCCCCTTTGAAATCAATGCCAGATCGAAAGGAAATTGTAGGATGGTTTCTTTATGAATCCTGCATTTTTTTCCTATGATGCTTTTAACAGTGCCTCCACTGCAACAGTTGTATGAAGATTTTAATAAAAGTTTTCTGGTCTCCAGAGGAGCAGGCATGTCTTTGTTGTTGGAGAGCTGGAGGGAAGGGAACAATGCAACACAGCTGGAATTTGAACATTAATCCTATGATTCCTGGGCTGTATTTTCAGACGGATCAATTACTCCTGGCTGTAACCAATCTCCAGCCATTTCCTCGCGGTCCAGGGCTCCATTTACCATCACTTGGATGCTGCAGCTTGACATGACCTTCTGACTTTATGGAACTTCAGCTGTAAATATCACCTGCCAGACCTGCAGCCACTGTCAGCTGTGGTTTACCATGAGCCATTAACTGAAAAATTAGGGATAAGAGCTGGAGGTGGTGCTGGCTGGCTGGGGGTTGTGTTTAGTGCCCCTCTGTCTGGCAGCTGTGGGTGAGAGCTGCAGGGAGCTTTGGGGGACTCGCTGCAGGTTTGCTCAGGGGTTGCCTCTGTCTTAAGTCTGGAGAGAAGCCACCACACTCAGTGGCAGGAGAGGGGCAATTGGGATGGGCCATGGGGAAGGAAGGTCGTGCCCCTCTGGGAATGTGCCCCTGAAGACAAGCTCCTCCAGCAAGAGAGGAGACCCCTCTCCTGTTAACCCAGGTTTGAGACCAGTGAATATTCTGCCAAAACAGACACGAACTCTTTGAACACAATGAAAGAAGACAAGGAAATAGCTGATAAAACCTGCTAAGATCAAGTCATTTCTTCCCAATGCAGCAGAGCTGCACAGACACCCTTGGCTTTGATTTATATTCTCTTGCTGCCTTTTTTCAAAATTTGTGAATCAGAATAATAGTGCATTGCTCCAACAGCAGCTTCCCACCGAGGCTCACGCTGTGCCTTGCAAATGTTCATTTATTGAGCCGTGGAGGCTGAGACCCAGATCCCAGCCCAGTCACAGCCATGGCTTGGGCCTTCCTGCTGGAATAGCACCTTGGTCTCTCATCACAAAAATAATAAATACACAATGATTTCTTTTGAACTCGAATAACTTGCAGCGTAGCCTCTGTAAGTTCTTTCCTCCCAGTCTCCCCTTTCTTCCCATGCTTGGTGAATGTTATATCCACAAGACACGCCGTTATCCTCAGGAGCAGATATCTGCCCCTTGCTCTCTTTCCAGCCTAATTCACGTGGCTGTGTTTTAATACTTGATTTATTAAGGAGGGTCCCTGACAGTGTTGCACGAGAGCCTTGTGGCTTTGGCCTTTACCAGCGACGGAAAGGGGGAAACCGGGCAGTGCTGAGAGCCGAGCGTGTTTCTTTTTTCTTTCTTGGAATGTCGCCCATCTTATTATGAGTTCTTTGGAGAAATGAAATGCAGCAGTAGCTTGAAGAAATCATGGACACTTTCCAGCAGTAAAGGAGCTCTGGAGTCAGTATATAAGCTTTCTCCCCTGGTTGCAGTTAGGAAGCCGGCTGACAGTATAATGGGCTTTCGGAGGGGGCGCGATGGTTTGTGTGTTCTGTTTGATGTTGCAAATACTGAGCCCTCGGGGAGATCAGGAAAAAGGATGTTCTGTTCTTTAGGAAAGGAAAAGATTAACCTGAAATGTGAACTGAAACTTAGGAGCTCTGCAGGCCTTAGGTGCACCAGAGATGAGTTTGCTTAGTTTAATGGAAATATCTTCTGCCTTGTAGCAAAGGCGGGCAAGTGTTTTTGCAAGGATTTGCTTGGAAAAGTAACGTGTGTGTGTTTATAGAGAAATAAGAGCCACAGCCAGGGCTCGAGCAGATGAATCTTGAAAGCACAGCAATTCCCTCAAGATAAGTTTCTGACTGTTTGGATGCTCTTCAGAGTCAGAAAGACTTGTAACTCTTGTCATAGAAAGTCTGGAGATCAGATGAGATCAGTGTTTTCCAGAGACTTCTGGAAAAAAAAGGGCTTCTGCTGCATTTCTTCTTTCTCACTTCTACATCCACTTATATCCATGAGGAGATTTCAGAGATGGGGCAGAACATCTACTGTCACTGGTGGTAGAGCTGTGGGGGACAGAAAATAACCCTTTTCTCTGAGCTAGGATCCTTTTGTCCTTTCTTAGTAAATATTGGTGACGATAATATATGTGGCTTTTGTCAGCAGAAATTGTATTTCACATCCCTTCTCTTTGGGAGCAGATAACAGGATTTGGGGCTGGAGGCCTCTTAAAATAAAAGGTTCTTTGGACATTGTGTCTTTGTTGTCTTTGTATGGCTGTCCTTGTTTCCTTAAGACTTTTTACTGAGTGATGAGGCAATGGTTAATGTTTGATGCAGGGAGATGCATCTTCAGTGAGTACAGATGGGTGGGACTTCAGATTTGCTGTGGCAGGCAGAAAAGAACCTTTGTTGTAATGCAGTTTATACATACACAGTTAAGTTCTGCTTCTCAAGTGAGTTAAGACTTTCAGTCATCCAAAAGGACTCCAGAAAATTGGAAAAATGTGATCCCTGGGGTGCTCTGCAGTTGTTTCCATTTCATCTCAAGAATTTCTGAATTTGCAGGAGCAGAACGTGACTTTGGTGTATGGTCTGTGCCTGCACTTGTGGATGTACTTATATCTCTGTGAGGAAACACAGGGTAATTGTCATTTGGTGAGGGGTTTGACGCTTGTTTTCCTTATTTTGTTTCCACTGTACTTACAGTTATTGCCCAACTCAGTTGAACAAGTTCTTCTTTAATGTACAACGATGTCTGAACAACAGGGTCAGCCTCTTTAACAGTCTGTTTTTACTGGCCTGTAACCATAACGCCGAAGAATGAAAGTGCATGAGCACGGTTGTAATTACACAATGGATCTTAATCTGGACTGATATTGTGAGATATGAATCTATGGCACTTTCAAACTGAAAAATCAATAAATAAAACTTCAAGCACTTTCAGTGCTTCAGATAATGGGCATATTCCAGGATTTAGCACCAGCTCTTACATCTCTCTGAAAAATAGCATCCTGAGCTTTTACAACTTGCCTATCCTGCTGGAATTTCCTATTTAGCAGGAAAGCTCTGTTGAGTGGAGGATGATATTCTTATCTTGCAGTGTTTTTCTCCTTCAGCGTAAATGGAGTTTCCAATTCCACAGACTTGCCTTTCACAAAAAGATAATGGAGAATGTTTAAGGCAAGTTCCATGTTCCCTGTTTAGTTGAAGGTGTTTCAGGTTTTCATAGTTCTGTGTATTTACAGAAAATGCCAATTATTTTCACCAGTGCTATATTATTAACCCAGTACCCATTTCTTACATCTTTGTATGAACCTAAACTTCAGAGGCTTTAATCTTGTCACGGTATTCAGCTTTCTGGAGGACAGAATCCACAGCTTTATTCATTCACTTCTCCTTTCCCCTCCACCCCAAATATGTAACATCAGTAAACATCACCCCAGTGATTCTCCCTATAGTTTTATAATGTAATTCCTGTGTCAGAAATCAAGAGAAAGATGGTGAGTTCATCTCAGTGAATGGGTTCATCTCTGTTAGGAATCTGCTCTCCCTGTGCTCTGTGTAGTCAGTGAGGTAAACCCCAAATTTCCACAGAACTCTTATGGCCTTTGGTGCCTTCTCGCCCTTTTTGGATAGGGTTGGGCTCTTCTCCCAAATAACAAGTTACAGAACAAAAGAAAACGGCCTCAGGTTGCAGCAGGGGAGGTTTAGGTTGGATATTAGGACCAATGTTTACACTGAAAGGGTTTTCCCCTGGCACAGCTGCCTTGGGCAGCAGTGGAGTCACCACCCCTGGAGGGATTTAACAGATGCGCAGATGTGGCACTTAGGGACTCAATGATTTTAGAGGTCTTTCCCAACCCAAATGATTCTTATCATTTTTATACAGGGGACAAGCGTGGCACAGTATGACGACTTCAGTGGAGAAGGTGCTGGGTTGTTGCTGGGGCCGTGGTTTGAACACGCCGTGGGTCCAGCGCTGGTTTCAGTGTGACGGCTCCCAGCAGCACGGGAGGACAGCTGGGTGTTCAGGGTTCTCTCGGGGCGTCCCCAGTGGTGCTCCAGAGGGAGGCTCCCCTTGCAGGAAGCATTTCCTCTGAGGCAAGAGATGCTGTTTTTCCACTAAGTGCTGCCTCCTCCCAAGGCCGAATCCCAAAGCCAGGCTTGCAAATGGTGCCTTAAGTGCCGAATATCCCGAGAACCTTTTCAAGAACTGTTAGAAATCGGAGTGGGGAGTCCCAGGCACTTCAAAGTATTCCTTAATGAAACTTTGGCTAAAGCAACATCTTAAAATAGAATGTGCAATCAGTTATCTCCAAAAAGATTTTTTTCCCCTTAAATCTCTTCAAGTTTATTAGGTGGGCGTGAGCAAAAAGGTTGTCTCCAATAAAAAACTGGCTTTGTAATGATTAGCAGGAGCCCAGTATAATTTAAGATATTCTTTACAGTTTATAAATACGGGCTCATAAAAAGCTGAGATATAAAGAAGCTGTGACTTTAAGTCATTAGAAGCCCAATGGTTTGATAAAATAACAGGAAACAGACAATTTATTATGAGCAATCTCGGTAGCTCTGGATTATCTATAAAACTTTTATGGCCCTCCCCAAGTGGCAAGAGGCCATAAAACTTGCCTGAATGAGGGACTTGTTAATTTACTTGTTAAAGCAAATTAAAAATTTATAAGCGCTTTTAGGTAAATGAGATCTTCTCTCATTGCTGCCCTTGCGGGCTCAGGAGTCCTGGGAGGAAAGAAGTGGTTGCACTCAAACATCACAGCAGAACAATAAAAGCTATTAAATTGGTTCAGTTTATTACTCCAGAGCCAGGCAGCTGTTGCCATGGTTTGCTGGGGTGCCAGAGGTTGGCAGCCTGGCATTTCGGGGGCATTAAAGGGAAGGGAATGACAGGGCCTCACCCACCCAGCAGCTCCTCCCGTGCCTCGCTCCTGCCTCTGCAGTTCATGGAGAGCTCCCAAAGCCAGGCTTGAGCCAGTCACAGGAACGTCAGCACCTCCTTTTATCATCCCTTGTCTTAGTTGTTGTAAAATAAGTTTATGAACACCAGAAAAACCTCCGCAGCTCCAGATTGCTTAACCAGGACGCTTAACAGCAAATTAAGTCTTAATTTAATCCAATGCTCCTGCTGTAACTAAAGGCAGCAGTGAGGAAGAAGGGCCTGGCAAGGAACACGGGGCTGTTGGGCATCTTTGAGCAATCTTTGAAAGTTGTTAAAATGGATTTGAGAAGTGTTTCTCCAGATCACTTCAACAACAGCTTCTTACAGCAGATGAGTTCCAGCTGTGGAAGCGCCACGAGGAGCTACACTTTGTCCCTGCAGCTCCAAGTTGGAAAAAAACTATTAGGAAAGAAAATTTCTACTGAAAGCACTTAATATTTAGCAGAAGACCATGTAAGGTTTTGAATGAGGGGAGATCTAAATCAAGCTGCAGTGAACTTAACAAAGCCTCTGCTGAAGAGTTCTTCTATAAGCTGCGTATATACTTGTAGCCATTTTTCTTTTGTTCAGGAAATATCTTTTACAGATCTTGTATTATTTATACAAGAAGTTAACAGCACTTTCAGGAGGGGCACAATGGCATAAATTCAGAAGGTTTGGGTTGTGAACACTTCAGGTGATCACTTCAGGTATTTTCAGGTGTCTCAAGACTGACACCCAGAAGTGAACCGGCCTGACCACTCACTTGGCTAAACACGGGCTGCAGCTTTCAGTGCACATTTCATCCTCATGTATTTCATTTAATACACATTTCATCTCTGTATGATTTGTACGATTCTCTATTTCCTAATGGATATTGCAGGTGCTTCCCTTCAGAATAGGAAATAATCGGTGCGAGAAATACGTGCAGTACATGGAGAAAGTCTAAAAGCACGGCCTGCAAGAGAGGCTGGAAAGACTTGGGGCAATTTAGTTTTAAAAAGAGAAAATGGAGTGGAGACACCGATAACAGTCTTCAAACACAGGAAGGCTGCAGACAGGAAGGGAGAAATCTGTTCCGCACATCCCGGATAGGTGGGACAAGGGCACGCTGCACGCAGGGGATGCTGTGGAGGTGCGAAGGCGGCTTTTACCAGACACGGGCGGCGAAACGCTGCACCGATTCACCTGCAGCACTTCCAGAGGTCACTGGGGTCTTTAGCAAGGTTGGGCTGCGTTACGTGGCTGGCTGCGTGTCAGGAGCGATGCAGGTACAGTTCTGGGCTGTGGCACCACCGGGGTCTGCGCCTTCCTCTGGCCTTCTGGGATTTGGGCAAGCTGAGGCTCCGCCGTGCTCACAGACTGCAGCAGGTAAGCTGGGACTCAAATACTTCAGGCAGTGCTGCCCCAAAGTCTTTATTTCCCATGTGGTTCCCCAGTGAGAGACAGATGTTTAGCAGGACGCTTTTCCTTCACGCCGCTAGACCAAACAAAAGCTCCCAATCTCCAGGAATTCAAGTGCAGCAATCGTAATATTCTGGCACTTCCATCACTCAATACTTGTATTATAAATATTTCATGGAAAGACTGAATCATAAAAGTATTATTTTTGTAGTGTGCCAAGAGTAGATCCAGGCACTTGGAGCATAAAAAGTATGAAAGTCACATTTTAATATTGTGCTCTCCTCACTAAATACAGTGCTGGTCAGAAACTGTCTGACATATAAAAACAAGGCAAAGCCTCCGAGGTATATTAATGGTGGTTATAGAGCTAATGGTTACATGGCAAACTCCCAGTACAGTCATTTCAGCGTGCACATTTCTCTGAACCACATACGACTGGCTGGAAAGGCCTCTTGAAATCCCATCTGGCATCTCCTGGGACCCCACTGCAGCCGTCTCTCACTGCCCCAAAAGTGGGCATCAGACGAGCCCACAGCTCGCTGTCTTTCAGTGAGGTTCCAGCCCTGCCTCTGCATGGCACATCGGGAACTCCCAGCCCTGAGCCCTGGAATTCACAGTGATGATGGTGCTTGAAGTGGAATGATTAGTCTCTCATATCCTTTCCTACCTAACTACTGTTCTGGTTCCAGGTTTTGGACCCCCAAATTCCAAATAGGTTTGTGGGTGTCCTCAGTCTCTCTGGATCTGGCCCTTAACCTGTAATAACCTGTTTAAATAAAGGAAAAAATCAAGTACTGAGGCAAAGATCAGGCTGAGCCTTCAAGAAGGCGACAAGCACACAGAGTAGGGCACAAGAGGGATGTGTTTTTATTGTAGGTGGTCTGTTATGGAAATTTCTATGGAAATGCATAGCTATTGTTGGAAGAATGTTGAGCCCAGCATGTTATTTCTGGAATAAATCAGAGGGAGGGAGATGGAACAGCCGATTCCCCGTCGGCAGGGCACCAGCGGGCAGGTAGAAGACCCGGGTTCCTGGCCCTGTTTCTCCTGACTAGAATGTGGGTCTCTCATTCCCCATAGCTGGAGTACAGACCATGGTGCACCATGAAACCCCCCTGAACACCCCAAAGCGAATCCAGGAGGCAGAGTCCTGCAGCTGGCTCCTTCCCTAAATCTCTGTTTTCTCGGGGCTTTTTTCAGTGTTTATTAGTTTAGCCTTGCAATTCCACGTTTACATAAATTACATGATTAAAAGCAAAACAGGAACCTGGACAGAATGTGGTTTCTGTTAAAATCATTCCCAGTTCCTTGCTCACTTAACCCTTTGGAAAGCCAGAGACACTTCAATGCACGGGGAGTGTGCTACTCCAGCCCTCCATGGAGGTGTTTGGAGCCATTCCCTGAGGAATTTATTTACTGGGTTCATTCATACAGCAGCCAGGCGATGACAACAAACAGTGAATAACATCAGCCTCCTGCTGTGCCCTGGGAGCCAAGGGAAGGACTTGGCTTGGCTTCGTTTAAATCATAACCTGCCAAATTGGTGAAGACCCACAGAAAAATTCACCAGCAGTTCTGAGCTGCGTCTGACAAGGGAACACGGGAATCGGCTCGGCGAACGTGGCGTCAAGATTTTTCTTTTGTAGCAACTGGTGTTTGCATGGGTAGCACTTTGATGAATACTGCCCTGTGTTCTTATCGCAGATGAGCAAAGGAAATATAAATTAGGAACTCATAAATATAAGATTCTCCTTGCCTTTGAAGAGTTTAATTTCCATATGGTTTGCATGAGAATGCTCTCGTTGGTTTTGAAAAAATGAGTTTGTTTTCGGCTGGGCTGTGAGTAATGTGTAAGCCACAACATTTTAAGTAGGTGTCCTTTATCTAAAGTAGATAGAAAGGGACATGAGATCTGTGAGGGGTTAATTCATATGTTCTAAATGAAAATGGAAATAGAAAATGAATTCCCTTCTAACATCTTCACTCAGTGTGCAGATCAAAGCCATCATAGGAGTAAATTTATGTCTGATAGCGTGGACGGTTTCAATGCACACTGGCGAAATATCATGCTGATTGCTGATTGAAAACAGTTGTTAATTCTCTACTTCACTAAATTCAGAGTGGAAAAACTTTCCTTAATAAAGAACAGATTGAAGAGAACCAAGACCTTACTGTGTGGAAATTAATGGCAGATGCATATACTGGTAGTTAAAATGTTTCATTAGATGTTAATGTCTTGCTGTGTTTTTAATTGTTCAGAAATTAGCCTCTAGAATATTAAAACCATCTGTTTGTTATCATGATGAAACAGAATACTTAAATAGTTATTAATTTTGTAGGCTTTTTTTCTTCCTTGTCTGCAAAACTTTGATCTGTTGAGATTTCAAGGGATGCTGGATGCAAAAGTGAAAAACAATTTTAAAACACCTTGGTGCCCCAAATCTCAGCCTTTGCTGCCTGCCACCCATATTTTGCACGCCTGCTTTATTTCACAAATTATTATGCACCAAGGAGAAGTTGACGTTTTTTAGTGCATGGAAGGAGCGTGCTGCTGCTTGCTGAGCCTGTATAATGCTTGATTTAAACGGTAATATGGTACATTTTCACATGCTGATACTTAATTTTTAAGTCTTGTGGGTCATTTTAAAGCCCAAATATTTCAAAGCATAGAAGGGGTTCCATGTAGATCCATCAGCACAGGGCTTTGTCTTCCTTCATTTCCAATTATTTACAACTGCATTTCTTTTTTAATTATTTTTTTAAGATTGAGTTTTGGGGAAGTTGGGTTTCTTTGACAGCTATTTGGGTTATCATTTCTGATGGGTTTTTTAATCACAGAGATGAACAATAATGGCCTCCTCCAGGTCCTGATTCAGGTAAATATTCCTCTTTATGAGAACATACATTGAATATATTTCTGGCATGACAGCAAAGATATGCTTATTTTTTTCCTCAGCTGAGATGAATGTAACGAAGTGTTTAAGTGCTGTCTCGTGGGGAGGCTGTAACAGGTACGCACACACAGCTCTCCAGTGTGAAGGGCACGGGCTATGATACAGTTTGTGATGCTTGTTGTGTGTGACTTAAGGGTGAAAATTTATTCAGTAAGTCTAAACATTACTTAGAGAGCCATTAACATATTTTTCCAAGTGATTTTTGACCTTTTTCTGAATAAGCGCTTTACAAATTCTGAAATGCCAGAATGAGGATTAATTCAAGTAACCATCATTGGATAGTAGTCCCGTATTACAGATTTTTTTTGCACTTCTCTTAAAACAATAATAAAACCTGGTGTATGACTGTATTTTCAAGATGGGTAAGCTTAGTACAATTTTAAAGCATATGAATGACAACTTAAATTGGGAGTTTTTTATGAGTATAAGGTACAGAAATAGTCTATCAAGTATTTATAGCAGACACCCAGCTCCTTCTGCATCCCTTGAAGTCAGTGGCAATCATGAAGTTGTCCCCCCATGATGTTTGGGGGTGATGGATCTCACCCTAAATCCCACCTGTCTGCTCAGGCTGCCAACACAGGCACTAATAACACTGGCTGGTGGCAGAATGATTTTCTGGAAATGCAGCTGCTTTTGCACTTGGACCGAGGCAACCAGCTTATCAGATCATCAAACATTAAATCACCTTTGGTCCCTTGATAAGGGACAGACTACAAGATTTATCAGGAGGGGTTTTTTGACATTTGCAAGCAGGAGGATTCATTATTTCAATTGGCAAAAAGTATTCCAAGATGAAAGCACAGCACAGCAATATATTTGACGTTATTTCTTGGGATGAGAGGTAAGCAAAAGAAAAAAATTCCAATAATAATGTGGAGCAAAGCCAAAACCCAGCAACAAGCTGGTGTTGTTGGGAGTTTGAAGGCATTCTGAATTTTTCAAGCCAACTGCAGCTCTTATTGCACTAGTCCAGGGTGAAAAATGAAACAAGATTTAAGACATGAAGTCAAACTGTGGTTTAAGGATGGAATTTTTCAGCGTTCCTTTTCCTGGTAGTTCCTAATCCAGATTTAAACAACTTAAACAATAGTTCCTCCCTTTGCTTTCCTCCTGGCTTATTTGTGATGACTAAACTCATCTCCACATCAATGACAGCTGCTAATGAATTCAGATGCTTCATTCCCTTCCCTTCTGTGATGCTTCAAATAGATTTTCTTTGCCAGATACTTCGGCTCCCCTCTCCTGCTAACAAATGGGTCCTGAGGTATATTGTTATGACTTCTGTTTCTATCATTCAAACAAGAGGAAAATACAATATGTATAGACATGAGTTATGTGTCAAAATGCTTTTACTCCCCCTCCCCCCCTCCTGACATTATTAAATTATAGAGAAATACTATCACAATAGCCTCTTGGCCAAGTCACTGAGAGCAGACTTATGGTTCCCTTGATAAATTGCAAAACATTATTAAGTTTTGCTCTCTGGACTGAGAGTATTGGCATAAAAGGACATCAAGCCCAGTCAGATTGGTCTTGATTGCTGCTTAATTGCTGCTTGTTTGTGTTAGAGATCATGTGGTTTGATTGATCTTGCCCTGCTTTTGTCATTATTGTTACAACTTCCTAGTTTTCTCCTTGTACAGAGACCACAGGATGACTTTTAAGTCTTGAATAATTTATCAGGCTGGGCAGTTAAACGGCTTAAAATAGTATTATAGTTTTAAGCCAATAGCTCAACCTTCAAATCATTATTTATGCAACCAAATTATTAAATATTTATTCTGGGCTTATATCGAACGCTGAAATAACAGGGCTCCTTTATGTAAGCAGTGGGAAGCATCTCGAGGCCCAGCCATGAATACTGATATTTCCTCCTTCAAGACATTTATTTACTTCAGTAATATCAGCTGGGTGTCACGTTAGTGGTCTGCATGGAGGAGAAAAGGATGGCGGGCCCCATGACTTAATTCAAGCAAGTGCAGTCACCCTGGTCTTTTTCAGGCTGCTTCACCTCTTTAGATATTCCCAAGAGGTCTCATCCCATCTTGCATCTCCGCTGCACATGAGGAGCAGCCATCCTGTGGGTGTGAAGCAAGTGGAACTCTCCAGAAGCTACTTTGGGGTTGTGTTTCCCCCCACTAAAGCAGATGGAGGAGCTGCAGTGCTCTTGGAATTTTTCTCTCTGGCCAGTTTGCTTTTTGTTCCATCATATGATTCATTTTATCTTCTGACTTAAGTATTCTTCCAGGAAGTTATAGATCTCAAAGTCAAGCAGAGGCCAAGCAAAGTCCTGAGGAAGTTGGGTATCAGCACTCTGGGCTAAATGGGGATAGTATTTGTATTCTCTCCCCTTTCCAGAGAATCTGATTCAAAGTGGGATTTGCCTTTGCTTTCCTACCTCTCCTGACCTTCCCTGTATGACAGAAACAAGAACTCCTCACAGGTCCAGGGCTGAGGTTGGCACAGAGTCCCTGAGGCCACAGGCTGGTCCCTGTGCCTGTCACCGCTGAAACCAGAGCTGGTGACAGTCTAAGAGGGATCTGGAAAGTCATCATTGCCATGTGCTCTGAAATGGCCTCTTCTTACACAGAATGTTGGGGTAAAACTGCCACCTTGGCTCTCCATCGTTCAAGTAAGAGGTCGTGACTGTGCCCATTAAACTGGAAATCTGGTTTGGGGATGTAAAGAGCAAGAAGTATAGAAGTAAATGGGCATCACTGGGCTGAGTAACACCCAGAACTTGTAGCACATATGGATCAGAGAGTGGATGGATGGATGGATGGATGGATGGATGGATGGATGGATGGATGGATGGATGGATGGATGGATGGATGGATATGCCACTAAGCAGCTGTGTTTCAGAGGTGGTTTTTAACTCTACAAAGACTGGTTTCCCTTAGACAGGGCCTAGGGAAGGTCCTGGAGATCCAGGGCGGGATACAAGCAAGCTCATCAGCGGGACTGAGTAAATATTGGGAGGGGCAGGTGGATCCCCCCCGATTGCTCTGCTCCGGCTGGACCGTCGCTCCTCTCCCCACGCTGCTCCAGAGCCTGTGCTGTGGAGGCAGCTGGGAGAGATTGATTGGTACAATGGAGAGCTTTGCAAGGTGTAATTTGAAAGGCCGTATTTCTCACTGTGCAACCATCAAAATGCAAAGGGTCAGGACAAGCCTATATTTTTTTGCAATTCAGCTTTTGAAGTGTGCTGAAATACGCTTCATTTGCTGCAATTGCCAACAGCTTGCTGTTTCATACCACTCTTATCAGGAGCTGGGGAACAGAGCGAGTCTGTTACACTTTCGATGGTGTATAATGTATGTATGATTCTGGGGTGTGATGAGTTTATGCCAAATTTATCTTTGATTTCTGTATAAACAGCACAGAAAAAATGATGGGCTGCATTCTCTGTGAAACTTAGATAAAATAGAGCTACAGAGCTCATTCAGAGTACCTTCTGTGTGCTGTATATCTAAGGTTGCCCAAGCATATAATGAAGGAGAAGATGAGCTGGAAATAAATGCCCGTTTCTTTATCCCCCACCCCCGCTTGGCAAGGATGCTATTTATTCTTAGCCTGTGTTGCTTCTGCTCTTGCTACTGCGAGCAGAACACGATCACTCGGTGTTTCTGTAATAACAATGCTAAATAGCCAAATTCTCCCCAGGAGCAGAGAGGGGTAGCTCTGTTCCTTTCATAGGATCTCCCCCATTTAAGGCTGTAGGGGATGAGTTCCTCCACTCCAGTGTATGGAGCAAGTGCTGCACCAGACTCTGCATCAGCTCAGAGGCAGCAGGAAATGACCAGCAGTGCTGTAGAATGAGTAAGTTCAAGACACCCTTGTTCTGTATCACCGAGCTGATTAGGAAATTGTTTGTAGTTATTTGTTCAAGTTCTGTTGGATTTAAGGGGTTTTTTTATTTGTCAACAAGAAATTGAAAAAACATACACGTGTGTTTGGATGATGCTCTGGGGCACAGGGGGTGACTCTTGGGGATGGTCCTGTGCAGGCTGGGGATTGGACTCCAGGTTCCTTGGGGGTCCCTTCCAGCTCAGCACATTCTGTGACTCTGTGATTCTCTTTGCTCTTGATTTTTCATAAAAAGAGGTTTGGAAGAGCAAAATTACTTTTTCTTCTCAGTAAATGTAGGAAGGAAACAAAAGATAAGATCTTGTCTTTGTTGGTTTGCCTCACTCTTACCATACAGGTAAGAGAAATAAAGCTTCATATTCTGGTGGGGCTGTGGGATCCCGCGATGATGGCAGGTCGGCCTGGATCCTCAGCAGCTGCCGATTGCTTGGAGTGTCTGCATTGGCAGTCATGAGATTAGATATCAAAATATACACAGAGAGCCTCTCCTAATGTTTTATTGTATCTCTCAGGTAACAAGATTTTTCTTCCCTGAGGTGAAAAATGTCTTTGTATTAATAATGTTCAGAGTCCACACACACTGTGAATTCTTTTTCCATATTTACTGCCCAAACTTGTGTATTGTAAATATTCTTCCTCCTCATTATCTCACCTCCGATTTGCTCTCCTGTTCAGCTGCTCGGGCAGGCGTGTGGTTGTTAGTAATGCAGTGCAGGGGTGCAGAGGGCTTGCTCCTCTGTGTCGAACTCCTTTAATGCTCTGGGTGACATGGAAGCACTATGTGAGTAGTATTTATCTAACTTCTGCCAGTAGCAGGAGAGGCATAAATAGAAGCTTTGAAATGACAGCTGTTAATCGTTATTGAAATCAGAAGTTACAAGCCTTGATTTACACTGTTGTTGTTTTTTTCTTGCCACGCAGTTCTCCTTTTATTTGTTTTCATACAGCCAGATTTGTTCCTGATCGTTGATAAAATATGTTTTCTTTGCAATCCAAGACTCAGATCTACATGAAATCTGCTGTTGCTCTTTTCTGGCTGATGGGAGACACTGCGGGGCTGTGTGTTTGCTTGGGCAGGGCAGGGACCAGCCCCAGTGATGTCAGTGGGTGACACAGACCCCTGGGGGTCTATGTATGGTCGAGCAGATCCATACTGGGGTAACTGGGATCTCGCTGGGTTCAGCTGGGCTTTCTTTCCCTCACAGGCTGAGCTGGCTGTTGCTCCCTGGCCTTTGGAGCAGCCTGGAGTCATCAGCCCTGCCTGATCTGCAGGTGCTCCTGCCCAGATCCATGTGTGCAGCACTGGGGAGAAGACTGAGACTGCCATAGTGGCCAAAATTCTGCTCTTCAGAGCCTGGCTGGAGTCTGGACTGCTGGGAAAAGGCCAGGGAGCCCGGAGAGCAACTGGAGGCAAGCCCTAAGGGGCAGATAGAAATGTCTTTGTACTGTGAAGGGCTGTTGCCCTGGTCAGGAGGAGCTACTGTCATGGGTTTGGGACGGGGCTGGAGCTGTTGAGGTGCTCAGGAGTCAGGGAGCTTTGCTGATGGCTCCTATATGTGCAGGAGCCTGTTCACCAGCTCATCTGAGCCTGGGAATGTGTTCACCCAGGTAGGAGCTGGATCAGAAGTTTGAGACTGCCCTGCCCTTGCAAAAGATGTGTGAATAAAGAATGACAGGCAGAACTGAAAGCCTAAAATTCTCCTCCTCACAGCAGGGTTCTGTCACCTCTTGGGGAGCAGGTGTCCCCTTCCTCTAGGACTCTGGTGGGAGCTTAGACTGCTGGCTGTGCTGTAACAGGGAGAAGTGTTAGTATTCATAACTTTAAAGTATAATGTAGCAAAATAATCCTTTAATTCCATATGGCGTGGAAACTCAGGCGCCTCAAAACTATACCATAGATTTATTGCTGCCAAATGGTATGGGGTTTTTAAATTAAAATGTATTTTAAAATAAAAAAGCTCAGGAGAGCCACATTAGAGTGTTTTTGACATGATATTTAAGCTCTGTGAAAAAGGGTTTTGCTAAAATTCTCGGTTCATTTCTTTTGCTTTTTGTTGCATGCTAACTGGGTACCACTACTATGGAATTCTCTGGAGTGGCTTAGGGATCCGGCACAGAGGGTGGTGCTCCCTGGGCTCGGGGGCTCAGCTGCCCTTTCATCCTCCCTTACACCTCTTAACATGACTGACCCTCTCTGGCCTTCGTTCTTCTCCTGAGACAAAAGCCAACAGAGAGCCATGTTGGTATGGGTCATCCTTAGGAGTGTTTTAGGGCTTGTGTCCCCATCCTTCCGTGTCACCGAAATGTCTGGCTAACTCAGTAACTATGGCACTATTCCTGGAGATCTATCTGACTCCTAAGCCTGATTGTTCGGGTCTACTTCACCCTTTAATGTTGAATGGCCGAAGGAGCATAGCAGAGACCTGCTCTCCCTGGACACAGATGATTATTCAGTTTGCACTTTCACTGTCACAAAGTAGGGCTGAGTGTTTCCCTGCTGCAAAAATAGTTCTGTTAGATTCCAAGTCACCTGAGAATCCCTCTGTGCCCTGAAAGAAGAGTTACTGTTAGGGCTTGCTATTACAGCACTTTTGTATTGTTGGTTTTGCATCTATTTTGGTTTATTCATAATCTTAGCAATTGCTGGATGGTTTCTGTGTGACCTTTAGGCCTGAGCTAGTCTGTCTTTCTTCATTAAATGGTCACTCTCAGTGTTCTATGTCTTACTTCTCCCCTCTCCGTGCTCTCTTAGTGTCTCTGTCACTCTTGAGTCCCTCCTGTCCATCTCCAGCCCTGTTTCTATTCCACATTGCTCTGCAGGGCAGGATTATTGCTGTGTCTGAAGTTCTGTGGCTCAGTTGATGAGCAGAAGTGCTTTTCTCCAAACCATGGTGTGAGTTTATCATGGCTGAGGCCAAACCACCCCCCAGCCCCTGTCACAGTCCCCTCCTGAGCAGGGCAGGGGAGGGAAGCAGAAGAGGCTTGCGAGGTGGAGGATGGGAGGTCACCCATTGCCATCATAGGCAAAACAGTCTCAACTTGGGGAAAGGAAATTTAATTTATTACACATTAAAATAGATTTGGATAGTGAGAAAGGCTACAAAACTTGCAACACCACCCTCTGCCCCCCAGCCCGGCTCCATTCCTCCACCCCTGTGTCCCCTGAGCAGGTTGGGGGGATGGGGCTGTGGCAGCTCCTCTCTGCCATCCCACGGGTGACAACTCCTTGAGGAAAACACATGAGCTTTCCAGGTGACAGGGTTCCTGCAGGGAACAAACTGCCTGTGCCCCCAGAGTGGTGAGGAGGTCACCCAGTCCTGTAGGGTGGGAGGGACTCCACCATCACCCACTGGTGATGAAACCTCTAAACAGTCTGGTTTTGGAGAGCAGGGATGACCTGTTGTTACTCTCACTGTTTGGGGTGGGTGTGGTGAAGAATCAGAAATAAAACCCTCTGCTGAGACCCAGCCCAGCCCTCAGCCAGCAGCTTCTTTTCCTTTTCCTTTTCCTTTCACGTAATAGAAGTCGTCTAGTTATGACTTTATCTGGTCCTGCTCAACTTCTGGTATCCACCAAGAGCTTTAAAGGCACTACAAACTAATAGGTTCTGTAGAGCAATAAAAGATTTCAAAAAACACAATGCTGAGATTCACTGAAAACTCCTAGGAAGGTTCTGGAGCTGCAGGTGTGCCCCAGGGTCCAGCCTGGTGCTGTTCAGCCTAGGCAAGGGGGCCTGAGGTGCTGATGGTCCCTTTTTTGTGGCACATACCCCGTCTCTCATTCGGGGAGTCCCTGAGGCTGTGCACGTTCCTCGTGAGTCAGAGACACTCTGAGCTTTTAGGGGTTTGTGCTTTCAGTCTAGAAAATATCTGTATTTCCTCTTTGGGACACACTGTAGATGGATCCCTACATGGATAAATTCCTTCCCACTGCACAGCGAAAGTGTGGAGTCAAACATGCTTTTTGCAAAACCTTTTTCACTCCTCACCTGGTGCAAAGTCGAAGAGTGTTGATGTGGGAGGTTCCTCACTGAGACCTCCATAGAATCACAGGATATCCTGAGCTGGAAGGGACCCCCAAGGACCATCCAGTCCAACCCTCAGCCCTGCACAGACACCCCAACAATCCCACCCTGTCCCCCAGAGCATCATCCAAACCCTCCTGCAGCTCTGGCAGCCTTGGGGCTGTGCCCACTGCCCTGGGGAGCCTGGGCAGTGCCCACCACCCTCTGGGGGAAGAACCTTTCTCTAATACTCACCCTAACCCTGCCCTGACACAATTCCAGCCCTTCCCTCAGGCCCTATTACCATTCCATGGGTACCTTGAGTAGATACCATGGGAATTTTGTGCTGGCTTTGCTTTTTGCTTGGGGTACCCTGCCAGGAATGATACAGGAACAAGAGTTGTCAACGTTGCACTTCAAATTTTTTCCAAGGACAGTTTAATTTTCAAGGGGAAACTTATTTTAGGGCTCCTGTGCACCCCAGAGTGATGCACCAGATGCATGCAGGGTAACTAAAGATCCAGTCTCTTGTCTGTGGACCTTTTCAGCAGCACTGTTATTTCAACATTGTGTTACACGGTTGAATCTGTGCAAATAGGTTGGAATGACCCATTGCCTGTCCACATTAAGTGTTCTCATTTGTGTTTGTGTGTAACTTTAGGTTCTTAAAAGAAGACAGTGGGCACATTTCCATGCTTTATTTTTTTTTAATTTAACACAGATTGATGGGTTTTGGAATAAAATGTAAACCCTCAACAGTTTGGCACATGGGGAAACTCAACTTGGAAAAAAAAGAAAGGAAAATATGGAAAGCTTATAAATCTTAACTTGGACTTATTTCTGAGTTTGCTGTCTAGTCTGTGCGATTCACTTTGTTCCTACAGAGTTTCAGGCTCAGATATCTTGGTCATATTCTTTTACTCCTTGTAAATTGTGTCTAAAAAAATGACACCTGCTGGGTTTTCCGTCTGTTTTTTGTAAATGGCTGGAATCCACAGTGTAGAAGAAGAATAAAACTGAGCTATTATGATTAGTTAGCAAATAAGTCATGTGTGAAACCTGTGTACAAAATAAATTGAAGTTCTAAAAATACAATTTGAGACTGGGAAAAAGTTCCTAATGCCCCAGTTGCAATCAGAGTTTTTCCATCATTGAGCAGATGTTGACAAAAGACCAAGTCAGGGAAAGTTGATCCATTTTCCTTTGGGTGGTTAAATTTTAAACTTGGGACCACAAAATTACAGGACACAGAGGTCCTAGATAAGATCAGTGAGCTATATATGAAGTGTAAGTCTTCTCGAATTTGTTATCCTCCCTACTGCCTCCAAAGAGTGCTGCAAAGATCTATTAGATCTGACTGATAAACCATTCCATTTGAAATAAAAATCATTTTACTGGCAATGTTCTGGCTATGCTGTGGAATATTCAGTTTATTTATTCAATTGTAAGTGTCTGACAAATAGCTCTAGTCCTTCTGCTACATTTTCTTTGAGCTGAGAGTACTCCTGTGTCATTTTTTGCAGTCATACTCATGCATTGCAACTCAGTTGTGTGTTGGAACTTTTAGTCTCATGTACTTTATGTCCTTTCTTTGATTTGACTGATGGAGAACACCCAAAACTGCTCTTTACAGCTGGGGGAATAAGGGATGAAGGGGAAGTGGCACACACATAGCAAAGCTGCAGGCGCTGTTTGCTCTGGTGGTGGGAGGGAGAAAGGGGTGAAGAAGGGTGGGGGCACTTTGTGCTCCTTCGGTGAAGCTGGGGGAGAACAGCAGTGCCTGGGGGGGAGCAGAGTGCACGCTGCAATGCACAGCAGCACGGGGGGGTTGCTTTGTGTGTGCCCTTACATTTTTGTGTGGGGAAGTAAATGAGAGAGAAGGTGATGGAGAGTGTTCGTGGAGGAGGAGCCTTTGGTCTTCTGTCATGGAATGGACATTAAGGAGTATATATTCCTGTACGGTCTGAATAGAACTTATTATGATTATATTAGTAATTAAAATAAGTTAGGAGGAGTTGTTTGGTGTTTGTTATATGAATATATTGCTAAGTGTAGTAGGTGTCTCATGAAACACTTCATTAGGTACCTCACCAAGTATTTTCTCTGCATTTATCTCTTCTGCCACTATTTATTTATGTGATTTTAAATTTAGATTTCTGAAAGGGACTTCTTGCCAGTATTGACTTGTGGAGTAACCAGCCTTCACAGGAAGTTAGTTCAAACAGAGGCTAAATGAAAACTTTAATACATTCAAACAGAATATATGGAAAGGTACATTAAAAAATATATGCATTTTCCACATTGCAGTAGCTGTGGTTCATATCTTTCCCTGGCTCTGTATGTGTATATGTGCTTATGGACATATGTGATGAATGTATACAGTAAATGGTTTTCTCTGTACACAGCACAGTCCAAAGCGTAAGAGAAAGCAGATGTGTTCTCAATTGTAATGAAAATATAGTTTGTAGGGTTTTTTTGTGCTTTTTATTTATTGCAATGCCAGTAAAGTTCATTAAAGGTGGTTTGAAAGGCAAAAGCAATTTGATACCTATTAAGTAGATCATGTTGTTTTATGAACATTGAGGTTAGTCAAGAATTGTTTATAGGACCAGGCAATGTGGTTAGGTGCTAGTCCAGCAAAAAAAAGGCTTCTCTGGAGGCACAGCTGGGACTTCCATGGATCTCAGGTCCTCAATGGTTTTATGCTGTCATGAGGGGGTGTTTGATTTTGTGTGTGCTGCAACGTGATGGTAACTTGAACAACTTCATCTATGGCAGAAACACCTTGAGAAGTCTGAAAGTTTCCCAAATGAAGGTCTTAAACGGTGATTTCCCTGGGACATGAGTGTTGCCCCTTCCTGCCTGCAGCACCTGGACCTCACAGCCCCTCTGTGGTGCATTCAGGGTCCTGCCCTAGCACAAGGGCACACGGTGCCCATGGCAGTGCTGCAAGCACCACGTAAACGCTGCTTTGGGTATCCTGGGGCTGGGTTAAAGAAGAGCAGTGGACAAGGGGACTTGCCTGGACCAGGCTAAACTCTTGCTCTCTTTGTTTGTGTCTCTCCTGCAGCTCAAGCCAGGTCAGAACAGCTGCCGGGACAGCGACAGTGAAAGCGCGAGCGGGGAGTCCAAGGGTTTCCACCGGAGCAGCTCTCGGGAAAGACTCAGTGATGTGAGTACAGCTCTTGCAGCTGAACACTGCCCTGAGTAACCCTGCTGTAGTTTTCTGAGGGGTGTGAGAAAGTCATAACAGATGTATTTTCTGGGATGGTTTGTTGCAAACATCTCCTTCCCTTTTGGGGGTTCGGGAGAGGCAACTTCGGTGTCCTGCCCCAGTTCAGAAAACTTCTTAAGGGCAATACAATGTCTTTCTGTGTGCAAACACGCATTCCTTTTAAAACAGTTGAAGGCCATTTAATGAAGTAAAAATGTTCTGCATAGTTGAGAAGTGAGATGGCCTCTTTTTACCCCAAGTGGGGAAGGAAAATAATGTATTTCTTTGGGCTAAATACTGTCTTTATGAAAACTATTTAGAGTGTCACGAGAGACTCAGCTAACTTATATGTAATGAATGATATAACATGGCCAACAATAGCATAAGCTCTGCCTTTATTGCTCTACCTAAACTGCTGTGGAAGGGCCTGAGATGGCAGCTCTGTGGAGAGTGTTTTTCTCCACTGGAGAATGCTGGCCATTCACTGGGTGACACACACGAGTTGTTCCGACAGAGGAATGACTACAGAAATCTCTCTGTTCCTGCAATTAGATTATTATTTATTATGTGTACCATCACAATCCTTGAGTGTTTTATTCATGGTTCTGTGTCCTCTGTACTACATGCTTTACAACACAGAATATAAAGACAGCCCTGTCCCCAAAGAGCATCTACATTGGGGATTTTGTAGGTCAGATCCTTTGCTGGTAAAAGCATGGATAGCTACATCAGTCAGCCCAATGTGTATCAGCCAGCAATCTGGCCCTACTTTTAACTAACCCACATTTTGGAAATGGGGATTTTATCGATGGCATGTCCATGTCAATTTGGATGACAGATACCAGATGGTGTCCTCTATAGGCCAATCCAATAAAACTGAACTAGCAGGCATTAAAAGAAATACCTTTGTAACGGATACATTTGGTTGTGCAAATTTAAGCCTGAAGGCACACAGCTAGCAATTTTTGCTGAATTGTGCATATCACTGGAACAGATGCCTGATTTTTTTTTTGATTTTTTTTGTCTGTGAAAGTGTGAAATCTGTAGCGCTCTTTTCCCACATCCCTTTGTCACATTATTTTAGAGGTCCATTTCTTCCCCAGAGCCAACCTTTGTGGGTACAGTCAGCTAAACACTTCAGAGCCTGCCCCTCACAGCTGTCAGGTGAGCTCAGTCTCAGGGCTGCAAGATGTCCTTGGAAGAGGAGGCTGAAGGCCAAGGAGATAGTGAGTAAATGCTGTGTGCAGGTAGCAGTGGATGGCAGCCTGTCACCGTTGCTGTCCTGGCTTGCTCTGAGCCCTGTGGCAGTTGAGAAGTCACTGCAATGAACTCCACAATTACACAGCACCTTCCAGCAAAAAAATTTCACAGCTCCTTACAAACATGGTTTTAATTTAGCCTTGTCACTCCCTTGCACTGTACTGAGTGGAGAGCTCTGAGGCTTATTGAGTTCCCAGCAGCTCAAGCACTGCAGTGCCAGACCTGGCAGTGGGAGCAGAGTCCTGGTTCCCCCTCCACCTGTCAAATCCAGTTTTTCTCTGATGTTTTTACAATACTTTTCCTTTGTCTTGGCACTGTGGCAAATTAAAAGGAAGCAGAGAGCAAATACAGCTTCCCTAGTGCACCTGAGAGAGGATACAGGGATTCACAGGTTGCTCAAAAGGAACATTATGTAAATATGTGTGAAGATATATATTTGAAAATGCTATACATAATTTATGTTTTGCTTAATAAGGAAAGTTCCTTTATGCTTTGATAATTCATTGCAATACAAGCATGTCTCTCTGGTCTGGTGTTACCCATTCAGCTGAGATTTGAAAGACATGCATGAGACAGTTCTAGCCTTGCCTGGGTCTGTCGTGGCCTTTCCCAGACTCCTTCAGGTCAGGGCAGTGCATCCCATTCTCTCCCAAAGTGTGCTGAAATGACAAGGCCTTACAAAGTGTCCGCGATGCTTCCACTTCACGTGTGGAGGAGCCTGCCTTCTACTTGATCTTGAACCCAAAGCTGCTTCAAGAGCTTAATAAGGTTATTTTAAATAATATCTTTTGAGGAAGTCAGTTGTCTAATGGTACCCACCAATTACTGTCCAGAAAAATGACAGCCAAGAGTAAGCTTTCTCTGAAGATTTGTTTCTGTTTTTACAGCTATTTTCTCAGAAAAAAATCTGCAAAAAGTTGTGTACTCAACAGAAGATAGAACCAAAATATAAAACATTGCAGGCAAATTAACCCTGAGGTCAGAAAGCAAGTTTTGGCCATGAAATATAATGAATCTCCACTAATATAGCCTGACAGCATTGTAAGATTAAGCTCCTGTAAGGAAATACGGATAATGAATGAAGTGCATATACTGCAGGTAGATGATCCATTTGCTGATCCCCAGGCTGGTGAGACAGCAGCGTTGGAGCTTCATGGGCCTTCATGTGGGGCCTAAGTGATGGTTTAGTGACAGATGCAGAATGAGGGAGATGGGCTAATGAATATCCAGTTGCAAACTGACATGTCAGTGCCTTCATCCTCTCTCCTGTCAGGGATCTTTCAACCCTGCCTATTGTAAATGTAGCTGCAGCCCTTGGATAACACAGAGTGATGCAAAGTGTGTTTACAAGGGGTGACTCCTTTCCAGGCTAATGAGATACAAGCAGGTAATTTGCAGCATTTGCGAGAGGTGGGCGGAAATGAAAAGAAGATAATTCAATGAAAAGACCACGTTAAATAGGAGACTTTTCTCATAATGAGGCTTGAGATAACATCAGACAGTAGGGAGAGGAATATCCTCTGTTCTTGTCAGATGCAATGCAGTGAGACTGATTTCCATCAACTCCTTTCTTTGTCCTCATCTCGCACACGTGTGCACACCCCCCCCCTGCAAGAGAGCATAATTAGCAGAGAATCTGACCTCTGCTAGATTAGGGATAATGATTGCTGGAGTGCTCCTGTGCAAGTGTGTGGCAGTGCCCTGATCCAGCTCCCCGCCTCAATTTCATCAACCCGTGGCTCTCTGCCTTTCTCCCCTTTATATGGGTATTATTTTTTTGGAATGACAACTTGTTTTCTTCCTTTATGGACAGAGGTAGCTCCAGGGGCCTAAAAGAGAAATTGGAGAGCTGCTCCTCCTTTATATATAGGGTGCTGTAGTCAGTTTAATCTCATCAAAATCTTGCCAGTAGTAGAATTCATTTTGTTGAGATCTTGCTTGGAGACAAGATGGGACTGCTTTCTCTTTTGCTCAGCTTGGAGCTCAGTCAACTTGTTTTCCTTATCTTTCTGTATGTATTTATTTTTAATTGAGTCTTCTCTCTTTGGAATACTTTTTAGTCATGTTTTACAAAACAGCCAGGAGATTCACCAGAGGAAAACATGAGAATTACAGCTAACTTGAGTGGTAAACACAGCAAGTATTTGGGGGGTCAGCCACTCTTTGCTGCCCAAAAATCAAAACACCTGATTCCTTTGATTCCCATTCCTAAATTCCCGATGTACTTGAGCTCAGCCCACCTGCTGCTTCTGGTGTTGGCTGCAGGCTTTCAGGGAGGGGGTGAGTAGCAGAAGCCTCTCACAGGTGGCCCTGGGCTGGGAGGCAGCGCATCACCCACTCCCGCTGCACCCAGGAGCCTGGAGTGCCTGGACTCTGCTTGCTCTGCTGAGCCAGGAGTCACAAACCAGAAGCAACAGTTGGCATTTCTCTGCCTGGGATGTTCTTCTGGTGCCTGAACAGGGAGCGGGACGGGAACCTTTCCATTCTCCCTTACATTAAAGGTCTCATTTTGGCCTCTCATCCACTCTCTTCGAGTGCTGCCCTTTCCTCAGTGCTCTGTGGCTCTGTGCTGCTGCTGCTGCCTTGTGGATTCTGAGAGTCGGTCACAGCGAGGTGTCAGGGAGGGTGAAGTCCTGAAGTCCCCTGCCCACCTGCTCTGTTGCTCTTTGCACAAGGAAGAAATCCTGGTTTCTGCCTCAAATACGGCATATTTTCAATTCTCTTGTCTCCCATTCCTCCCACTTGCACAGAGCCCAGAGAAAGACAAATTGAGGGACAGCCTTTGGGTTATGTGCTCTGAAATCCTCAGTGCTGTTTCTTCTCCAGCATGTCACCAGTAGTATTGGCTGTATCCGAAGTGGAGTCACGCGAGCAGAGCTCTGTGTGTTTGTGTGCGTGTGCCAGAAGCTGCTCAGCTGCTGTGTGTGTGCGAGGGGGTGTATGTGTGTGTTTGTGTGTCTAAGGTTGGGTGCTTAAATGCTTTGTTGCATTATGTTAATTCCTCGGCAGTGCAATCAAATTCATGTCGTAATTAAAGCTGTCAGTTGGAAGGCAAGCCAATCGCCAAGAAAACACAGCATAACAAATGAAGTGAGATGATTCTGCGTGTAGCTATACAATGCTTCGCCAGGCATGAAATTAAATAAGTAATTTGATGTTGACATCAGAAATTGAAATGATACCCACTGTTCCTTCATTCAGTCAGACCTGCATAAACAATAGCCAGAACAAATATGTACAACACAGTCTTTCTCCCCACCCAGCTCCCCAAGTAATGCACAATATATATGCAAAATGGGTATAACTGTGCCTTCCAAGACCTCAAGGATGTAATTTTCTTTGGTACACAATAAACTAATGCTTCCATGAGGGTTACTACATTTTTGCTTCTGGGCCAAAGTTCTTCAAGAAAGGAAGGAACCAAAAAAACCCCCAAAAACAAACAAACAAACAAAAAAACAGAAGGAAAATAACAAAACCAAAACGCTGTTAATTCTAAGCAAGTGTGTTTTGCTGATGGGCACCTAATGCAGGCTTCTGCTGGTGGTTGTGTGAATATCAAGTAGTGTATCTAATGTCCTATTTTGCAAAGGGTTTCGGAAAGTGAAACCATTACCTCTATTATAGGCACACTTTATATAAGAGATGTAGAACCATCCAGTGCAGGATCACGACTCAGCATGGGCTTGTAAAGATGCTTGTACAGTTGGTACCAAGGCTGGGCACTGGGTAGTGGGATCCTTTCGCTATTGGGAGTTATCCAAAAGGTGAGAAGTTGTCTTCTTGCATAGCCCTCGCTTCAGCCTTTGTGCTCTGCCAACACACAGTTCACAACACAGCTGACGTAGTCATCCATGCATGTGCAATGCAGTCTTTTGTACTTCAATTAAAAAGAGTTTGCAAACTGTACTCTCCATATGCAGCATGCAATGTGTGAAGGGCTATATTTCCATCCAGCAAACTCAAATTCCCTGAAAACGCACAGTTGTTCAGTGAAAGTCATTTGACTGCTGTGTTTCGACTGTCCTCCCATAGCCATTGCAACATTGCTTTTGAAGGAATGAAAATATTCAGTGGGAAATATTTTGTTTGCTTATTCTTTTTTTCTTCCATTTTATTGTTTTGTTTTGATACTTGATCCTTCCAAAACTTGGAATAAAAAGCAGACAAAAATTACACACAGATGCAGAATGCAAACTTTGGAGCTTTCAGCCAGTGAAGTAAGTTTTAAAAATCGTGAGTGAAAGAGTGGGACTCGCTTGGCATCTGTACAATAGCTGAAACAAAAGTGGTAATAATGACTGCACGTGTTGCACTTGTGGGCAGATCTCTAGCTTAAAGGAAAAGAATTTAAATGGCATTGAGCAGAACGCAGGGTGAGTGGAGAGGAGGGCAGGCTTTGTGCTGTGCTTTGCCAGGGGCGTGGATGTGGAACGTACTGGGTGGGCTGCACTCCCTGCCAGGGGCTGCAGCCCGGGGGCCACAGGGCTCCCACATCCAATCCTGTGTCCACGGAGGGCACTGCCACCTGGGAACAGTGGCCAGGCTGGGTGGAGAGCAGGGCTGTGGCGGTGACCGGGTTATTCCCAGCACAGGGAATGGTCACAGGGGCACTGAGGGAAGCAGAGCAGTGTTCCCAGGTCTGCAGAGCCAGGGATGTTGTCACTGGGCCAGGTGTCCCTTCCTGTGGGCGATGGCAGAGTGAACTCGAGGCTCCAGAGCAGCGAGAGTGGGGACAGGAGGGCTTTGGAAAGTGTTTCTGTGGAGCTCCCCTTGCACTGCAGATCTGCTGCTGAGCTCCTCTGCAGAAGTCTCAGAGCAGGGATGAGACACTTTCTGGGTCTTCCCAATGGTTTGCCCAGGCTGGTTGGGCCCCTCTGCAGTTCTGGTGATCCCCGAGCTGTGGCATTACCAAGAGGGAGGTTGTGCTAAGGAGCAGAAATGGGAATTGAGCTACAGGAGTTACAGATGTGTTGTCTGGACAGCCCAGTGCTCTCTGGGGAATGGTCCTCTGCTTTTTGCTCCCGTCCGTCGCCTCTCCGGCCAGAGTGCTGGCACTGTTCCCCCTGTCATGGAACAGCCAGTGACCTGGATTAGGGCTGAGATGCTTCGGGCTCTCCCCAGGTCTCTGGGAGAACCTGCTGTGTAATCCCCATTCCTTAGATGAAAAACTAATGAAACAAAACCCTTTATCTCCTTAATTCCTGTGAATGTAGAGGTTTTGATCATGCCCCACTTAAACTGAATTTCATGATGGTTTTTTGTTTAAAGCATTTAAACCATTTGATTATTTTCTCTGGTAATAATATTAGTTTTAATTATTTTTATGGGTTTGAGTTTTGAAATCTATTTCACACTGTAGATATCTGCTGTTTGGTTGGTTTTGTTTTTTTCTTTTCTTCCTAAGTCCTTGGTTTGTCAAACAGTGTGGACATCCAAATGGGAAACTGTAGTGACTGCATTCTCCAGAAAATGGTACATTGACTGAAGCGGCTTCTCTGTGCCCACGCGTTCTTCACATTTCAGACTACTAATTATGTTTACAAAATGTCTCATTTTAGAAAAGCACTGTGTGTGTACTAACCGGGGCCTTTCGGGAATAAATTGGCAAACAGGTCATACACTGAAAAAGTCATCCAAACCCACCGGGCTTTTTGTTTTGAAGTCAGTCTACTTTTTTTTCCTTCTCCCCCTCCCGCCTGCCCCTTTGTGGCCACGGAGCTGAGTAGCTGGAGTCCAGGGCATTGAATGTCAGCATGTCAGGGAGGCTGGTTGATGAGTGTCTGTTTAGTCTCAGTGCAGGGCGAAATGCCATCATTAATTCATTACCCAGCTGCCTGTCAAATAAATTGGCAATTACGTCCACCGCAGAAGCTTGGAATTCAGTAAATAGCACGTTACCATCTCAGAGTCGTTGAGAGATGTAAAGGGAAAAATTAAGCAACAGCGTGTTTGTTTCAGTAGCAGATGACAAGGGGCAGCACATTGGTGCTGTGATGTAGTGATGAAAAGCTTGGAAAGGGCTGGTAATGAGCTGTGTGGATTGGAACGTGTTAAAAACCATCACTGACTTTCCACTTTGTCTTTGTGTTTTATTGCAGAGCTCAGCTCCTTCCAGCTTGGGAACAGGCTACTTTGTAAGTGCATCTCAACTTTCACACATGTGCCTCTGAACAGCTTCCTCCTCACACAAAAGTGCCTTAGTGTGCCTAACTAACCGACTCTGCTCTGGCCAATAGATTAACATGCCTTTTTTATTTCTTCCTCCACAAATGCACTGGAAGTAAGATTTCTGACGCGGTGCTCAGTGTTTTCCTCAACTAATTAATTACTACATAAATTCCAACAGTATTTAATTTACACAATTATAGCAAATAAAATGAACCACAGGCCTTCCAGCTCTGTAATCTGAGATGGTAGGATCTTGATTTCCTCTTGTACCAATTCTTGTTGACTCGTAGATTTTAAAGGGCCCATTACAACAGTCCTGCCTCATCCCCTGTGTGCCACGAGAATGTGACACAGGGATTTCTACCTGTTGCTCATGGACACACTTGGAAAATGCAGCTATAGTTGTATTTATGCCAGATTAACATTTTATGTCTTGAGAAGCGGATCAGGCCCCAGCTGGTTTGAAAACTGATCAGGTTTTTTGGGTTTGTGATTTATCTGCATGCCCCTATTGATTTAACAGTCTATATTCATACCTTTCTAGCTGTTTATCCCAACATTCATCAATATGCCTTTTACTTGCACAGATAAGTTTGGGAGTGGAAAAATGTTTTCCAGTCAATCCAATGTACTGTTTATTTTCTTCCAAGATTTGTATTTAAATTGCTTATATCCTGTTCCACTTGTAACTTACACTGTATTCTCTAAGCACATCTTTTCTGCCTTTATAATAACTGTAAGAGAAACAGAGCATAAATGTATGTCCAAAACCAGGTGGGTAAAATGCCTTGTCCTATAGCATTGCTCTCTGAGGTTAACAGTATAATCAAAGCCTGCTTCTATCTTTTTTCATCCAACTCTAGGGAAAAGAAAACTATATAGTATTCAATTACATGATGGAAAAAATTTGTTGCTCTCTTGTCAGATTCCCAGAGAGTAATTTTCTTCTATTAGTACATGGTGAATTTAGTCTTTTGTCATAGAGGTCTGTGATCCTATAAGAAAGTTATGTGATTAGACTGTGTATGTGTGACCTCACGTGTAAAGTATAAAATGCAAGCACAAAAATTGCATAATACCTGGAGAAAATGCCTTGTCCTGCTGGATTTATGTTGGATTTCTGCACAAATGGAAGGTTCATGCTGCTGGAGGTGAGGTATGAAAAGAGCATCATCAATTGAAAAAGCTTTGTGGTTGTTGTTCTAATTTTACCAAAGCCCAGATCAGTGTAAGGTAAGTTGTGAAACAGAAAAAACAAACTGTTTTCCTCTTTTCAGCAGTTTTGCTGCGTTGTGTCTTATGTACTTTTAAGAGGGAGGGGATGAAGGGAAACATGATATCAAATGGCTCAACGTTTATTTTGCATTAAAACTAAAACTTGAGTGTCTTTCCGTAGTTCAGAGGGGATTGCTGTCCTTTGTCTGGGAAAATTCAAATCATATGAACAGATATAGACATGCTGTGGAATGGGACAAATATAATATGGGCTGGAGGGCTGCACCAAATATAAATAAGCCTTGTTCTCCTTACAGCGAGCGCTGAATATGCATGGCTCGGGAGCGGTGCTCAGCTCCGTCTTTAGGCAGCAGAGGTAACAGAAGACAAGCCATCTGCTGTTCCCTGCACCATACTGTCTGTGGGTTGGTCCAGTAAAGTGAAAATCTGGAAGGTGTCAACATCCCCTATGCTCCAACGGGAAGCTTGAAAGTTTCCAGTTCTCCTGAGTGAGGGATTTAGTAACAAGAAGAAGCTTGACATCTTCTAGGGCCGATGTGTTGGCACCTCAGAGCGTTCTAATTTGGATCTGTGTTGGTGGGGGAGCCATCCCTTGTTAGGTGCCATTAGTGCTTTAACTGTGCTGTTTCTTGTCTGTAGTCACGGGATTAAGATTTCTTTAACCTTCTTTTTTCTTTCTTCACTAATAGCCAAGTAGGTAGAAAATGTCCTTCAGTTTCTATCTCAGAGTTGTTTTTACACTTACACAGTCTTGGATGAAACATGGAGGGTTTTTTCGTCCCTTTTCACTTTGGAAACTTGTTTTTAGGATTATCTTGCTTATTGTTTTAAAAAAGTCCATACTCTTATTAACTTACATGGGGCAAATGAAACCCAGATGTGTTTTGCGGTACCAGACAATGAGAAAAATGCTCCAGAATGATCCAATTAGCATGTGTTTCTGATAAATGTAATTATTGTACTATCAAAGTGCAAAAGAATATGCACTTGAATTGACTTCTTTTTTCCAAAGCTTTTAACTAGAAAAGACTGTCAGTTTTTGTGTTTAGTGTTAACCCGGAACATCAAAACAGGGGTCATTGTTCTCAAATAAAGTAAAAATAACTTCTGGTTTAATAGAAAATAACAAAGCCTTCACCTTTGGAAATTATTCAGTATATGATGTGCATTGGACTATGACATATCACGTACTGCAGCTCTCTGAAGGAGACATAGGAACCAGGTAAGTTAAAATGCACTGATGGACATCTCCTGCAGAGGAAGCAAGTTTTATTCAGAAATGAATGAACTGAGGTACGGATTAAGTAACATTTATTTGCTGTTTAAATCCAAGTATTAATGGGCTCTTTGCATGTTTAGGCCATGTTGCACAGCATAGAGATAATATTTGTCCAGCTTGGAATCTCCTTTGAGAACATGCTTTTGCCAGGCACTCAGGTTTGATGGGTGGTGGGTCACGAGTCTACAGTGTTTGGGGATGCTGTGCATGCTGCAGCAAACCTAAAATGACTTTTGGACCCTGTTACTCTCTAGAAAGTCTCCTGAGATCACTGAGTGTTTAAGGAAACATTTATAAAGCTGCCACTTCCCAGTAACACAAAATCGCTTTTCTCATATCTCTGTGATAGCTCCATTCTAGGAATTCATTTTGCACTTTCAGGAGTGCTGGTGAAAGCTGAAATCTTACCTGATGATATTCAATAAGTAGCTAAATTTCTGAATGGCAAAGCTGGAGACTGAATTCTGATCTCGTTGACTCTGTGTTGTTGCTCCTTGCAATGCAGTAGGTACAGGAAAAGGCAGGTACTCTGGGGAGGGCATTGCTACAGCCTGCTCTGACACCACCCCAGAGGGCAGTGGAGAGGTTGGGAATCTCCATCGGGTGATCCAGCCTAACCCACACCCAGCTTTGGTGATGGGACCGCCTTGATTAAACAGACTTGGCAATGTGGCTCCAGTAAAGCAGGACGGGGGGGAGTGACCGCTGAGGAGGGTTAATGGTGCAGAGTTGTAAAGGAGTCCTAAACACCCCGACAAGGTTGTTTAGCAGTCAGGAACAACTGTCTTCCACTTCTTTCCCAAGTGTTGGAGTGTTCTGCAAATCTTGTGGAAAAGACATTTTTTTCATTGTCGGAATCTGTTTCTCTCCTGTCTTGGTGCTCCTTGTCAGAGGAGACACTTTCCCGTCCTTTTTGCATATTATTAAATCAATGGTCAGAAGGGAAGAGACAGAGGTAAAAATCACTCTAATTCTCCTATGTCAGGCCTCTAAACAGTCTTTTGCCTCAATTTCAGCAGTCCTGCTCTGAGTTTCCTCTTCCCAAGCCACCTGTGTTACAGGACTCCAACTGGCCTGACTTTACTGTTTCCTGGGGGATCAGTCCAGTCTAAGATTGGTGCATATGAAAGACGTGCTGTTCATATTGGTGCACCCTAAGAAATCATAACTGAATATTTCCTGGAAAATCTCCCAGGAAGGATATTTTTTGCATTGCAAATTGTCATTGTGTCTCATCAAAGACAGATTATAAAGCAGATTACATCTCATCAAGAAGTCAGATCAGGTAACTGGAAATTAGAAGTTAGAATTTTAGTAAAAAAAGAAAAGCTATTTGAATTATGTGAGTGTTTAATGTTGTCCAGCTGTCTTAAAATTTCAGGGGTTGAGAAGTTTTAGAATATGATTGGAATTTGAATAACAGTAAAGCTTTTTCTCTTTCTCTTACCTGGCTTTGAAGAATGATTTTTGTTCATTGGTGTATCTTGCACCCACCCAAATTCACATTAAAAGATAGAGTGGTTCATTGGTTTGCAGCGAACAGAGCAGGAATGAAAACCTCAATAACTGAGTATTTTACTTCGAAACAACAAACCTGATTCCCAAGATTGTCAGGTTCTTTGGCAATTGTAGTTTCTCTGTTTGTGGCAACTTATTTCCATTTCCTACATGGGTCGGCTTCTTGAGTCTTTGTGGCAATGCCTGAGGGTTTTCTGTTCCTTTTTTTAATACTTATTTTTGGTTAGCAGGTGCTCCTTTTTCTTTTTTCTCCCCCAAATACAGAGAGTTTGTGGATTTTTTCGAAACTAGATAAAATTTGTTAATAAGCTGGTGATGGGAATAATACTGGGAAGGCAGAAGACTCCCGTGACCCTTCTTTTCCAGACAATGCTCTTGGTCCACCTTAAAAAAAAAAAGAAAGAAAAAAGTACAACTGCGATTTGCACAAGGGCTGGTGACTCAGACCAACAGAAATCGTGCAGATATTCCCCGAGGTTCTCGCTCCTCAGTTGTGCTCTCCAGTTTGGCCCGGTGGGTTCAGCTCAGCAGATGTTTGGGTGGTTACAGCAGGCACTGGGACACTGCGTGGTGCAGTGTTGCTCTGCATTACTCAGAGCTCGGAGAGCTCATCCCGAGCAGAGCAAGGGGAGCACCGGGGGTGTTTAGTAGAGACATGATCTGGAAAACCAGCCTCTGGCCTAGATAAGGCCAGTTATTCCACTGGGCAATAGGGCTGATTTTCACCCGAGACATTGTCGTACAGAAGAAGTGTGGAATTAGTTATACCGGCACATTCCGAGAGGTGATTTTCCCTCCTTGCATGGTCCGTGTGGTCTGGCAGTGATCCTGAGGAGCCTGTGCTTTGTTCCCTGAGGTGATCAGGTTTGGGGTGCTGTTGACTCTCCAAGATGTGTTAAGACTCCACTCTCGGACAGTGCAGTAGGGACCCATCTGTTTCCACAGGAGAGAAACAGATTAGATCAAAACTACCATTTGGAGGAGGCTTAATAAAGCCAGGCAGCTAATGCTGCAGAAGGGATGCAGCACTTTACTCCACATCATGCACACAGTGGTGTCGGTGAAAAAAAGAACTGTTGTTCTTGCAAGTAGGTTGAGCTGCTCAGTCGCTTTTAGTGCTCGACTTTAGAAGCCAAGCATTTAGATGTACTTTGCTCATGTAAAAGTGTGTATCCCTCTGAAATACTGGGGGGTCTACAAAGGCTGTGGGATGGCACCACCCCATAAGCTGTCATGTCCCCTGTGAACAGAGTTGCAAAGACAATCCTTGTTATCCTGTGTTTGGCACTATAAATCATTGTTAACGAATCCTAATTTGCTTAGTAGGGTAATGAATGATCTCCAATTTTCTCACTGTAATTAGTTTTACCAACTATTATTGTGAAGGGTATATTGAAATCCATTTTAGCTCCACTTTAAATTCTCCATGTGCCCATTCTTTGCAGAAGTGAAGCTGACAACAGAGGTTATGAATCTTCTGATAGTAAATTCAGATTCAAGAAAAGTGGACAGGATCCCCAGTAGAAATCTCTCTGTGGGCTGTAATTACTCATTAGTGCTTGCAGCCCTCCATGGAGCACATTTGGTGTGGTGCACTGAGACCAGCAAACCTGATGCTTCTTCATCTGAAATCTTTTAGGTGTTGTCTTTTGTTTTCCAGGAGCCATTGAAAATGCAGTTTATTGTAACAGCTGCTGTAAGGGAGGCATCATCAGTGCCAACTAAATACATTGCATGTAATAAAATCTACCCCAGGTCTATTAATTTTAGCATTTATAAACTGTAGAGCTGTTCCTAGGGAGAACTGAGACTCATTAAAGTTTGCAAACAACATGACCAGCAAAGCAAGAAGAACAGCAAGACCAGGAGTGTGTGTATTTCCAGCATCCTGCTAACCACAGTAAGAATACTTGGAGCAAAACAACTAGTTTTGGAGAAGAAAATGGTGTATTTTAGATATTATTAACTCAGGATTTGAGGACAGTTTAGGCAAGGAGAATAAATGACCTGGGCTGGAACCTCGTCAGGATCATTTTGAACAGAAATGGTGGAGGTCTGAGTTATTTTTGCAGCCCTTCAGAAAGGTATTTCCTCATACACTGAAGAACCTGCCCTAAAGCATTTTTGAATAACATGCTTTGAACCTAAAGTAATAATCCTTACAATTCTTCTTTGAATTGTGTGAAACTGTTACCCAAATCCTAAAGAAAGGGAGCACGGCACCACAGCAGTTTCTTACCCCGCTAAGCAGAACTGAGATCAGATTTCAGACCTTCTGGTCTTTCAGGTGTGTCCCCTCATTGCTGAGACACAGATTGTCACCCTGTCTGAACGGTGACATTTCTTCAATAAGTTTCAAGTCATTTCTTTGGGACCTCTCCCAGATATATTTGGTGATTCAGGAGATGATATCCCCAAGGAGTCACGACTGGACAGTGCTGAGCTAAGATGTTCTTGTAGCCTGTCCTGGGAGGCCTCCCCTCCCCTTGTCCTGCTGTGCGTCCCAGGACTGAGCAGTTCTGTGCTCTCTGTAATACTTGGCCTCAGTTTTGCCCTTCTGTGTCATTCCTTTGGGTTTTTTCTGGCATGGTGTTATATTTACTGCCCTTGCCTTTCCTCACCAAGTATTTCCAGCTTGTTGGTCCCTTTTGTTCTCCTTCTGTGTATGGTTCTCTTTTTTCCAAGGATCGCAAGTGTGGTGAATGGAGACAGCATAAAGAAAGAAAGGGAGAAAGGAAGGAAATAAGAGGTTTTATGTATTTGGAGGGGTGATACAAAACTGTTATTTGTCAGAAGTGTTTTCAGTGACAGGGGAGTGTTGGAGGTGGTTGGTAGGTAGCTTCATTTACAGCTTAAAAACCTGGAGGCACACTCAGTAATCGTATTTTTGGTGTTATTTCAGGTGAACTTCCTTAGTAATTTTTTTACAGCAAAAATTAATTTAGAAAAATCAAGACATTATCAATTTGAAGCAAGTTTTTAATTTTATAATTTCCTCTTCTGTGCATTATAAGATTTGTATAAGTAGCAGAAAGTCTTAAGATTTGCTGTCACTGTAAGTCCCGTCTCTATTACCCAATGTTACTTGTGGCTCATGTTTTGCTCATCAGCTCTTGCAAAGCACAAGAACTACTTTTTGTTTCCCCCTTTTTCTTTCCGGTAACACGAATTGCAGATGTGAACCTGAATAATAAGGGATTGCTTCACTGATTGCTAAACATGCATTATGGTGCTTTTAAACTCATTTCGGGTCATCGTACTGCAAATTAGTTTGATTGCAAGCAGTTAAGCTGTCATACACAGAGCCTTCATCCTGCACGGGCTCACTTTCCTGTCATTGACAGAGAATGCTCAATGGCATCAGCTGTATTGTATGCTTAATATTTGGGAGGAAAGATAGTGCTGGGTCTCTAGAGGAGATTCTTTCTTTACATGAAAAGAAAAGGGCTGTGCAATCCCTGAGTGGAGTGCTTCAATGGGTCCTGGGTTTGTGTCGTGTTTAAAGGGGGCTGACCACGTTCTGTACAACAAAATGGTCACTTTTGATTGTAAAGTTTGGACCTTGGTGCAATTGGTTTGTAGGCCAAGTGAAAAGAGCAACACTGGGCTGTTTCTGATACAAATTATGGGATGGTGTTATTGTGTGTGGTGAGATTTTAGTCAGAAAATTGTAAAATTAACATTTTCAACTGTGTGCTGTTAAAATAACGGGGTAACCTTGCAAGATCTCTGTGTGGCGTAACAAGCATGGTAGACCAGCACACTCATGCAAAAAGGATTTATGGCAAAAAGCACTGGAGTAGAAAGGAGTTAAAGGGACAAAATCTGGTGATTTCCCCGAAGAAAGGGTCTGTGGTGCTGTGTGGAGATGGTGTGGAGCTCATCCTGTGCCCCAGCATGGGAACCATGGGCTGGTCAGGGCTGCTGGCAAACTCGGTGACCTTGGACATCACCAGCACGGTCATTTGACTGCCGGGCAGGATACTGTGGGGAAAGGCAGTGCAGAAGCCTCTGAGGAGCCAGGAGTGTGAGTGTGGATGGGTGAATGATGAGGAGAAGCCATGTGATGGTATTTCTCTGGTGGGAGCTTCCATCAGCTTTTCATTTTGCCATTTTCTGAGAAATACCGTCTCTCCCTCTCTTATGTTTTGGAAGAATACATTTACGAATTTGGGCTGCATCGTGCTGTTTAATTTTTTTAAACAACAGGTCTTTTTCTTTTAGCAAAAGTGACAAGTAAGGAAATATTAAGATAGTTAAGTTGGGAGGCAAACACTCCTGTAGTACTGGAGGCACTCAGTTCCAAAACTTGCCCAAAGTATGACTTGTTCCTGTGTGAAGGAGTGGTGTTAAGGTGAATATTAGGTTATTCTTCTTTTGAGTCCCTTGGAGGGATAGCAGGCTTGTACCTGGAGCAGAGAACACATCTCCTGATTGCCAGAATTAAGGCTGAATTTCACAGAAAAGAGTCCAATCCTCTTTCTCAGCCTTTTATGTCAGAACTCAAAATTGCTGTCTGATAAAATGTAGGACACCAGATTGAATTACTTCATTGAACCACTGCTGTCCCCTGTTAATGGTAATTGCACGGATATAGCGGTCTTTCTTGGCAACATCTCAGATATTTACCTCCCACTGTTTTTCAATTCAAACCTTTGATGAAAATATTCCCAGTACTTCTTTAAAGCAGACACCCAACTGTCTTTCTTGACAAAGGCAAGGTCTTTAAATCAGATCCTGACAATTTGTGACACAGCAGTCTATCTAAATCACCTTTTACCTATGTCTCCGTGTCATTTCCTGGGAAAAAAAATGTCCATCAGAGGAAGGTTGCTGAGGGCTTGGTGCTCGGAGAGTCTGTGCGTGTGGCAGCACCGAGCTGGGAGATTTGTGTGTTTGGTTCAGTGGAAGTAATTAGATGAAGGCTTGTAATGTTGCAATGCGTGCTATAATGGTTTGTTATAAATATTTGGGAGTACTTCGTCCATAAGAAAAAGATTATTAGGTTATTGCTGTTCTCAGACCACTAGGAAGTCAAGAGTTTTGATGGCCTTTCCTTTAGCAATGGTAAATCTGTTTAAAAAAAAATCCCAAATCAGGGCAAATATTTGCATTTTCGCTCCACCTGAGGGTTAATGTGCATTCAGCTGAAGTAGCTTATTCACCTCCTGAAATCTCATCTCGCTTGATGTGGGGAGCTCTCCCTGCCGGGGGAGATGTGGATGGCACGTCCAGCACTCATGGCAGTGAACACAATGGTCTGGGGCCGTCGTGCCCCGTGATGAGCAGCCCTTTGGCTCCTGCAATGGGATCCCTGCAGTTTGCATCCATCCCTGAGGAGCCCCCTGGCTGGCTCTGCTGCACCGTGGAGGGTGTTCCAGCAGATCTCTTTGCTTTGCTGAGCGTGCATTTGGGACAAACTCAAGGTTGGCTTATAGGATCAATGGACTTGGCCATACTGTGCAGCATCACTGTAAAGGAATTTTTAGGAAAAATCTGTGCAAGTCAGTTGCCTGTGGATGAAGAGAAGGCAATTTCTATGGGTATTTATTATGAATGTTTTAGCTGTTCATTTTGTTCAGTGACCTATATAAGATCACTCTTCATCACAGAGACAGAGTGCCTACCTGTGCCTCTGTGGAGTCCATGGATAAAGAGGTTTCTAGCTATTACTGTAGTAGAACTTCATAATATTAATAGCATTGACTAATTGCTCCACCTTAGCAGATGAAAAGAGGTTCTTGTTAAATGGTAGAATAGACAGCAGTTCTAACAAAAGATCACGAGATAACTTCATTAAGTGTTAATCTTTGCCAAGGAGGACGTGTCTGGGATGGTGATGACAAGTGAGCTTGGAGGGGAAAAAAATGACTGTTCTGGTGAGTGCCAGACTGGTTCAGAGAGTGAAGGTCATGTTTGGAGTGGCGTCATCTGTGCCTTTTGGAATGTATCAGTGCATTCGGTATATCAGTGAATGCAAGAGGAATGTGCTGCAGTTTCAAGGAATCCTTTCTGACTCCAGGTGTGAGGACTTTCACGTGCGTGGCTGAAAGAAAAGGGAGGGATTTAAGATTTTTAAAGCACTTCAAAAAAATTCTTCCAGAGGAGATGGTCATGGAAGTTTGAGTTCCCTCTGTTGTGATGAGAAATGGAGAAGGGAAGAGAGCTGCTGCCTCTTCTGCTCCCATGCTTAACCTTTGATTTCTCTGATGGCTTCTGAAGATGGAAGTAACTAACTTCAGACAAACAGTTTAATGGCTTTGTCACACTTATGGCATCCAGGTTCTGCTGTCTTTTCTTTGATGAAATATGACAGTAAAGGTAATAATTGAAGTATCTGTACTATTGTACTTTTGCACAGCAGCAGTAGCCCCAGAAATTTTCCAACTGCAGCCCCTGTTTCTGTAGACAAGTGCATGCAGAGGCTGGAGAATTGGCAGCACAGATGCCGGGAAGAGGAGTGTGTGTCGGGGCTCTCTGAAAGGCCCTGGTGCTGGATAGTCCACCTGCAGAGAGATCCCTCACGCCTGGTGGTGAGCCTTGCTCCTCTTCCCTCTTCCTGCCTGCTCTGCAGTGCTAACATCTGGCTTGCGGGGTTGTTTCCACCTTGGAGTGGCAGCTGTGCCAGGGCGATGTGCTCTCGCAGCAGAGAACGGAAGCACAACCAGATGTGCCCCCTGTGCTGGCACCTCCTCTGGCACCTCTGGAAGCACCGTGTCCTCTGCTGCGTGCCTGGAGCTGCCAGCTTGGAAGAGGCAGCCGTGAAGGCTGTTCAGCAGCACCGAGGACTGGTTTGCTCCCTCCCCACTGAACACAAGCTGTGAGAAGTCCAAGAACCGCTGTGGTGCCAACAAGAGCAAAATTACTTACAGCTGGTGAGTGCCACCTGCTCCTGCCCAACTTCAGCCAAAACAGTTTCCTCCCCGGAGTGCCCTGGAGTGGGGAATCCAAAAGCTGTTCAGAGCAGGCGATATTTAGTGGGGATGGGGAAGAGACATTGCAATTCTTGCTTGAGAGCAGAGTGTGTTACGCAGAAGGTCTCTGGCACTAATGTCTGTCTCTGCTTTCCCCATCCAAGCTCCCTCAAATCACCCCTTCTGCATTCTTCCAGTATGTTGCTTATGAATATTAATTCAGCCCTCTCTCCCTTTACATGCCAGCCTTTTTTCCCATCCAAGCTAATGCAAATTTAATGTTGTTTAAAAAAAAAGAAAGAAAATAAAAAAGGGCTGCAAATGATAGCGAGAGCAGAGTGTCTTCCTTAGCTCTCTGATGTATTAATGCACTGGCACCAGGTGTGACACTGCATTTTCTTCTGTGCTAGAAGCACTCCTCGACCCTGAGAAAGAACGAGAACACACCTTCTTGTGATTGCCACTCTGTTTGTAATAACCCTCTTCATTCATCCTAGTGTTCTTCGTTTCCCCAGTGTCTGCCAGTAGTTTGCAGGTTTTTTTATGGTTTTGGTTTACTAAGTACATCTTGCTTACTTAAATTGCCTGTGGTATAGAAACAGTAAATAAAAGGTTGGCATCATTATGAATTCATAGCAAGAGGCCACTTGACAGCCCTCTGAGCATCATCTTCTGTCTTACAGAGCAGTTCGTCGGTTCAAAGGACTTTGTTCTGATTGAATCAGTAGAAATTTTGTTGTATTTAACTAGAAAACCATGTCTGAATGTCTACATTCATTTATTTGAAAGGATTTGAAGCAGGCTTGTTGTTGAGTTGACTTACTGTCAGTTTTATCAAGTTTGGGCCTGGCTTTAGGCTTAGGAGCTCACTTGTCCAGGTACCACTCAGAATCAAAGCTTAACTTTAATTTTGTTGGTTTTATCATCATTAGCCATTGATTGCTTCTTGCTTTCATCTTTGCAGTTCAGTTCCTAGTGTTTCTTTCTTCTTCCCTCTGCTTTGCTGTCATTGTCTGAGTGTCATTAAACTGCTCTGAATTTGCTCTTCATTCACTTCTCAGCTCAGTTATAAAATCCTTTTTATTTCCTACCTTCATCACAAATGCCTGGAGTGATAATAACTAAAACTTCTTTATTATTTCTTGAAAATATCACCTGGGATGTTCAGCTGAAGGTAAGTTTGCTGCAGCTTGTTTGGAAAGATAAAGAGAACTTCAGACAGCATATGGGAGAGCTGTGGGATACCCTCACTTGCATATATAATGTCAGATATGAAATAAATCTTATTAGTCTAATGCTGTTGGTAGCCTTGGTTCCTACAATGTCTCCAGGTCCTTTCTAGGGACCTGCATGAATGGAGGCACCTGATGTTGGCAGTGAGTGTGTATGGGAACAATTGGAACACAGGGTGTTTGAGAAGTGGTAATCCCCAGAAATTCCACCAACAACCTGTTCTGTTCCTTCCAGCATTTTCTTCCTCATTCCACAGTGCCAGGCAATTTGTTACTTCTGACATGGGATACCCCTTTGGAGGAACTAATAGTTTCCTTTCTATGCACACCCCAGAGGAATGGGAAGTGCTTGTTCCCTGTAAAAGGATGATTGTGCTGCCTAAAAGCTCGTGGAAAGGCAGGACAGAAAAATAGGTACAGCATTATCGGGAGGTCATTGCATCAAAACTCCATTTTGCAGTTTTCCCTTGACAAGCAGGAGGTTTCTCTCCCTCCCAGGTCTCTGTGCTCCTTCCACAGGGCTCAGAGCCTCAACGAGGGCGTGGTTTTCCCTTCCCTTCAATTATTGTGTCAGCCGACTGCTCACAGAGCTGGAAGAGCAGTAAAGTATTTCATCTATTGACTGCTGCATCTAAAATAGATTAAATTAGTGTTTATTTAACTTTTTACTGCTGACTTGCAAAATTACTTCTAGTCTGGTTTGGATAGATAACTTTTTCTATTAATTTATTGCCATGCTCTGCTTTGATTGCTTTTTTGCAGTGGTATCAAATCGTATGCTGCTCTAATATTTTCTACAAGATGTGCCCTTGATTATGTCTGTGTCAGATATTTATACCCCCAGGAAGGATACTGCTTAGAAATTCACTTTCTTAATAAATACCTATTTTTAAAGCTCTCTCTCCTTCGAATTAAGGTGACTTGATTTAACTTTGGTTAATCCTACTTTGTTTCGTGAAGCTTTTGCTTTGGGAGAAGATACTTTCCTGCATCATGAATGACACATATAGAATAATTGATAGAGGGTTAAAGGGGAGGTGATTTGGGGATGATGGGCAAAACATTTCAGTTTGAATTTCTATATAGTACCAGAATGGTTTAGATTTTAGTACTGTGGCAGAATCTCAGGTCCTTTCATTACTTTTTGTATTTACAACAATCCTGGTCTTAAAAAGTTCATAAGTGAACTTGACTGTGAGGTTTGAGATAAAAAAAAACAACAACACTGGAGAGAAAAGGGTATCATGCAAAAATATGATGTGTAAGTAAGTACATAAACTTATAATTCAGAAGCCAGTTCCCAGTTGCTCTCTGTAGCCATTGGTGTGTTTATGGACATGAAAAGGCCCAGCATTCAGAAGAATTGTGCACCAGTTTCCAGTTTCCAGCCCAGTTCCATTGCCTGCAGCAGAGCTGTGCCAGGTTGCTCCAGCTGTTGCCCTGGTCTGTCTTATTTAATGAGTAATAAAACAGTCACTGGATGTGTGAAATGCTCCACAAATCATATTTTTCAGTGTAACTTTCTAGGAAAGCACATTTTCTTATTGTTGGGTTTTTTGCTTATTTTGCTCTAGAGTTTACACACAGCAAAACTGATGTTTTCCTGTGCTCTTAAAATTGTTTTCTAGCCCAGCCCATCACAGCTGACCTTTCTTTACACCAGAGAAATGATTCAAATAATTGTAATTCTTGAGATACACACCATCTTTTGGACAGTTCCTCTTTGTCAGTGCTAATTTTTGGGATAAATCCTGACACACAAAGTACGGAGCACTCACATGAACCCTGAAGCCGTGTCAGCCTCCTGTGTGTGCTGGGAGTCCTCCTGAACCTCCTTCACCCACCATCACTGAGCAGATTGAACCCCAGCTCGAGTATTTTGCTTTTTTGAGCTGAAGGGGCTGATTTTGCCTGGGCTGGGGGGAGGTGCACACACACAATCCCTTCTGCTGCTGCAGGGCACATGTGGGAGCTCCATGGGGGAGCAGTAACAGCCAGCGGGGGCTTCAATGGCTCCGACTGCAACAGCTGTTTGCAAGTTAACATCTGTCCTGGCCTCAGCCTCAGGATTGCCAGGCTTTTCAGATGGTTGACTTTTTGTATGGTTTATGTAAAAACATTCAATTTTAATGGCTTTTCTTTTGCTTTTTTCACTCCTTATGTCCGTTCAAAGGAAAAGAGATGCCCTTGTATGTAGATTTTCCCCCCCCAAAACACCTGGCTGTATTCTCTGCTGGTGGAAAGGCCTTGTTGCTTGGAGATAAAAGCTCCATTTCCCGCATCAGTTTAAATTTCACTCTCCTCTTCACAGTCTCATCTCAACAAAGCAGAGGTTCAAGTTTAAACACATGCTTACATCTATTTTATTCAGGAGAGCGTGTAAGCACACATGCATAACTGAAGTCAATGGGATTTAAGTGTGTGCTTCACTTTAAAGCATGTGCTTCAGTGCTTTCCTGAATGCAGGGGGGTTTAATCTAAGTGGTTTGGAAATTGCAGTGGCCTTGGACATATTGGTTCTTTTATCCATCTGGAAGAAGGGCTACTGTGAAATTTAGTAAGTACTGTTCACACTTTGAAATTTTTGTGTAAAACCCACTTGTTTCTTTGCCGCCCGTCTTCCTTGCAGTTTGTTTAGTTTGCACACAAAAGCAGGATGGGAAGATGGTTGGAATTTGTCGCTGCATCCGAGTGGGCTGTGTTCACACTGGGGGGTAGGTCGGCGTTCTGGCTGCGGCTGTGCCCAGCTCTTCTGTCTAATGGCTAATGGCACCCAGGCCTGCAATATTTGAGCTCTGCAACAGGCACTGGAGTCCTTCCAGGACTGTCCAGGGCCCCAGAGCCTTCCCCCACCCTGTGTTAGAGTTACCAGCTCCAAGGCAGCCTGAAGAGAGTCCCTCTTACCTGTCTGTCTGCATGTTGGTGTTACCTGGATACCTGTTTCATTTTCTTTCAGATGTTGAACTGCAGCTCTGCAGCTGAGCCCCAGTGTTCTGAAAATCTTTGAGAACTAATTAGGCTCTCCTCAGAGTGTGGCTCATCCGGCCAGTCTGAATAAACAAATGGCACCGTTTGTATTAGGAAATCTCTGACTGATCCCTGTCATGGGGTAACATTAATCTTTTTAGTATAGATTTCCAATAGTTAACCATCTGGCTCCATGGAGTTTTCCAGAAAACACTCACTACCGGACATAGTGGAAAGGAGAAGGTGGGATTAATAACCTGGATACATCATATAAAGCATTAATCTTTAGGATTGGCCATTTGTTTTTATCGAAACAACTCTCATAAGATAATATTTCACAGTATGTGGTGCTTGCCTGGACTTCTTTCAAAAGGAGAAAACGTTTCAGTGTCTGCCATGATCTGCAGTTTGCAAATTCAGTGTGATTGATAAGGGCTGGAAGAATTCTACGTTCTCTTCTGCTTTGTGTTGCATTCACAGTCCTGGCCTGTTCAGTGGAAATGTCAGATCTTTGCAGTGTTTGTTGTTAAAGCTTTTCATTCCACAGAACACTTTTATATAAGAATCTAAAGCTACCCAAGTAAATGTTAATAATTAGCACACGGGCTGGTGCAGGCAGCGCCGTGTCCATCCAGTGGGTGAATTGCATCAACTGAGCTGTACAGGCAAAGCCAGCATCCTGGTCCAGGTTAGATGATCTCAGTCCAGCTAAGCATTTAGGCACCTGCCTGACTTCAGTCACTGCACAGATTTCAGTGGTCCTGAGTGCTCCGTTGGAATCCAGCCACGTGACTTAGCTCCTGCCTGAGGTCCCTGACTCACAGGCTGTGGCAAATGAAAGCTGAAGATCAGCTGAGGAGGTTATGGCCCTTGAGCTGTCTGTGCTGCCCCTGGGGTGGACATCTCCTCTGTAAGGCAGATGACCCAAGGACTTCTAAAGCACATTAAGTTAAACTCAAATTGGAGACAGAATATTCCAGGCTGAAAACTGGAGCACTCCAGAAGCTGCTTCATGATCCATTCATGGTGGGATGACAGCTGCCATCAGAGGGATGGAGGAGATGGTCTAGGGCATGGTAACTACTTTGGCCATCTGATTTTACTCCACCACTGCGTGCAAATCAGAGCTCTTAGTCCTGTTCTTGGCAGCCTTGCTTGTGGAGCTTGCTGATGTTTGCACTGTGCTGCCTGACCTGCCTGGGGTGCTGCCAGGGCTCCAGCACCAGGGAAGCAAAGCAGCCTGTGATCTCCTGGGAGCAGGGGCTGCATCTTCCACGTGCTCGGGTGCAGCATATTGTGAACACTGTCAGAACAGAACTAATCATTTTCCTAATCTGCTTGTGACACCAGCACACTTGAGTAATGTACAGGACTCTGCATAAACCATGTTTATACCTTCTCACCCAATCATGTCTGTTGCAGTATATCCAAATAAATGGTGGGTTTCTTACTGATTCTTCCTGATAGAGGGTGATTTGTAATAATCTTGTCATGCCAAACTCATAATAATACTAAATGAAGACATTTGTTGAAGGAAGTGATTGTAAATTACATGCAAATTCAAGCCTTGCTGGCATTAATCAATACTGAAACACAACTTTTGCATTCCTGATATAATACTGCTGAATCTAATCCCGTGGATTTTACATTTCTATGTGAATCGAGCATTTATTTTGATTTAAAAGTTTTTTTTCCCCCTACTGGAAAAGGGTAACACTTCCTTTGGGTAGGTATTTATACAGCCTTGACAGACCTGTACTTCCATAAACAGAGCCGGCAACTTTTGTGCCTCGTTAGTTGATCCGTAGTACTTACACTGGTTTGAATTCCTCTCTGGTTGGGAATTAAGCTGGTCAGCCCATCTGGCGGTTTCAGTTTGTGCTGAACAGACTCCAGTGGGTTTGCAGCTCTTCCTGGCAATCACCAGGATGTTTTTCTCCACATGAGCTCCATTCCTGCAGCTGTTTGTGGTCGCTCCTCTTTCCTTCCCGGTTCCAGACTGGCCTCGTGGTGTCGGGCAGCCACGGGGTTCTGTTCTCAGCGCTCTGCATTCCTCTGGAGGGTCACGGGCCTGGGAGAGGTTGCTTAACATGCAGCCACACCACAAGAGAGGGGGTAGGAAATCAGCCCTGCACAATGCTGGAAGCAGGTTTCTTCCCTTCCTCGGGACCACGGAGGGCATGTTGTGTTGGGGGTGTCAGTAAAGCTTTGCGTCGTCAGGGTCTCTGAAAAGCACCATTTGCCCTCAGAAACAGTGCACTGGTTTTGTTCTGTGGCAGTGTCTGCTTGAGAACCGTCTCGTGGTGATTGTGATGGGCATTATTTTCATTACGTGAGCCCTCTGTGCCCTAATTAACATTGAAGGGCCACTGACTCTCCTCAGAGCACACAGTACCCAATGGGAATGGGTGGAATCAGAGTATGCTGTTAGATGATTAACTTTTTTCAAGATTTGGTACAACTTGAGCTCATAGTGAATTATGAAACCCATTTCAAGCTTATTATTTTTTTGTCAAATGTTTCAATACCAATGTATTTTGGTTCAGCAACATCAGTGCTGCGTACTTAGCAACGTAGTTGTAATAGTATTTTCATATGTTTTCCCATTAAAAATAGAGAGACTTCCATATATTTTGATCAGTTTTCCATTTGATCTTTCCACTGGTATCATCCACCCATTTTTATTGAATGTGGAAAATGCAGTTGATTGTTTTTGATAACCACTAATGCATTCTGCCAGTGATTTCTTTCCACTTATTATAGTAATACAAGAAGATTAATCATACTTGATTTTATTTTAAAATATTAGGCATCAATAATACAAAAGCTGACACTTCTGGGAATTTACCCTACTGGATTATTTATGTCACAGACAATTTTTTTTCTTTAAGCAATTGCTTCAGAGTGAATGCAGAGAATGTCAGCTGTTTATTCACAGCCACGTGCGTAGACTGATGTGTGTGTTTTCTAGGAACAGCGCTACCATGGCACGTTTGCATTCTGCTAAACTCCAGCTTTTGAAATATTTAAGAGGCTATTGTACTTCAGTGCTAGCAATCTTTATTTTAGGGCTGATTTAAAGCATATTGAAGTCAATGCACATTCTTTGTTTGATCTCAGTACATATAATTCCCAGTGACTTGAAGTTAATAGACCAGATCATCCTCTGTGATACATGTAGTTGATATTTATGTGTCTGCACGAATGTGTGCCCGTGCACACGCTTCCAGAAAACCTTGCACAGGGTGCTGTACTGGGGACTTCCTCATCTTTGAATCCAATTTATGTGGGAACCGCTGGCTTAGTGTAAAATGGAAATAGCTGATGTGTCCTTCTCAATTCGATTATTTTCAGCAAGTAGAGTTCAATGGTCAGTCCATTTAGCACGGCAGGGCAGGGCTGCTCTTGGTGACTTGCAGCATCCTTGTTGCTGGGTGTGTTAACTTTGGTTAAAGAGAGAGCAAAGGAGCTGATGGAAAAGTCACTGACTTCAGTAGGCTTTGGGTCAGAACCTAAATGCAGTTCTTATCTGCTAGATTGTTCAGCTGTTACATTTTACAAGAATATTTGTGTGTTTCTTGCTATAGCACTTTTGCACTAATGGTCTGAGGGAAGTAATATTTTCCAGAGTAATAAAACTGTTAAAGAAATAGGGTCTGATTTTCTGTTCCTTTAACACCAACATCAGGGTGGTGTAACTCTTTTGAAATCAATGCAGTTACACCAGAATAAAGCTGCTGTTAATGGAGTGCAGAAATTGATGTTAATGGAGTGGAGAAATCTGAGAACTTCTTTATATCAGACTCAATTGACTCTAATTTTGATCATCTCCCTTGAACTGGAATTAGTAAACACTGAAATAGATAGAACTTCACTGGAGTAAAAGCAGTGTAATGGCACGGAGCACCCACCCCCTGTCAGTCAAAGTGACTGCTACAGAGCTGCTCTAACTTGAATTTCCATAGTGGAAATTATTCGTTAACCATTCCATTTAATTTGCATGGTTTCAGAAATCCAGCCAGAATTTCACTCGCAGCTCAGATTCTATGTTTTATGGAACAGGTTTTTGCCTTGAGAGCATCTTCTCCAAATGTATCACTGTTGTAACTCAGCTTCCTCCTGATGAAGTAGATGGGGGTAAATTTGGCATTCTGATGGAAGCCAGAAAACCAGAGTCTGCAAGTTTTAATAGATCTTCCAGACTGTTACAGCAGTAACAGTGAGAGATCAGATCATGAGATTCAAAACACGCAGAAGCACAAATGAAGGCAATTTGCTTTCCAAGGTCTCCAAAGCTTTGTGCTTAGATGTTTGCAATTACACATTTTTCTGTGATAACTGTAAAGCATTAGGCTCTGAGAGGCAGTGCTTGTTTCTCTCTGCCTCCCTGGTGCTGCTGTAGTGCCATGTGGCTGCACGAGGTCACAGTCACGCAGTGCAGACAAACGGCAGTGAGCTCTGTGATGGCTGGGAGAGGCTGTAAGGTATCAGCAGGACATTGTTGTCCTCTCTTTTCTATTGCTCTGTGCAGAAGGAGGGACTCTGAAGAGCAGCATCTACCACCTCTTGCCATAGGAGACTGAATTATTAGTGTGTACAGCCTGCTATGCCTCCAGCTGCCATGGACAGAGATATGGCTGATGGCACCAGAGCTGGGCACAGGGATGATCCCTGTTGGCCTCACTGGTCCTTGTGGGTTGTTGGTCCTTACTCAGATCGACCCCTCAGCTGGTCCAGGGGAAAGTTGGGCTAGAATGGAGGTGCCTTGAGGGCAGAGGCTGCAGCATCCTTTGACATTGGTCCTTCCTGGTTACATTGCAGTGTTTGAAACCGACCTGGGATAACAATTTACAGAATGTTTGTCTGGAATTTTGGAAGCTCAGACTTCTCTTTGTGCAGTGAATTGCATTGTTGGGTCCTATCCATCTTTCAGCCAAGTACAGCAGAAAATCAGAGTGCTGACTGTCTTCCCTGTTGGCTTGTGTTGTAATTTTCAACATTGGAGCTTTCTGTGTATGAAACAGGCTTCAAAATTGTCTGAGATTAAATTCCTCGTATTCAAAGAGCAATGGGAACTGTTGTTTGAGGTTCTGGAATTGGTGGGGAGACACTGGGACACACTTTGGTTGAGGGGATTTGATGTTAATGATCCAAATTTCATCACCATCCAGACTTACTGCATTGTTTTGAGCAGTGACTGTAGAATATATAACCTGTAAATGTCTCAGTAGATCGTATTGAACAGAGCTGAGCAGATGAAAGCTGTGATCCATGACTGGATTCTTATTTTTGAGTAAGAAGTGACTTCACCTGAAGCATTGCTCCTGGAGAGGAGTGGGGTGATGACTGGCTGTTTTATTCTCTTTCTCTTGGGATCTGAGTACCAGCCACAGAAATAGAAGCCAAATGGAACATTAGGGGCTTAGCAAGTGTAACTCATGATCCTAACGCTGCAGTGAAGTTTAAAGCTCACGAAAAGAAAATAAGAAGTCACTGGATTAAAAAAAGAGGCAGGAATATTTGTCATATCCAGTAGTCCAAAGGCCTCATCTTTTCTGTATTCAACCAGAAGCCTAAAGGGCTGGATTTTTCTTTTCCTCTGACATAAATCAATTCTCAGTGTTGCCTTGGGCATCTCAGTTGTGGGGTTTCAATTTCAGTGATTTCGAGATCTGCGGATAAGAAAAGAGATGAAAATACCTCCCTCTGAAGCAAATTGTTGTATGCAAGCAGAGACAGACCTGGGACCAAATACAAGGTAGGTGTGATCAGCACTGGACAGGCAAAAGCTGCGACTGACTTTGATGTGAGTTTCCTGTGAGTGAAACTTCCCCTCTCTGAAAGGGCAACCAAGAGGCTGACTGTGTGTTCCCACACTGGGCTCAGGCACAACGTGGTAGTTTTAAAGCGAGATATTTGGCCCTGGCAGCAAAGCTGAATTTCACCCCATGGCTGTAAATGGTGGCAGTGCTGCCTTCGCAGGGAGCACTCCAGCACCTTTGTTAAATGTTCATCGTAGCTGAGCTGCTGTAGCACGGGCTGGGCAGGGGAGCTGTGTATCCTCTGTAGGTTGCTAGGTTATACACAGTCTTTTTACTACACACATACAGCAAATAAAATCACCTAAGTGCTGCATAATGGATTGTGGGGTCAACATCTTCCTCTTTCTTCATTTTGTAGCTCATTTCAGCCTCTGAGAAATGCGAACAATTATGCAGGTGTAGTCGCCACCAAAAGTAAGAAAGATTGAATTTGCTATTTGTGGCACTATAAAGCAAATACAGAATTCAATAATGTGTATTTTCATTATCCTAATGGAAGATTTCAGTATGTTAAATGTGTTCAGATGTCCTTGGCAAAATTGGGGTCAGTCATGTGAAATGGAGACAAAATGTGTTTCATCATCTTGTGGTTATTACACTACAAGGATTTCATTGTAAAGTGCAACAAGTAATTGCAGCCACATTTCTGATGCTATTGACTGCTTTATCTAATGGAAATTATTTCTTTCTTGATTATTTAAAATGAACCTTTTACCATTGTCATGTAAGGAAGTTGTAAAGTTTTTTTTTTAAAAAATACATTACTGCACCACCATTAACAACAACAACAACAACAAATTAAGAGTGTGCACTTCCCAGACAGATTTTATCTGAGGATCCTAAGGTGCTTTAGGAAAAATATCAGAATTGAAGTTCTTGTGTGTGGAAGGAAATGAGGAGGTGATTGGTTTAAAACTGAGCAGCTGTTTCTCCTGCCAGGCCTGATGGAAAACTGCAGGAGTCAACTCATTCCTTAGTGCCACGGCTTGTGCTGTCCCCAGGTGTCCCCTGCCTCGGCCAGGGGGCTTGGTTGTGTCCCACCGGTGGCCTGGGATGGGGCTCTGCAGTGGATTCACCTGCCTGGAGAGACCCAGTGGGGGTCACCCTGCGGGGTCCTGGATTTGTGAGGAATCCAAGGTTTGTCTGGCAGGAGCTGGACTCACTTCCCTGGGGAGCTCTGCAGGAGTGCACTGCCCTGGGCTTTTCGTTCAGCACCTGCCCTTGAGCCTGGAGCTGTTCCTGCAGGAGACCAGGGATGAGGGTCCTCCTTCAATGATTATTGCATCCTCCTCCTCCACTGCTTTTTGTGTCCCGAGAGACAGCCTCTCCCAGCTTGTTCCTTGGACACACACGTGCACACACTCCTCTGTACAACACGCCTTCAGTGGCCCCCAAACAGAAGTGCATTAATTAAGGCTTTATTTCATTGCAAGATAACCACAGAAAGATGGGGTAGCTTGTGAAACCTGGGAGCCAGTGGGGACCAGAATTGTGCCTCATCTGAGGTCACAGCCTGTCCGAGTTCACAGAGGACGTACCTCTGAGAGATTGGGTTTTCCAGGTGGTGGCAGAGTGACAAAATGAATTTTCACGTGACACTGGAATATGTTGTTTGCTGCTGAAGATCTGGGCTGACACTTCCCCCTGTTCTTCACAACTCAAGATGCACTTTATGGCTACCAATTTCCAGATTTAGGATGCACTGTAAAAATCTTACTTTATGGGATATTTGCCTGGCAGCAAACATGCACTGCTGGGGGCTTTGGTTCACTGCAAATCTAATGTTCAGGTATATGAGGTGAAAATTTCTCAGGTTTTCATTGCCAGGCTTTTCTTTTCCAACCAATAAAACATTCGTCACTTGTTCTGCATTTCTCAGTTGTATGTATTATATATATACACAAACACACACACACACACATATATATATGTAATATGTTATTCATCCCAGAAACATCAGAGACCAAAATCCAACAGCCCTATGCTGCATCTCTGCACAGGTGAAATAGCTGTTGATCCAAATGGACTGATTCCAGATTTATACCTGTGGAGCTAAGTGGAACTTCACGTGGAGGAAGGCCCAAAACACTTGGCAGCACCAATTTTGTTTAGATAAAGTTTTTAATGATTTCCACCATTTGATCTACTGTATTGTAGATTTTATGGGTCAGTGTGGATTAAAAAAAAAAAAAAAATATCTGGTAATGTCCAGGTGTGTTTGGGTAGGTTTGCAGAGCCGGGCAGGGATGCAGCTGTGGATCCAAAAAACAGATACTGTGGTTATTTCTGCTTTCAGGGGAAGAGCTGATGGACTGCAAACATCCCCTCTGCCGGGTTTGCTCAGCAAGCTGCCCCAGAGCTCCCAGCCAATAATTGCACTTTGCAGGCATTTGGTGTTTGCCGGATGTGCTCCTGATCTCCCCGTGTGCAGATGTGGGGCTCAGCCAGGCTACCCTGGGGTCCCCCGAAGCACAGGAGCAGGGCAGCTTTAGGGCTCCAAAGCTGCTCAGCCACACTGTCAGGATGCTTCTCTTGCCTCTCTCACACCATTCATTTGCTACCAGTTGTGACTAATTCTTTCCATGGGGCAGTGCAAATAAACCAATGGAATGGGGTGCCACAACATCTTTTTTGCCATTAGGCATGGTTTATTTTTTTTTCTTTCTAATTTTATTTTTGTTGCTTTCGAAGGAGACTCTGTTCTTTTTCTTATTATTATCATCATCATCATTATTATTATTATTATTATCATCATCATCATTATTTGCAACATGGTCACCAGACAAAATGATTATGTTAAGGCAGAGACATCACATCACTTACATTTCATAGCTCAGTGCAATTTTCATAAAGTGTGAGGCAACATCCAAAAAAACATGACTCAGAATTAGAGTTTCAGAAGATTATTATATAGACATTATTTCCCTCAGGTCACGGGCTTTAGTCAAATTTGGAAGAGAATGAAATTGCCAACAGTGAAAAGCAGACAGAAAGGTATGAGTTCATGAGCAGAGAAATAACATTTTCATTTGTTCCTTCCCCATGGGAAAGATTCAACATTCCGGTAAATGGAGACGGTTATAAGAAATGAATTTTTGTCAGCAGGGATGTGATTTTAAGGCTCACTTATCCATTGGCAATCTAGATTTCTAACCCCAGGAATCTAGGAAATTGCTACAGAATGTAGTCTTTATTATAAACAAGTTTTTTTCTTCTTTTCCTTTTTTTTTCCACCCTGTCTTTTTTAGTAGTTGAGATTTTTAAGGTGCAGGGCTCTGCTGCTCTGAGCATTACACGGGGTCATGTCGCCACAGAATTATTCTGTGTGGCTTGCTGTCCCTTTGAACTGTGCCTTCTGTGGTGCAGTGATCCCTCTCACCCAGAAATTCCTCTGATCATTGGAACAAGGATGTTTTTGAGAGCTAAAAGCACCCCCAGCAATGTGGCATTTTCAGTGGACTTTGCTCCCAAGGATCTAAGCACCATTCCTTGCTTTGTGGTTTTCTCCCTTGTCCATTTTTAAGCTGCTCTGGTCACCCAGCCGAGGTGAGCTGAGTAGCCGAGAGTTTAGGGGGTGGCTCTCGGTCTCAGGGTGTGCAAACAGCCGGGCTCTGCAGCCTTTCCGTGGCACAGTCTCAGGCAGAATGCTTTTTGTAATTAAAAGAATTTTCTTCCAAGAGAAATGTTCATTTTTCCCTTCATCTGACTCTCATAACCTCACTCTGTTTTTAGATTCTGTGAGGATGTTCAAATGTGGTTACTGTGGCTCCCTGAGAGTGGAAGTGATTTTATATAACCCTAAGCCCTTCATTTCTGATGATGCAGATTGGGCTCTAACATTATTATCTACTCTTTTTCTTTCTTTTTTTTTAAATTTAAAATAACAACTTGAAAATATGTACATCTAAAACCTCCTTTCCCTGGTGTATTTTTATCCATTTTAATATCTTTTCTTGCAGCCAAGACTTGTTTGCCTCACTGTATTATTATCAAGCAATGTTATTGTCATTGCCTGCCAACATCTTACTCACCACAAATTGCATTAGTTCTGTTAGCTTCATTATTATTGTGTCCAAACTGGAGTCTAATGATTATGGAACATCATGATAGCGGCTGATTAATAAATAAGAATTGATTACTGTGACTTTGCCCATTGTATCAGGACCAGGTGATTTATACTGTTTGATGGCATTTTCTGAAAAACCGCAAATGCTTAAGAAAGATGGAGAGGGGGGAATATAATTTCCTTTTAGGAATGCACAATCAAACTGCATTCCTTTGTCTCTGCTGGCGTGTGAGGGCAATCAGAGCTGCAGCATTAAGAGCCCCTGAGTGGATCACTGCATTTCAGTAGGGAACTCTTTTCCATTTGCCTTCCTTTCTCCTGGTGGAAATAGTGGTAGGTTGTGTTTGAGTTTGTGCCCCCATGCTGCACGATATTCCCTGATCCACAGGGCATGGAGCAGCCTTTGAGTCTGGCAGGGAGCTGTCGTGGGATGTTCGTGTTGTAGGTGTAGCAGAAAGCGATCCTGGCTGCTGGTGACTAATTCAGCTGCCAGTGAGAAATTCAAATGGGTGGGAAAGATTAAATGTCCTGGTCTAAGACGATTTTTATTCGCACTGGAGTTGGAAGTTGGAGTTGGAGTTGGAATGGTGCGGTTTCCTTGCCTGCATCAGGACTGTGGTTCTCACCCTGAGCAGTTTGGAGTGTGGAAGGAGACGGAGCAGGAAGAGTAAAGTACCACCCTCACACCTTTCGGGGCATCACTGATCTGCATGAAAAGTGTAGCAAAGAATGTCATTTAACAGACTGCCTCAAAGTTACTTGTCCACCTCTGTCTTTGCAGGAAAAGCCTAATTTTCTGCATGTTGTTGGTTTAATTCTGGCTTACATCAGTCCCACGAGTGACTAACTCTCACTGTAGCCAAGACATTTTGCAGGAGCAAGATTAATCCTTCTCAGGCTGTGAATTAGCTTCTTTGACCACCACTGTGGCCTTTACCAGTGCCAGGGAGCCAGTGCATGAAGAACAGAGCCAGACCCTCTGAGAGGTGTCGGGCAGCTCCCCGTCCCCAGTGCCAGGGGGCATTGGCAGGGGCGCGAGGCAGCGATGGGCTGGGCTGGCAGGCTGGGGAAGCTCCTGGGCTTGGCCCAGTTGGACCCAGGGAGCTCCCCTTCTGCATCCCGGCTGTCCTGGGCAGGAGCTGGGAAGGTGAGAAGCCCCAGAGGATGGAGGCTGAGCGCTGCAGGGCTGGGCAAATGGGCAGTGTCTCTGCCTGAGGAGTGTTTGGCTTACAACGCCGCTCTGAGAGACAGCGTTAAATGGAGCTTTACCAGGCTGATTGGTTTGGTTTGGTTTGGTTTGGTTTGGTTTTTGCTGTAAGGAAGCACTCGGTTTGGCAGTGGGCTCCTGTGAAAGCATCGCTCGTGTTCCCGCAGTATTTATTGTAATTCCTAGAGCTGTCAGTCAGGGCTCGGGCCTCGTGGTGCAGACACAGGCTCACATTGCTTACAGTCTGTGAGAAATATAATGATCTGCACCTAGTCAAGGGAAGCATTTAATGAAATCTCTTTCAGACATGGGAAACTGAGGTTTTTACTGCTTGTTGATAAAGTCATTCTCTTCTTACTAAGTGTTCTGTTGGGAATGGAACAGAAAGCTCTTGTGTCTGATTGTTTCTTTTGCTGGAGCTAATGTTTTGAATACATGTTTGACTCTGGAATAAATGTTTTATGTTATAGCGTGGTTGTTCCTGTGCAAAGAAAGAAGGAGCAAAAGGCTTGTGCTGCTGAGCGATTTTGAGAGCCACCAGTTCAGTGAAATCGGAAATTATGAGAAAAAAACCTCCTGAGAAATAACTCAGGTTACTCCAACCCCACCCGACCCTGAGCAGTCGCTGCACTGGTGATGGTTTAATGCCCTCCTGTATTTTATTTTACTGTGGTGCCCTGCTACTTTGGCACATCCCCCTGGAGCGGATCAAGCCCCCAGAGCAGCGGGATGCGGCCCCTTGGCTCCACATCCAGCGTGACTGGTCACATTTAGAGGTTGGAGGCAGCCAATGCTCGCCCTGGTGTTCCGAGCATGCATGACGGCCACCAAGATCCACCTGTGACAGTGCCCTTGGAGGTCAGCGGAAACAGAGGAGGAAAGAAATGGAGATTTGCAGTTTTTTAGCAGTAGGAGCCTGGAGAATAAAAACAATAGCTCTTTTCTTTTGTAGGTGGTGCAAGGCTTCACCGACACGGGCACACCAGTCCCTCCAGGAGCTGGCAGCTGCCAACTCGATTTGTCTGGCCCATGCAAGTGAGGCACAAAAAACATTTCCAATTTACCATTATAGACTTCTTTGTCTGCACTTGGAGCTTTGGCTTTACGAAGAAGAAAATTCTGGTTTTGGGGCTTTGTATTTTGCATATATATTTGTTATTTCAGCATCCAAGCCCAGCAACTGCCTTAAGTTTGTTTTTCACAAGTAGCATTTCTTACTGCAGTCCTGACATTAGAGGGTTTCCTTCAGCTGCAGATCTTTCAAAGCATTTCTCCTGCCCAGCCCTTCTTGCAGGCAACAGGCAGATACTGGAAAACTCCTCTTTCCCCTGCCCTCACATCCTTCACCCTTCAGCTGGTAGGGAAGAAGTTGTGGCAATTATTGCAGTGAATTTCAATGTGAAATCCTGTCAGCCTCTCTCCTTGCTTCTCCAGGGAAACCGAGTATTTGGAGGGTGGAAGAAAAGGGGGGAAGGTTGACATACTGCAGATTTTTGTGATTTTTACCCCTTACAGAGCTACAATGGGAAAAGATGACACCTATGTCTCTTGACTCCTATTATTTTGGCTGTAGTTTCACCTCTCTCTCTGCTGTTCTGAGCAAGGCGCATCACATCAAACTTTAGCAGAGAGTGTTTGATAAGAGGGTTTTCTTGTGAGGAAAATCTGCACCAACTTCACCTTATCTTCCATTAGTTTTCTTTTTTTTTTTAATAATAGTTGATCTTATGGTCCTGGTGAAAGTTCCAAACTGGTGGCCTCGGGGTCTGCAGTCCTTTGTGTGTGCTCAGAGCAGTTCCAGTGTGGCAGTGGGATGTGCTCTGCTCTGCTGCCCTGACTCCTGTGGGACATGGGGGACTCAAAGGGACCATCCTGTCATGGCACATGCCCACTGTACCCTCAGCATGTTTTGGAGGCAACCAACTATCTGAGGTGTTTCTTGAAACTGAGACAGGAGTTCTTGGGGGTTTTGAACCTGTTTCCTGCTCTGTGGGTTTTTTGTGGTTGTGGTTTTGGGGTGGTTTGTTTGTTGGGTTTGTGGGGTGTTTCGCAGGGCGTCAGTGTGAGGAATCTGTTTCTGTGTGGAGGAGGATCGTGAGGACACAGCATCATTTGAGAAAACCACTGGTAACGTTCCTCTCTTACACCCCACAAAACCTGCCAGCCCTACAGAGCTGGTTAAGGCTTTGGGATGGGTCTTTTTCTGAGCATCCACCTTGAAACATCTTTAAGTTGTTTGACAATAGGTTTTATTTGTGATAGTCAGCTTTTTTTCAGAGTATCTCTGTAGAGAAACCCCAGATCTGGATCACCTCAAGCTGCCAGCCAACTCCAACAGCTTTTTGTACCCCTGGAATGAAAGACAGGAAGGTTGGTTGTGGGTGATGTGTAACAGGAGAACATACTCTGTATATGTTTCCTGCTCCAAAAGAAATAAGAGAAATTAGACCAGTGGTTTGGTAAATTATATGAAAAATAGACCTTGCTCGCTAATGGACTGTGAAGAAACTGATGTAGTGAAGATGATCTGTAATATTTCATATTTCTCTAAGGAGAAAAAATGATAAACCTGATGGTGTGTGATTTATTCATGTTTCTGAACATAAAGAATAATCCTGAAGTCAACTGTCTGTTTCACACTCCGAGGCTGATAGTGGGATTTACGCTGGGATTTGGCTTCTGGGGTTTGCTGTGAGTCCTGCAGAGGAGAGCCGGTGATTAATGATGGAGCTGGGAAAGTCCACAGATGGGATGGTTAGGCAGGAACTGCAGCCTTTTGCACATGCCTGTTTTGCTGCTTCACAAAGCACCACGACAAACACGTTAGATTTGCTGGTGTTTGTTTTGGTGGTTTGTTGGGGTTTTTGGTTAGGGGTTTTTCCTCATTCTGTTGCTCTCTTTGCTCTCTTTCTCTACATGACCTCAGAGGTTTGCCCCTCACTGCAGCAGGAGCCCTGCAGTCCTGTTACTCGATTAACTCCCTTCATGCTGCATCTCTGCTGAGCTGCGTTTTGAGCAGGGTCATCAGAGCCCTATGTAATTTAGAGATTCAGTGGAGAGTTTCCCAGGACCAGAAGGGTTGTTTTACTTTGTTCAGCTCCTGAAAGAGTGGATCTTCATCTGATCCCTGAGAGACCTCCATGGTTCAGAGAAAAGCACAACTTCTTTTGCTTTTTGGCCTCAGGACCAACTGCTGTGAAACATGGTCTTGAGGATGAAGTACGTGAAAACAAAGACCTTTGAAATCTGACATATCCTGCAATAGAAGAGAAAAGGGGGAAAAACCCAAACCCAAACTACAGAGAATACCATAGAAGATAGGCCATGCAGGAGGACTTGGACTTTTTTAGGGATGAAGAGGAATATCGTGTCTAGGGGGAAAAATATGTGCACAGAGGATTTTGGATTCCTCAAGTATTTTGCAGTGTATTTGTACCCACAAATTTTCACCTTCAAAATATATATTAAATTGTAGTCACTATCTGAACAAGGAGAGACTTGTAGAAACAATAAAATTGTTGGGTCGAATCATACGTAGATGAAACAAGGTTACAGTAGAGAAAGACCAATCCCAAACTGCAGTGATTTATGCGTTACAATAAACTGTCTCCGAAGACATGAGGGAAAAATAATAGATTTTGACTACACTTCCCCCAGTTCATGAAGAGGAAGCATGACAGAAATTGCAAAGGTGCTTGAGAGACAAGATGACAAGCAGACATTTGAAATTGTACTCTTTGGGTGTTGACATAATGGCAAGATGTGGTTTGGTGAGCAGCTGGAGTGGGACATAATAGTTCTGTATTTTGAAGGTTGGGAGAAGTGGGAGAAGACTTAACCTTCCTGGTAATGCTCTGTGTGTATTTTTCAGTGCCTGCAGCACTGTTCTGAGTGCATCTGAAAAGGGCAAGTTCACAGATGTTGGGGCCAGAGGGCAAGCAGTGGGCTGCAAAACCTTCCACCTTTTGGGTCACTGGTTCAAAATTACCCTGCTCCCTCTAAAAGTCATTGCCATCTGTTGGGTGGCTGCAGGCCAACACGGAATAAATGAATGGCAGCAGTCCAAGCACAGACAGCAGCAAAGGTGGAGCAGACATTAGGACTTCTTCTGATGGCCTTGGGGTTAAAGGGGGTGAATGACCTGCCGTGCCCCAGAGGGCTCTGGCTGAGCAGTGAGTCTGTGGGAGGCAGCTGTGACACTGCTGCATTTTAATTGGTTTGGATGTAGAAGGAGCAATTTGATGTCTAAGGCACTTCCCCAGTGTTACGTTACCACACTTTTTTAATCTGGATGCGTGTGTGTTTTTAAAAATAAATATTATTTAAAACTAGGAAAATCAAGGCCAAAACAGAATGCTCAGGGCACGCAGAGTGGAGTGTGTAATCTTTCCCACGCTGGGTGCTCACAGGTGTGTTAGTGAAGCAGGCAGAGCTGTGTGCTCAGCCCTCACATTGCCCACGCAGGTCTGTTGCAGCGGGGTGCCCACGGAAGAGACCTTGTCTGTGAGCACTCCTAAGTGACAGCTGGGAGACGTGCAGCATGAGTTCATTTGTTTATTCTTATCTAGTAGCCTCTGAACAAACTGATGAGCAGTTTGATTTGACAAGGTCGTACTGAGGATTTGGGAGGATTAACCTATATGTGGCATTTACTGAGAGATCAGGCAGGTCATGAAGATTGGCATTAGGGAGTCTAAGAAGATCCTTTTCCCCTCCCCTCTCCCCTGAAAGCCTCAATCCAATTACTGTCTTATTTTGGACTCAATAAAAGCGAAATGAGCATGTCCCATCCTCCGTGTAAGAAGTGGATGGTGCAGTGACTCAGAATCAGGATCAGGGTAGGGCTGTCTAATGATCTGCCTTTCTGGGCTGCTCACCCGATGGTATCACACTGTTCACACTTGCTGTGGTTATGGCTGTTAATGGCCTTTTCAGTTTCTATCAGGCTGCCTCCTCTTGGGAAGGGAGAAGAAGTTATCTTTGTGTGTTGAATAAAGCATTGACATAATGGATATTGTTATTTACACTTGTGTGTTCAGAGATAACAGTGGAGTTTGAGGAAATGCCTTTGGAAGTTCCTATAAAAACACACTGGCTAATTTCACAAGCCACCTCTCCCTCCTGGGCAGATCAGCCTCTCCATGTGCAGAGTGCACAGCCAAACCTTGTGCTGCTGCTCTCTTCAGGCAGTGCCTTGGCTCCACGTGTCTGGAGGAAGGAGCATCCTGCTTCATCTGCCTCTTTCCAAATGCTCACCATCCCGACTATAAAACAGTGTTAACAGCCGTCTCTTGTGTCGCCAGTTCTCTCTGTCGGGGCGTTTCTATTTACTTCTTCTATTGCTTCTTCCTGATGCGAGATCACTGAGATGCCTTTTGCTGAATTATTTCTGCAGCACTGCTTCATTGTGTGAGTGCTGTGCATCCCCTCAGCTGGAGCAAGATGCTCCTCTGAAGAACTTGCAATCTCACAGGGAGAGGGAGCGTTGCTGTTGTACCTACAAGAGGCACCACGGGGGTAGAGATACTTGATGTGACTTAACTCAGTGTGCATAAAGGACACAACACAGGGCATGGAACACATTTTCAGTCCTGTAAAAGCAAACAAACCCAAACCCCAAACCTTACACTTTGATTTAGAAGGTCTGAGTACAAAAGGCATTAAAACTCTAAAGCTGCAGAAGGGATCTTCCAGAAGCACATTTCTTCCTGATTTCTGATGCTGGGTCACTGCTTGAATGGTGCCTTGCTCCTGAAGGGCTCTCTGCGGTGGTGGTCACTCACTGGTGGGGTGGGGGTGTAGGAGAGGATGGTGCTACCTGAGGTCTGACTCATGAAAGCCTCGTGGTTAGGGGTGGGATTAGTAAGAAGGGATGCAGCTACAGGAGGATGGATGGATGGATGGATGGATGGATGGATGGATGGATGGATGGATGGATGGATGGATGGATGGATGGATGGATGGATGGATGGATGGATTTTTGAGGTATGCTTAAGCTCTCACTACCAGACGGTAGGATTCATGAGTACTTCAAATTCTGTTATCACTGATGGGGGGCTAATTATTAGTTTATTCTTTAATCAACACTAAATAAAAATAATTTTGAGGAGATGGAATCTGTTCATTAGGACACCAAGAAGGAAATGACTACATACATTGGACCATGGGACATCATCTAACTCCAGGTGTTTTCTTTATTGATGCTGCTGACTGAAGTTCCAAACTGCACATCTGCTTTACAGGAGCTCTGCACTCGTGTGAATGCTGCTGGGGAAAAGCTCTGGTGAAGGACAGGAGCCTCTTTGGTCAGTTCTGGTCTGCCTGGATGTTCCTGACCAGCTTTGGCAGCCCTGATTTACCTGTTTCATCCTTTTGCCAGGGATCACAGGGACAGAGGTAGAAAAGCAGCAGCAGCCACCACTGGCTGCAGCAGAGGGTTTGGTTTCTGGAACACTGTGGTGTGTCCCGTAGGAAGTTGCAAGGTTATGCCAGAAGAAACAAGATATTGATGTAATTAATTTGCCTTTTTTTGCTTTCTCCAAATGAAATCTGACAGGTTTTAGCTTGTTTCCAAACAGAGCTGCCACACGGTGAGGTTTTAGTGTTGGCTGGCCCAGCTCACGTTGTGGTGTGTGTTGGAGCTGCATATTCCAATTAACTTTTTATGATCCTGCGCAAGGGGGAGATAAGTTAATGCAAACCAAATGTGTGGTTAGCACCGTGATACCTGCTGCTCCTCTCACGGAATCTACATAACAGTGCTTTTGGCTCCAGAGAAAGCAGAGAGTAATTGCAAATCAGGGCTACAGAGGAGAAACGTTGAATTGGATAGTTTAAGGCAGTTTCCAATCTAACAGAAATGCAGAGCAGAAACATGACCCCAAAAAAGTCCTGTAAGGTTTCTGAAATGGGTTCAGAAAATTTATTAAAACTGTACAGCAAGTTGTTTGAACACATCGGGTCTTTCCCCAAGAGTTTTTTGCACCTCCAGTTTCATCCCTCAGACCTCAGTGCATTCCCAGAGCCTGTCTGGGTGTCCAGAGCTGCTTTGTGTGAGGCTGCAGCAGGCAGGCACCCTCAGAGAGGACTGGGCAGCCTGATGTGGGCTGGACTAGGAAAGAGTGTCCCAACGGGCCTGGTGGTTGGATTCTCTGTGACATGTCTTTGATGTGCTGGAAATGCTGCCTGTACCCTTTGTGTTGTGTTGATTACTTCTGAACATAAATGAATACTGAGTAAAATGATTGTTTTCTACCTAATAAAAAGCACAGGATGAAAAATGTGACATCGGGTTGACATTGGTCACTAGTGGGGCTCCATCCTGGGTCCACTTCTCTTCAACATCTTCATTAATGATCTTGACACAGGACTTCAAGGAATACTAAGTGAGTTTGCTGATGGCACTGAATCGGGAGGAGCTGTCAACTCACTCCAGGGCAGAGGGGCCCTGCAGAGAGACCTCGACAAATCAGAGATGGGCCATCACCAACTGTGGGGAGTTCAACAAGGGCAAGTGCCAGATTCTGCACCTGGGACGGGGCAACCCCAGCTGTGTGTGGACTGGGGAATGAGGGGCTGGAGAGCAGCTGTGGGAAGGGCCATGGGGATCCTGGTCAGTGGCCAGTTGGCCACGAGTCAGCAGTACCCTGGAGCCACGAGGGACATCCCTGTCCTGGGGGCATCAGGGAAGGGAGGGGATTGTCCTGCTCTGCTCTGCACTGGGGCAGCCTCACCTGCAANGCTTATGGGTTCCTTCCAAAGCAGCATATTCTGGGATCCTCTGTTGGTGTTTCCTCCTTGGCTCTCGGTTCCTGCTCTCACCCACCGGTCTGCTATTTTTTGTATCATCTTATTTTAATGAATGATGTTTGGTCTAAAATCAATCAGCAGAACTGCTGGATAATGCACTGGGATTTTCCTTGAGTGAGGAAGCAGGTTTGAAAGAGTAGCATGAGATGAAATAGGAAGCACATTACCTTCTGCTTTCTTAAGGATGCTGTGAAAACCAATATTAAAATGTGTGTTTATTCTCAGTCCCTACCCCCCACCTTGTGACAGCTGTTCTTAACTCTTCTAAAAAGTCATAACCATCCTCTTTATGATCTATTCCTTTTTATAACATTTATGTTGCAGGGAAAGTTGTCTAGTTGTTTTAGTGATGCCTGGCTTCTCCTCCTGGCTCTGCTATTGTCTTTGGCCCTGATTCAGCAAAGCACTTAAGCACACGATTATCTTTGCTTTTATGGGATGGTACATGTGTTTACAGCTAAGCATGTGCTTAAGTGCTTTGCTGAATCAGAGATTTTGTCTGTAACCTTGGATTTATGTCTCAACCTACTCACAAGTAAAATGAGCTTAATGGTTACCTCCAGTGATACTATGAGATGCAAGTAAAACACAGAATGGCTCGAGTTTCTTTCACAAACAGCAAAACCCAAATGCCTGATGCATTATGTATTGCTTTGTTTCAGTGTAAACAAGTCTGGAGGAGGTCTCTCTAGCTGGAGCCATCTAGACATTTCTGACATTGTCAGTAATCCATTACACTTATTGTACCCTATAGGTTTGTTGTTCTTGTCTTCACTGTTTTTGTCAAAACAACCCTCCCTTGCCTTTGGTTGTGTCTTCAGAAACATAGGTATGTGTATTTATAACTCTGCTTTCAAGGTCCAGGCTTGGAATTACAGCTCTTCTTAAATAAATTAGGGTTGTGCATCTAAATCCCAGTGGCAGCTTTGAAAAAAATCACCTTCTGGATTAACAATAATCTGCTGGGATTGGATTGTGGTGCTTTGACTGATATGATGAAGTGACTTCTAAATCCTCACCACAAAAAAACCCCATAAAACAACAACTCAGTTTTGTTCTTTGGTTGATTTCTGGCACGTTTAGGAGGTGCCCGAGGAGTGTTTGTACCACAAGAACAAACAAAGCAATATTCTGCTGTCAGGAGCATTTCCCATTACCTTTGAGGACGGCAGATTCTTTGCCTTATTGCACCTTTTTTCCCCACTTAGGCATAATAACACAGAAATGTCACAGTGCATTTTACATCACACCCACTGCTTCACTAATGGTCCAGAACTGATAAACCACTGAGGTTTTACCTGTGTGTCACATTAGCACTCCCAGACCTCATGTGGGGCTGTGTCATTCTGAACATGGCACACACAATACAGTGTCTTTTTTATCACATCTGGAAAGCCCAGTGTACATTAGAAGGTTGTGTTACCCTTTATTATTATTTTCCACTCCACGTTCTTGGCTTTGCTGCCAAGGACACAGGAAACTTTTAGTGTTTTACAGTACTTTTCGAAAGCTGTTACAATCTGAGTTCCCTTTGAGGAAGGGTGTAAGTCTACATTCTTTTTCAAAGCCTTAGAAGAAAATTTCCTGTCTTGTTCCACATCCAGTCTGTAGAGTTGAAAATCGTCAGAGAAAGTCAGGTTTTACATTACCGCTTTTTGGAGAAATAGTGATTTTAATATTGAGCGTGTGATCTTCACACACAGCCATTTGCATTTGGGCGTTGCAAAAGTTTAGGTGTTTATGTATTTCTTTCTGGATAAAAAGTAATTAATTACATTCTCTCTCTTGACTGGGTCATAGGTGAAATGTAATGACAGTTTGGAATATTCCCTAGAGAAAATAAACTTTGTACCAATTCACAGCCTTATCAAGTAGCTTTTATCATACAGAGAGTTGTGTGGGAATCTCTTTACAAACAAAATAGCAGTGTTGAGAAATCATTCAAACAATGAGGAATCTTTTAAGAGAAACAGGCTTTCTGTGGAAAATTGTGGATGTTTTGCATGTTTCAAAAATTATAGTTTCAAATATACATTGCAAAGGAGCTTCTGGGTGGAAAGTCAGCATTTTGGGGAAGTTTGGCACTAATACAGGCACAGGGACTGTTGTTACACTGCACTACCCAGGCTCAGCACTTCAATCTGCCTTGGGGACTTAAACCCTCTCTTCAATAAAGTTAAATTATTGTACAATAAATAGAGATAAAAAATGAGCATACTTAATGAAGAGCTGCAAGACTAGCTCTCTGTTGTCTATCAAGAGAACCAAGATTAATTGAACAGCACTCTAAAAATAAAGCCCCAGATCCACTGTTTGGATTTTGATAAACACGGAAGCCAGGAGAGGGTGTTGAGATGTTTGGCATCGGTGTCAGGCAGGTTTGAATTCTCTGTTCATTCTCCACATGGATTTCTCGCGTTTTCTAAGCATCACAACACTTAGGACAGGATTCAGAGTGGCCACTTTGACCCCTCAGAGTGTGTGATTTCCTTCTTGGTCATCTGGTCCTTGTGTCAGAGCCGGAGCAGCAAACACTGGGTGAGATGAGTTTCACCCCGAGGGCAACAGGCTCGTTTGCTGGTTCCTCTGTGTGGAATTGTACACTGACGCTTAAAGCATCAAGTTGAGAGAGGACCAAGTGTCTCAGTGTGTTGGGGTATTAGAAAGCACTCCAGGGCTTTCTCAAGAGAACTCAAGAAAAAAGTTGTGTGTGTCATATCCACGTGAGATACAGATATATTTTGTGTAATTGATGTGATGAGAAAAACAAACAACTATTTTTTTTTGCCTCTCCTATTAAACCTAAAAGCCAGGTCAGTACAGTCTTTGTAATTGGTTATGGGGCTTCTGAAGAAAATTCAGGCTAACAGAAGAATGTCAAAGTTTCAGAAGTTTATAATCTTTCCAATAATTACCAAGAATTTCATTTACTCACAGGCAGAGATCAGTGCAAATCATCATCTTCAAGTGACACCTCTCAGAGGCTGGATTGCCCTGGGTTGTCTGATGGCTTTTGGTTGTTAAGTTTAGTTACCAGTAGTGAGCTACTGGGCCCTGCTTGAGTTCCCTGTGCGTTTCCCAGTACTTCCAGTATGGTCTTCAGCTGCTGCCTGTAATGTGGGTGCCCCTCTGTCAAGCACTTGGGAGTCCTGTTTGCCCTCTTGCTGCAAGTATCTGGGTCCTGAGGAACATAAGGTGATTTCTGCTCTGTGAAATGCCAGTGGAAAAGGACAGAGTTATTTTCAGGTTTGAGGTTGGTTGTAAAAAGACTTTTAGGAAGTTAAGCTGAGAAGTTTGATTTAAAGTGGGCAGGCAAAACCACATTAAGCTCTTTGGTGAAATCTTACTTAAATTTAGAATAGTGTTAATTCAGTTGTGTTTAATTCAGTTGTGTTTACTTCCTAATTCACTTCATATTAGTCAGATATTCTCTTGCAGTGGAGTTGAGATAATCTAAGACGTGACCTGTTCCCAGCTGGCAGTTGCCAGCCACGAAGCCATTCCAAGTCGCTTCAGGTTCAAGAGCAAACCATTTCTGCCCCACTTTCGGGTCTTGTTTCTCCCCGTGCTCACGCTCCCAGTGACGCTGCAGTCCCTGCAGAAACAGGGGGCCGTGATTTCCTAATTTCTCTGGACCTTTTGCTTTTGGACAGGCCCTGGGACAGCTGGCTCGCCTGCCCCCCACCTCTCTTGGCCCTGAATTGCAAGATTTGGCAGCACAGGGACTTCGAGCCCCTTTCCGGGAGGAGTGAGAGGAGTTCCCTTGGGCTGCTGTGAAGGTGGTTAAGGCTGTCCTGTTTCGTCCTCCCGGGAACAGGCCAGTGGGAGCAGCTGCATCAAAGCGGTGCCTGCGCTGCAGCTGCCCCAGCGAGGAACCCCTTACCCTGCTCACCTACACCCCGAGCGCTCTCCAGCCAGGGAAAGCCGCCGCCCTCAGCAGTGCTGTCTGCACAGAGGTGTCACTCTTCAATTAACACGCTGTGCAAGTTTATTCAGATTAACTTCCACATTGGTAAGTGTGTAAAGCAAGCCCTTAATGACATCTAGCTGTGCAATTCAGGGGCCATTTTCTGAAAGCCAGTGCTCAGGTAATTGGTATGGTTGCACTTTCACTCACCAGTAAGCATTCAGCTCCAAGGACCAAGTTAGAATACATCTCTTTGTCCTTTCTAAAACGGAAGAGAATTTTACACCTTTCTGACTGCCACTCAGCTGTGTGTTATAGCTTTCTGGTGATGCCAGCTAGAACTAATTTTAACCTCACCAAGCCTGCCAGAAGATGAGTATTTTTGATGTAGGAGTTCCAAGGAGCCTAAAGGAGTTAAGTTCTTTTTTAAAGACCTGTTTTCTTCTTATGTACACCTCTCTACTTTGAGAATGTTTTTATTTTAAGGGCCTCTATTTGTTTATCAAATGCAGAGAGTTGCTCTTACTCTGTAAGAGTATCACAGTCTATTAAAAATGTTATAACTTCAGGTGAGAGAGCTGTTAAGGATGAGCCAAAGTGAAGGAGTTGGAGTACTAAGAGCTGTCCCAGCCAGGTAGCCAGGCCTGAGTGTCAGCAAATCTGATCACTCCTGTAGTGGAGGGTAATAGAGGTGGTGCAGGAGCTTAAGAGAAGCATAAAACAAAACTGCCATTGAACTTAGTCCAGTGCTCTCTTGCTATTTACCTTCATGTTTATTATTTCATATGACTTCACCGTGCCATTCCTTAGAGAATATTATTAAATATAATGAATTCAGATAGTTACAGGCCTCATATCCAGGCTTAGCCTTAGAAGCTCCAGCTTCCCTTTGATCTCCGACATACCAAAATGTGTGATTATGCTATAAAAAGATAATAGAGAGAACATCAAAGGAAAGTTGAAAAACGCCAATGTGGCTTAGTAACATAACAGCTTAAGAATAGCAGCATAACATGGAGACAACCCCAGTTATGTCTTAATGCATTTTAATATGTGCTCTGCAAAAACACTGTAACACTGGTGTCTGCAAAGGAGGAAAGCTCTCCCTTCTCCAGGAAATCTTTTCAAATAGAGGATATATTTGCAAGTTACATATTACAGTCATGATAAGTTAGGTGGAAAGAATTCTGTTCATGTAGGTGATCACTCTAGAGACTTCCCTGCTTCATCCCTGAGCTCCTGTCATTCTATCTATGGAGTTAGTCAGGGTTTTAACCTTTGCAGACAACAATAACTGTCTCCCATGGGAACATCAAAGCCAGTTTTGGCCAAAGAGGTGATTTAGGTGTACTTACTGTACCTCAAGCTAAATGTCAAATGTGATTAAACCTTACTATCATGTCAGGCTTTAAGTAACCAAGTACAGGAACTTCAGAGTGACTGCGAGCTCTTAAGACGTTTGGGGTTTGAGGGATTTTCAATCTGTGTGTTGTGCTGTCACACTTGGACAGCACAGCCCCTTTTCCCCAGGCAAAGGGACCATATCTGGGGGAGGGAAGATGCAGCAGAGTGTTGTGTTGGGTCCTCTCCTCTCCTCTCCAGTAGAAGTTTCTTAGAGAAGAAAAAAAATAAAGTGTGTACCTCTCAGTACATCCACAGCACTCTTGCTGCTTATAGTAGCATCCATCTTTCATCCAATGGTTTTACCTGCACTGCACAGGTTTTTCAGAGAAACCCAGTGGTGGGTGCCCCTGAGCATTAACCCTGTGTTAAACGTGCGAAATCTGAAAGACAAAAGGATAAAAGTGATGTCACCAGGGCCTGGCAGAAGGAGAGAAACAGTAACCACTTCTAAAGGGCCACTGAGAGTGCCAAGGATTTGTTTGTTCCAAAATCCTTGTTGATCACACAGTTGTTTACATGTGGAGCCTTGAGAATTCACAGTGTATCCCATGTGTCTTGCAGAGGCTTTCTGATGGGATTAGTGATACAGAGCATCCCAGTTTTAAGAAAGATGCCCAGAATACCAAATTTAAGACTAAGGTTACTGGTTTGTGACATAAACTGAGCATCTAAAATTTAAGACTGTTGGTAGCTTTTGAAAATGCCAATATTTACTTAAGTGGCTACACTTAGAAATTGAAGAGTTCTGCAGGTTTTGCCAGGCTGGCGGAACTGGAAGATTCAACTTCCAGTGTTTCCTGTCATTGTGGCTGGTGTTCAGAAATCGGGTGTGTGGAGCTGACATGGTTATCTCCTGTGATGGCATCAAGCACACACTTTTTCAGATGGGCATGACGATGTGAGGTTTAGGTGTGCAGGTGAAACCTTAATAACCAAGGCTTTGCACCTTGGGGACAGGGTTTTGGGGGTAAAGCTCTGTTGGCTTTAAACTGAAAGAGAGTAGGTCTAGATTAGATATTGGGAAGAAATCCTTCCCTGGGCGGGTGGGCAGGCCCTGGCACAGGTTGGGCAGAGAAGCTGTGGCTGCCCCATCCCTGGGAGTGTCCCAGGGCAGGTTGGACGGGGCTTGGAGCACCCTGGGCTATGGAAGGTGTCCCTGCCCATGGCAGGGGGTGAATGAGGAGTTATTTAAGGTCCCTTCCCACCCAAACTATTCCTTGTTTTATGATTCTGTTAACATTCACTGCTTGTTCCTGTGGCTCTGCATTGGATATTGTTAAGAGCTAAGCGTTTATATTTTTGCTAGAAGGGTGGTAGGCCTGTACCTGTTTTCTAGCAGTCATTTGAAAGTCTTTTGAGGATTGGAGAAAGTTGTCCCACACAGACAATATAAAAAAGTTAAGCAAACAAAAAACCAAAAAACTGAGTTGTCTAAAATTGTTTTGCTTTGGTTTGTTTTTGAATGCTTTTTAGCCACAACACCTTCCCCAAAAAACCCAAAAATAGACTGAATGGGTCCAGAAAATGATCTGCGCAGGTCCTTTGCTTTAATCAGCAGGAAGGGGATAGGACACATCTGACCCAGCCGCCCTCCAGCCCCTTCTCCCCCTTTTCCGCTGCCTCCGGCACTGGGCATGGGCCCTTTCCCTGCCCCTTTATCCTCACTTGTAGCTCTTTAAAAACTGAAGAAACATAAGGTCCCACTGAGTTCAGTGCTGTCTAGGAAAGGTAATTGCTGTGCCCAGACAGCTTCCAGCTACGTAAGATGTGATATTCCATTTCTTTATCACAGGGAGACACCCACCAGTGAAGGTGTCTGGAGTACTGAGAGCTGTGATTCAACACCATCCCTCTCTCAGCTGAATTTTGTCTTTCACTGAGGGGAAAAACATAGGGAACAGCTGTGCTAGGCTGAATTAATGCATTAGTGGTTTAGTTTTCTTTACTGCTTTAGTTTGAGTTCTTCCATTTCCAGAACCTTGTTTATTTGCTCAGATCTGGTGTAGACAGCTCTCACATGATACTCCTGATGATTTTAAGCATTTTGCCTGTATTTTAAATAGGAAATGGAAGTGTTTAACTTTCTCTTCACAACTATTAAAGTGGAAATTTTAGTAGATAATCAGATGAGTAGTGACCCAGCATGGGTCAGAAACAAAGTGTGATTTTTCACTTTTCTGTGCGTATTTATTGTTATGAAAAATATTTATGTAATTTAATGGAAAAAAAAATACCTTAAGCTATCGCTGTAGTTAAAGCCTGGCCATAAAAGTATTCCTTATTTCCTTTTAAACTGCTTGGTATTGTCTTCCAGTGGTGCAGCGTAGCAGGGCACAGAGGCAGCTGTCAGGCAGTGATGAGAGGGATCCTCAGGGGCTCTGGAGTTTCTGTCCCTGCTTTCCGTGGGATCAGGGCACTGCCTGGCGTGTCCTCCCGCACCGTGACCCTGAAAACTGCAGGGCAGGGGAGGAGCAGGCTGTTGCCTTTCATTTCCCCTCAGACCTCCACTTTTCAGGGAGATTCCTACTTGGGAGCTGATTTTGCAAAATCCAAGCCCTTCCTAACAGGGCTGGCTGTGCCCTTGGAGCCTTCTGTGCCCACCCAGCCCTTGCACCTCCTCCGAGGCAGCCTTGAGATGCTCTTAGTTGTTGTTTTTACATCCAGTCAATGCAGTTCTACTCTGCTGCTTTCAGGAGTTGGAGAATCATCAAATAATTCAGGTCGAAGGGACCTCAGGCAGTCTCCAGGTCGCCCCCCTGCTCTGGCTCCAGGATCAGACCAGGTTTCTCAGGGCTTCACCCTCCCAGGGCTCAGAAGTCATTGCTCCCCTGGGTCTCCAGGCCAGGACCTGGTTGTCCTCTCTGGCCGCACAAGCTCAGCTGTCCCCCAGAGGCTCTGGCACCAGCCTTTGGGTCATTCCTTCCCTGGGAAGGCTTGTGGAGATCTTTGCCCTCACTTCATCGTTTTACATTCCGGGTAACTTCAGAATTGGTTTTTAGGAGGGAGGAACAAAAGAGAAAGTTTATGTTTCACTTTCTGTGGATGACTGAAAGAGATCTGCCATTGCACCCTGCCCCAGAGCAAAGGAAGTCCAGTGCCAAATGGAAAGGGCAGCTCAGCCCTGCCCTGCCTGGGCTCCTCAGGGAGCAGTGTGCTGTTCCCAGCTGCTGTGCAGGGGCTTTTAAATGTGACAGTAATATTGCCCTCCACCTTCCCCTCAAAATCCCCTTGCTTTTGAACCTCAACACTTGCAAACATTGGCAGCTTTAGTGTTTTGGTTCATGCATTCCTTTGGAGATGATGTGTTGAGAACAGGTGCTGTATAACTGGACTTGGGCTGGCTGAGACAGTCACTCAAAGGGAGATGGTGCAGAAACCCAAAAGTGGTGGGATTTAGGAGAAAAGGGAGGCAGAAGATCACATTTTGGTGAACAATTCACATAATTGTCTTTTCTGAAGTTTCAGTGTTCTTTCTGTTGCTGGAGACCTGGCCTGTTGCACATGCATATAAACAACAGAGTGAAAGAAAAGAAAACATAGACCAGATTATATTAAAATCACCAACATCATAAGAAAGAGCAATTTTTATTATGCCTTAGACGTGAAGGGGACTAGGAGCATTCATGCCAGCAGGCACCAGCTGCAAGACTGTTCTTTCTTTCTCTCTCTGTGGTTCTTCCCAAACATGAAGCTGGGAGGAGACACGGGAGGGGCGGCAGGGGAGGGTTGGGGTGCTCACACCTGCAGTCAGTAGGTGGTAGTGAAGGTACAGCACAGGAGAGGGGCTGGCGGTCTCCTAATGCCTCGTTAGCCGCTTGGATTTTATGTGGAGGATGGGCGAGGGGAGTGGGAAGAGCTGTGGTCTATTTGGGGAAAAAAATATCACAGCCTATTAGTTAGAAGCAATGAAATGGAGACAACTTCAGGGACTCCATTAAGTGCGGCGTGTTTAGGCAGCCCGAGTCCCCAGGTGAGCTCTGCTGGTCGGGAGGATTGTGTAGTGCGAAATAATTGGACTTGGGAAATCAACTGGGCTTCAGTGGCCTCGTGTAGCCTGATACCAGGGAAGGAGGAAGGGGGGGAAACATTTCCTTTCTCTTAGTTTTCTTTTTATCCCTTCCAGTCTAAAGGCTGCAATGAATACAAAGAGGAAACGCCGTGCTAGATAGATTTACTGTCAATAGTTGTTTGAATAATACAAACAATGGCTATAATTAAATTTCATTTTGGCAGGGGATTATTTGAAGCATGTCATCATAACGCCAGCTTGTAGTACATTATTCTCTTGGCATCCTGGACTTTCCCTGTTCCACTCGCTGAGTAAAAATGATCCAGAATTCAATCAGAAAAGGCTGAATCTGTAGGGATGCGTGTTAATGCATTGATATGTCTAGAATCACAGTCTTAAATAAAACATCCCTGCTTATTTTTTTATTTATTTATTAAAGAAGATAAATCAGAAATGGCAGCACAAGTTGAACTGGAGCCACTTTTTGCACCTAGACCGATTGCTAGCTAAAGTCCTATTGACAGTGTTGCTGAAGGGCTCCAGTGCATCCATGAATCACAAGTAAGGGCTCTGTTTCTTCTTTCAGGTGAGCAAAGTCACTGTTGAATCGGGTAAAAGTTGATCCAGAGTGAGTCCCAGCACTCCCAGCAGTGTGTGTGGCAAGGTTCCCATGTATTCCCATGTATTCCCATGTATTCCCTCCCATTGGCTCCAAAGAGCACCTTGACCAAACAGTGATATTTATAAAATGCAGCATTGCTAAAATGCAAGTTTTGTCTTGTTGTGTGATGTGCGTTGAGAAATGTTGCAAGGCATCAGCATTATTCAGTAAGTCCTGAAAAATGGCATGTTGGGTCTGGTTCTCATTGATGCTGAGTGTGAATGAGAATCCAGCCCCAGTGCTTGCAGGTCTGCAGATGCGTGGGAGCCCATCACTCGGTGTTAACAACTGCAAAGGTGGAGAGAAAAATAGGTTTGTACCAGTGCCTCAACCCCCCAGTACACTTATTAAACATTTTCGCTGCTCTGCTCTTGATAACTGCAGAACTTCAGGTATTAATTTGGTCAGTGTAGGCAAGACTTGAGAAAATAATGCACTATTGAGTTAAAAGGCACAATGTAAGGTGCTATTAGATTAAGAATGTGTATGCTGTAGTGTAAGTTAATGGAACAGTAATAGTGAGAAGTGACCTTCTTCCCCTCCAGAAATGGAAAAAAAGCAACACTTAGCAGTAGAAAATAAGATGGGAACCTCTGAGTCTAAGGTCACTGCAACTCCCAGCATATGTGGCCCTGCAGTAATAAAATGCTGTCTGTGGCAAACTGGTCCATCAGTCCTCGCTATTAGGGCATAAACAGGATCATATTATATTGCTCAATTCCTCTAATAATAGCTAAGTACTTTATGTGTCTCTTCCTTAAAATACCAGCTGCAAATGAAGAAAACACTTATACAGAATAAAAAAGGAAGATATGATCTTATTCAGCAGTAATCTCCCTTTTCCTCTTGGCTGAAGCCATTTCTGTGGCTTTCCTGCTTAGTCCTGCCTGCTCCACCAAGAATGAGGACAAAAACTCCAACCCAAAGCTGACAGAAAAAGCAAAACCACAGAAAATGCCATTCAACATTGCATTTCCTGGGCGCAGGATTTTTTTTTTAGACTTGCTGGAAGACAGCAGTAATTAGGGTATGCATTTCCTCATTAAAATATCATTAGTGAAGGCTTCGTTCCTTCAAGATGTTGCAAACAAGGTTTATTGCGTTGCATTATGTCGCTGGAGTTTACCTGCAGCCAGATGTTGTCTGTGAGGTGGAAGAGTTGTCTGAATCCAGTCTGGCTTCGTTCCATCAAGAAGCCCCTGGTCCTTCAGGTGGTTTTGTCTGCTGGACAGAGCTGGTCACTGACAGGGGACCCTCAGCTGTAGCTTCTCTTGGAAGACACTTGATGCCATTTCTCTAAGTCAGCTAGTGCTGCCGTCATGGACTGACAAGTATTACAGGCAGTTGCATTTGGTTACCGCATAGTAGATTTAACTTTGTCATGTGTATTTAAACACCACTTTTTGCAAATTTACCAAAATCCAGGTTTTCCTGATTGTTAAATCAAACTTCAAAGAACCATTACTGACTTAACCTGTGATAACCAAACTACGTTAGATTTTCTCTGTGGGTATCAGTCTCTGTGCAAACTGCATTGCTTTACCCACAGTTTGTCTCACCAGAGTATCTGCCCTGTATCGCTCATTGTGCACTGAACAGCCTTTGTGTAATAACCATCCACCGGAGTCACACTTTGCACTGTGCTATCAATATCTCAAAAGGTGTTTTAAAAGAGTAAAAAACAGCATCTTGGATTTCGAGGGCTGAAAGTGCACTGGCAGCAATTCCATTTTGCAAGATTCCTCAGCTCTGTAAAATACCAGTGTGGTGGATGAATGAAATTGCTTTATAAAATCCCAGTCAGAGCCGTGGGGGGTGTGTTTGTGTGCCTGGACGTGGGGGAAAGCAGTCCTCAGGCACACAAATGCAGCAACAATATTGCTGCCCTACTAGAGACCAAATGTAATTATTCCATCTGAATCCCAGAGCTTTCCAAGATTTGAATTTGAGATTAACCCAAGGTTGTGATTGGAGGCAGCAGCGTCAGAATTCAGGCAGCAGCTTGAAGCAGGTGTGTGCCGGAGAGGGGAGTTCCTGACACGTGGAATTGCTCCTCTCTCTTGCCAACAAAACCAGCTCCCCGAGATCTCAGCGTAGAGATGCTGGTTGTGAGAAGGATTGAATCAGTTCTTCCCTCCCTCTTCTCCTCCCCAGCAGCTCTTCTTGCTGATACAGCAAACTTGGGGCAAACTTTCTGAGCTACCTTGTTACTCAAATGGCACTACTTTCCTACCGTGATTAGCATCTGTTTATGGGATGGGTTCTGTTTTTCATAATTAAATCCTGAGCAGAAATGCAAAGTCTGCTGTGTAAAAGGATAATGAATCTTTATTGCACCACTGCAAATCAGATTTGTGCAAAAGGCCCTTTGAAAACAGTAATAAGCCAAGACATGTATTAAGTCCCCAAGATAAGTTCTTGCTTTTATATTTCCCTTTTATAAAGGAAAATTGTAACTACCCAGTGGATTTCACTTGACCTTTCCTGCCACTAAAAGAGATTTTAGCCTTGACCTTAGGCTTGGTACGTGCCAACCCCACCTTCCTCGTGGCCAAGCCTCTAAAAAAATATGTGTTTTAAGGAGCAGAAGCAGGGATGGGCTTTGTGTGTTTTCTTTGTGTGTCTTCAGTAGCAGTGAGAAGTGGGGAGGGAGGGAGGCACTTGAAAGCTCTGAGATACGATCTAATCAGCCATCCCAATGTCCATTTAGCACGAGCTGTAACATTTTAAGCATCTCCTGGCCACTCTCTCCGAAGGGAAGGCTCATGTCATCCCTTGTATTTTCCCATTGTACACATCATTTCCTGGCGAATGCAGGATTTATTCCCCAGCTAAACCCTTCTTGACAGGTTTGTTATCTGTTCACCCGGTCGGGAGCCCCTGAGAGGCAGAGCAGGGCTGTTAGGAGAGAGGAGAGGGAGAGGGGAGGGAGGGGGGAGGAAGAAAGAGGACTGGGAAGCAGGGCAAGGAAATGTCAAGCGAGCTGCCAAGGATGGATATTATAGCTGCTGGGGACCTCAGAGAGTATCATGTGTCTTTTGTGTCTATTTTACAGTCAGTGCTTCATGTAAGATGGCAGTCTCGCCTGGACTGTGCTTAGTATTGATTTACTTCCAGGCAATGCACAGACCATTTTAGGACTACGTGGGAGACTAGAAAAAAAACCCTCCCAGCCCCCCCTGTTCCAGTCTTCATTTTTTTTTCTATAAACAAACACATCTAACGTGGTTTCTATTCACTCTACACCTTGTTTTTTCCATTTTTTTTTTTTTAATTAGCAACTCGATCAGAGGCTTCTCAATGCCAATAGATGCCTAGAAAGCAGCGTGGGTTATTGTCTCGTGTGCAGGCTGCAAACCATGGCCTTTCTGCTTTCCCAGAAAGAACCAGAGCTCCTTCAGCCCTGCCCCTGCCCCTGCTCCTGCCCCTGCCCCTGTCCCTG